>JARQOD010000006.1:216593298-216646467 GCA_033576555.1 Oophaga sylvatica | reverse complement strand
GAAAATGGGGGGGGAAATCTCAGTGTGCCCCCCCAGACCCCTTTGGCCGTAGGGGAAAAATAACTTTTCCCCCATGATTCATTTGATCACTGGGGGGGCCCCAATTCAAAAGATTAATTTTCACAAAAAGCGGGCTTCATCGCTTTTTTGGTGGAAAAAAAAAATTTTGGGTTTGGAAAACGAAGGAAAAAGAGAAAACAAAAATGGAAAATCGCTGGTATGATGGCTTACCACACTGCGGGGTATCCATCCAGAGTCCCAATATACAAAAATTGGGAAATGCCATTTTTGGCAAAATCCCTTTTTGTATATTTCCAGTGTTGGGTTGCAGGCACCGACGTTACTGATTGGTGGAATTTGTCTGAGATGACTTAACCCCATAACGACTGCCAACCCTTTTAACTGCGGCAGTAAAGGTACTTAAACTATAGAGCCGTGAATTCACGGCGCTGTGGAAAAGTGTATAGCGCCCCCCAGAGTTGGAATTTCTCTGGGTCTTGTCTGTCGGGGGTAGCCGAGACCCAGAGACATGATTCGGGTAAGTTTTTATGCCCTGGTGTTTGCGATCGCAGTTATTAACCGTTTAACAGTGATCGCAAAAAAAGTCCTATGTGCCATTTATTTCTCTTCCTCTGATTGTGATTGCATTCATAGGGAGAGAAATAGGGTCCCCGATCCCCATCTGTACCTCCCGGTTTCCTGGGTCTCGTCTTCCCCCATGGCCGCCAGTATCTTCTTCAGTAAGAAAATGGCAGGGCTGCCAGTGTGCCCGCCAAAATCTGCGGACGGCACCCAGCAACAATAGGGGATTTTTCCTTTTGGTTCATTTTGGTCCTGTGATAGACCCTACCACAGTGATCAAAATAAAAATAGTAAATAAACCCCATCCTTTATCATCCCTTAGTAAGGGAAAAATATAAAATAAAGCAAATGTTTTATTGCCTTTTTCCCATTAGGGTTAGATTTAGATTAAACTGAGTTGGGCTAAAGTTTTAGGATTTGGTTGGGTTAGGGCTTAAAGTTAGGCTAAAGTGAGTTGGGCTAAAGTTTTTAGGGTTATGTTAGGGTTAGAGTTAGGTTAAAGTGAGTTGGGCTAAAGTTTTAGGGTTAGGGTTAGACTAAAGATGGTTAGGCTAAAGTTTTAGGGTTGGGTTAGGCTAAAGTGAATTTTGCTAAATTTTAGGGTTTAGGGTTAGGCTAAAGTGAGTTGGGTAAAGTTTTAGGTTTAGGGTTGAGATTGGGTTAGTGGTTTGGTTAGGGTTATGGTTAGGGTTGGGAATAGGGTTAGGGTTGTGGTTGGGTTAGGGTTGGGATTAGGGTTTAGGTTGTGTTGAGGTTAGGGTTGGGATTAGGGTTATGTTTTGGATTGGTATTAGGGTTAGCGGAGTGTTAGGTTAGGGTTGGGTTTAAAATTGGGGGGTTTCCACTGTTTTTAGATACATAGGGCGTCTCCAAACGCGACATGCATCACCTTCCAGCCAATTTCGCATACAAAAATTCAAACAGTACTCCCTACCTTCTGAGCTCTGCCGTGCACCCAAACGTGTTTTACGCCACATATGGGCATCACCGTACCCAGGGACAAATTTCACAATTCTTTAGGGGTCTAATTTCTCTGTTACCTTGGGAAAATAAAAAATAGGGGCTAAAATATGGATTTTTGTGGAAAAAAAAAAAAGGATTTTTTATTTTCAAGCTCTGCGTTATAAACTTCTGTGAAGCACCTGGGGTTCAAAGTGCTCACCACACATCTAATTAAGCTCCTTAGATGGTCTAGTTTCCAAAAAAGGGGTCACTTGTAGAGGGTTTCCACTTTTTAGGACATCAGTGGTCTGCAAACGCACATGACGCCCGTAGACCATCCATCAAAGTCTGCATTCAAAAACGGTGCTCCTTCCCTTCCGAGCTCTGCCATGTGCCCAAACAGGGTTTGCCCCCATATATGTTGGTTACAGCATTTCAGGACAAATTGCAAACAACTGTTGGTTGTCTAATTTCTCTGATACCTTAGGAAAATAAAAATTGGGGCTAAAAATATCACTTTTGTGGAAAAAAAATATTTTTTATTTTCATGCTCTGCGTTTTAAATTTTGTGAAACTTGGGGGTTCAAAGTGCTCACCACACATCTAGATATGTTCTATAAGGGGTTAGTTTTCAAAATGGTGTCACTTGTTTGGGGGTTTCCATTATTTAGTACATCAGGGCTCTCCAAATGCGACATGGCGTCCGATCTCGATTCCAGCCAATTCTGCATTGAAAAAGTCAAACGGCGATCATTCACTCGAGCTCTGTCGTGCGCCCAAACATGGTTTATCCCACATATGAGCTATCGGCGTACTCAGGACAATTTGGACAACAATCTTTCAGGGTTAATTTTTCTGTTATCATTGTGAAAAAAAAATTTGTGGCGTGAAAATAATTTTTGTAGAAAAAATTGATTTTGTATTTCAACAGCTCTCGTTGTAAACTCTGTGAAGCACTTGGGGTTCAAAGTGCTCATCATACATCTTGATAAGTTCCATAAGAGTTAGTTTCCAAAATGGTGTCACTTGTGAGGGTTTCACTGTTTGGCACATCAGGCGCTCTCCAACGCGACAGATGCTCCATCCTAATCAGCTAGTTATACATTGAAAAAGTCAATTGGGCTCCTTCACTTCAGCTCTGCCGTGCTCCCAAACAGTGATTTACCCCCACATATGGTGTATCGGCACATTTAGGAGAAATGACGCAACAAATTTGTGATTCATTTTCTCTTTTTACATTTGTGAAAAAAAAAATTGTTTCTGAGTATAAGTTTTAAAAAAAGTTAAATGTTAGTTTTTTCCTTCCACATAGCTTCAGTCCCTGTGAAGCACATAAGGGTTAATAAACTTCTTGAATGTGGTTTGAGCATCTTGAGTGGTGCAGTTTTAGAATGGTGTCACTTTTGGGTATTTTCTGTCATGTCCACCCCTCAAAGTGACTTTAAATGGATGTGGTCCTAAAAAAATGGTTTTGTAAATTTTGTTGTAAATATGAGAAAATCGCTGGTCAACTTTTAAGTCTTATAACTTCCAAAAAAAAAAAAAATTATTTCCAAAATCATGCTGATGTAAAGTAGACATGTGGGAAATGTTAGTTATTAAGTATTTTGTGTGACTATCTCTCTGATTTAACCCCTCTCTGACATTAGACATACTATCCCGTCCATAAAACCCGTGCCATTCTGCCCATGACGGGATAGTACGTCATAGGCGATCAGCTGCGCTCCTGAGGGGAGCGCGCTAATCGCCGCCGGGTGTCAGCTGATTATCCAGCTGACACCCGTGACTGTGCGTCAGAGCAGTCATGGACCGCTCCGGCACATTAACCCTGCACACCGCGATCAAACATGATCGCGGGTGTACTGGGGGCAAGGGGAGGATCGCGCAGGGTGGGGGCTCCCTGCGCGCCCCCCTGAGACTTTCAGACCACGCGATTGTGATCGCGCTGTTCTGGGGCTTCCTCCCTCCCAGAACCCGGATCCAAGATGGCGCCGGGGTCCTGGAGGGAGGCGGCTTCCTCAGTGGCCTGCTGAGAGCAGGCATGAGAAGCTGCTGCATGCCTGAGCGATCGCTGGTGTGACAGAGTGCTGTGCACACTGTCACACCAGCGATTTGATAAACTACAGTGATGTCCCACCTGGGACAAAGTAAAAAAGTTGAAAAAAAAAAAAATAAACATGTTATAAAAAAAAATCCAAATAAAAAAAAAAAATAATAAAATATTCCCAATAAATTCATTTCTTCCTGTAAATAAAAAAAACAAAACAATAAAAGACACATTTTTGGTATCGCCGCGTCCATAACGACCCCCCCCTATAAAACTGTCCCACTAGTTAACCCCTTTAGTGAACCCCTTAAAAAAAAAAAAAACAAAGCAAAAAATCAATGCTTTATCTTCATTACCGCCGAACAAAAAGTGGAATAACGCGCGATCAAAAAGACCGATATAAATAAACATGGTACCGCTGAAAACGTCATCTTGTCCCGCAAAAAAAGAGCCTCCATACAGCATCATCAGCGAAAAAATAAAAAAGTTATAGCTCGCAAAATAAAGCGATGCAAAAATAATTATTTTTTATATAAAATTGTTTTTATTCTATAAAAGCGCCAAAACATAAAAAAATGATATAAATGAGGTATCGCCATAATCGTACTGACCCAAGAATAAAACTGCTTTATCAATTTACCACAAGCGGAACAATAAAAACGCCTCCCCCAAAAGAAATTCATGAATTGCTGATTTTGTTCATTCTAACCTCCCAAAAATCGAAATAAAAAGCGATCAAAAAATGTCACCTGCTCAAAAATGGTACAAATAAAACGTCAACTCGTACCGCAAAAAATAAGACCTCACATGACTCTGTGGGCCAAAATTTGCAAAAATTATAGCTCTTGTGCGATGCAAAAAACTATTTTTGCAATAAAAAGCGTCTTTTAGCGTGACAGCTGCCAATCATAAAAACCCGCTATAAATAGTAAATCAAACCCCCCTTTATCACCCCCTTAGTTAGGGAAAAATAATAAAATTAAAAAAATGTATTTATTTCCATTTTCCCATTAGGGTTAGGGTTAGGGTTGCGGCTAAAGTTAGGGTTAGGGTTGGCGCTAAAGTTAGGATTAGGGTTAGGGTTGGGATTAGGGGTGTGTTAGGGTTAGGTTTGTGGTTAGAGTTGGGACTAGGGTTAGGGGTGTGTTGGGGTTAGGGTTGGAGTTAGAATTGGGGGGTTTCCGCTGTTTAGGCACATCAGGGGCTCTCCAAATGTGACATGGCGTCTGATCTCAATTCCAGCCAATTCTGCGTTGAAAAAGTCAAACGGTGCTCCTTCACTTCTGAGCTCTGCCATGCGTCCAAACAGTAGTTTATCCCCACATATGGGGTATCAGCGTACTCTGGACCCCAAGAGTTATTGTGCAATTTGTCCTATTTCTTCTGTTACCCTTGGGAAAATAAAAAACTGGGGGCGAAAATATCATTTTTGTACAAAAAAAATATTTTTTTGTTTTTACGGCTGTACATTATAAACTTCTGTGAAGCACTTGGGGCTTCATAGCGCTCACCACACACCTAGATAAGTTCCTTGTGGGGTCTATTTTCCAAAATGGGGTCACTTGTTGGGGATTTCCACTGTTTAGGCGCATCAGGGCTCTCCAAATGCGACATGACGCCCCCAGACCATTCCATCAAAGTCTGCAATCCAAAACGTCACTACTTCCCTTCCGAGCCCCAACGTGTACCCATACAGTAGTTTTCTCACACATATTGGGTATCAGCGTACTCAGGACAAATTGGCAACAACTTTTGGGTCCAATTTCTCCTGTTACCCTTGTAAAAATAAAATATTGGGGCGAAAAAATCATTTTGCAAAAAAAAAAAGATTTTTTATTTTTACGGCTGTGCGTTATAAACTTCTGTGAAGCACTTCGGGGTTCAAAGTGCTCACCACACATCTAGATAAGTTCCTTGTGGGGTCTATTTTCCAAAATGGGGTCACTTGTGGGGGTTTCCACTGTTTAGGCGCATCAGGGCTCTCCAAATGCGACATGACGCACCCAGACCATTCCATCAAAGTCTGCAATCCAAAAGTCACTACTTCCCTTCCGAGCCCTGACGTGCGCCCATACAGTAGTTTTCTCCCACATATTGGGTATCAGCGTACTCAGGACAAATTGGACAACAACTTTTGGGGTCCAATTTCTCCTGTTACCCTTGTGAAAATAAATATTGGGGGCGAAAAAATCATTTTTGTAAAAAAAAAAAGATTTTTTATTTTTACGGCTGTGCGTTATAAACTTCTGTGAAGCACTTCGGGGTTCAAAGTGCTCACCACACATCTAGATAAGTTCCTTGTGGGTCTATTTGCCAAAATGGGGTCACTTGTGGGGGTTTCCACTGTTTAGGTGCATCAGGGGCTCTCCAAATGTGACATGACGCCCCCAGACCATTCCATCAAAGTCTGCAATCCAAAACGTCACTACTTCCCTTCCGAGCCCCGACGTGTGCCCATACAGTAGTTTTCGCCCACATATTGGGTATCAGTGTACTCAGGACAAATTGGACAACAACTTTTGGGTTCCAATTTCTTCTGTTACCCTTGTGAAAATAAAAATTGGGGGTGAAAAAAATCATTTTTGTAAAAAAAAAAGATTTTTTATTTTACGGCTGTACGTTATAAACTTTAGTGAAAACACCTGGGGTTCAAAGTTCTCACCACACATCTAGATAAGTTCCTTGAGTGGTCTAGTTTCCAAAATGGTGTCATTTATGGGGGTTTCCACTGTTTAGGCAGATCAGGAGCTCTCCAAACACGACATGGCGTCCAGCCAATTCTGCGTTGAAAAAGTCAGACGGCGCTCCTTCCCTTCCAAACTCTGCCATGCACCCAAACAGTGGTTTACCCCCACATATGGGGTATCAGCGCACTCAGGACAAATTGCACAATAACTTTTGAAGTCTTGTTACCCTTGGAAAAATAAAAATTGGGGTGAAAAGATCATTTTTGTGGAAAAAATATGATTTTTAAATTTTACGGCTCTACGTTATAAACTTGTGTGAAGCACTTGGGGGTTCAAATTGCTCATCAAAAATCTAGATAAGATCCTTAGGGGGTCTAGTTTCCCAAATGGGGTCATTTGTGGGGGGTTTCCACTGTTTAGGCACATCAGGGGCTCTCCAAATGCAACATGGCATCCAAACTCAATTCCAGCCAATTTTGGTTGGAAAAAGTCAAATGGTGCTCCTTCCATTCCGAGCTCTGCCGTGCGCCCAAACAGTGGTTCCCCCCACATATGGGGTATCAGCGTACTCAGGACAAATTGTACAACAACTTATGTGGTCCAATTTCTCCTGTTACCCTTGGGAAAATAAAAAATTAGTGACTAAAAGATAATTTTTGTGGGAAAAAAATAGGATTTTTTATTTTCATGCCCGGGCATTATAAACTTGTGTGAAGCACTTGGGGGTTCAAAGTGCTCACCAAAGATCTAGATAAGTTCCTTAGGGGGTCTAGTTTCCAAAATGGAGTCACTTGTGGGGGGTTTCCACTGTTTAGGCTCATCTGGGGCACTGCAAACGGAACATGACCCCCATTAACGTCTGCATTCCAAAACGTTACTACTTCCTTTCCAAGCCCTGCCGTGCGCCCAAACAGTTTCCCCCCCCACATATGGGGTATCAACGTACTCAGGACAAATTGGACAACAACTTTTGGGGTCCAATTTCCTTGGGAAAATTCAAAAATTTGGGACTAAAAAATCATTTTTGTGGAAAATTGATTTTTTTTTTTTTCACACCCAGGCTTTATAAACTTTTGTGAAACACTTGAGGGTTCAAAGTGCTCACAACAGATCTAGATAAGTACCTTAGGGGGTCTAGTTTCCAAAATGGTGTCACTTGTGGGGGTTTCCACTGTTTAGGCGCATCAGGGGCTCTCCAAACGCGACATGGCATCCAATCTAAATTCCAGCCAATTTTAGTTTGAAAAAGTCAAACGTCGCTCCTTCCCTTACGAGCTCTGCCGTGTGCCCAAACAGTAGTTTTTCCCCCACATATGGGGTATTGGCGTACTCAGGAGAAATTGCATAACAACCTTATCTGTCCATTTTCTCCTTTTAACCCTTGTCAAATAAAAAAAAAGTTTGTAAAAGATAATTTTTGTGGCTAAAAAGTAAAATATTCATTTTTTTCCTTCCACGTTTTGCTTTAGTTACTGTGAAGCACCTGAAGGGTTAATAAACTTCTTGAATGTGGTTTTGAGTACCTTGAGGGGTGCAGTTTTTAGAATGGTGTCACTTTTGGGTATTTTCTGCCATATAGACCCCTCAAAGTGACTTCAAATGTGAGGTGGTCCCTAAAAAAAATGGCTTTGTAAATTTTGCTGTAAAAATGAGAAATCGCTGGTCAACTTTTAACCCTTATAACTTCCTAACAAAAAAAAATTTGGGTTCCAAAATTGTGCTGATATAAAGTAGATATGTGGGAAATGTTATTTCTTAACTATTTTGTGTGATATATTTCTCTGTTTTAAGGGAATAAAAATTCAAAGTTTGAAAATTGCAAAATTTTAAAAATTTTCGCCATATTTGCGTTTTTTTCAAAAATAAACGCAAGTTATATCGAAGAAATTTTACCACTAACATGAAGTACAATATGTCACGAGAAAACAATCTCAGAATCGCCAAGATTCGTTGAAGCGTTCCAGAGTTATAACCTCATAAAGAGACAGTGGTCAGAATTGTAAAAATTGGCCCGGTCATTAACGTGCAAACCACCCTTGGGGGTGAAGGGGTTAAGGGCATAAAAATTAAAATGTTTAAAATTTTTTCCTCATATTTCCATTTTTTTCATAAATAATCGCAAGTCATATTGAATAAATTTTACCACTTACATGAAGTAAAATATGTCACTAAAATACATTCTCAAAACAGGAGATCCATTAAAGTGTTCCAAGTTAAACCTCATAAATGACAGTGGCCAGAATTGTAAAATTGGCCTGGTCATTAAGCTGCAAATTGGCTCTCTCACTAAGGGGTTAAAAGGTGGAACATGCAATGAGGAAAGTGGTGAACCTTCCAACCAAAAACTCCAGATACAAGACAGCAAAATAAATCCTAGTTTCAAGAAACCTTAGAACACCCAAAAGGACACATCAATGTCAATCATAATGTTCCAGAATGCATCATAGATTATAGAAAACATAATCTCAGACCAAAAGCTCAAATATGCATGGCAGAAATGTTGTCCAATAAGGAACTACAGAAAGGGCAATCGCCCTATGGCACTCCACTGCAAACTCATAAACACAAAAAATTGGAGAAAAACGCCATGTACCAATATATAAATATTTATTAATACCAATAGTCATATATCTCAATAATCATTACTAAATACATACATAGATGCATAGCTCAATGAGTGGTTTGAAATGGCATGCGTGATGTTACTAGATGTAATTATGCCTGTGGTACATAGGACAGCAGGGTAAGGTGGGCACATGAGTCATAAATATATAATCAGATACTCAATAACGTAATGTGCCCCACTAGATAATATATTGATGCGCAGCAAAGAGTGTTCCCAAGGAAAACACATATTAAAGTAATTTGCAAGTGCACACAGAGAAGGGGCCGGATTCCCAAACTCATAACAAAACAATGCTGCTGCCTAATTCAATGATGCAACTCACCCATGCTGGCACTGAGACCAGGAACGCGCCCCGACGCGCGTTTCGCACTGGCTTCTTCGGGGGCCTGTTGCATCATAGATTATGTATACAATTTCATTTACAGAGCACATACACTTCTGTGATTAGAGTCACACTCACATCATTTTGTGTTAAGAGTTGTTTTTAATGATTTCAACACTCTAATTAATTAATATTAATTATTGATATGATTTCAATCAGTTTAATATGTAATATATATATATATATATATATTGTAAGCTTTTTCAGGGGATATAGCTCTGGGATCGCCGTCCGGGTAGACGGATGGCACGGAAACAGTTCATTCACAGACAGCAGTTCTGGTAAAAACTGGCCGCAACCAGTTTTATTAAAGTCTACAGCCAACAGAACATAATCAAAACCAAATCATAAACATAAGACCTGGGCTTGTCCAGCCACTTACTACACTTAGATAGATTTCCCTAACTATCCGGGTCCAGACTCTAACAGCCTGGGCCAAAACAACACATATGTTCAGCATTTACCAGCATGGAGTTTCACAGAGTCTCCTCCTTGTGTCTGAAGGCATATCCAACGTCCAGACTTGAGAGAGCTCCCCTCCTATTCAGCAGCTATCCGCATGGATTCTCACAGAGACTACTCCTGTGTCCGGGGTACATCGAGCACCCAGACTGAGACAGCTCATACTCCTGGAGACTCCTTCTTGTGCCTGGACTCCTTGTCCAGACTAAGCGAGCTCTCTGTCTGTGTTCGCAGACACCTACTTCTGGTCTCCTAATTAACACCTGAGTGGTTTGAGGCCTGAGCTGCAAGTGTGTAGTGAATATAAGGTGTAGTGACCTTTCTCTACCACTAGGTTTACAAAGCCATACACCTCCCTTATACCAGTCAGCAAAGTACCTAGGTGAAATATACACCCCATTCAATACACATACTCTCACTGTCTCACATATCCCCCCCTCTTCTCCAGACCGGAGGGCTGGTCATCCAGACCGGAGGGCTGGTCAACAATCCTAAAGAGACAGTGAACTCCGGACCAGTCATGGCTCTCATCAGCTTCATCTTCACTATTGTCATCTGTATCTTCACCTGAGCCATAGCCAACATCAGCTTTATCTTCATCTGAAGCATCCGCACTACCCTGTACCCTCCCAGGCCTATGCTCTCTGTGGGCCTCGGGTATCCTGCACAGTTTCATCTTGACCTTAGGGCCGGGCTCAGTTTCGATATAGTGCCTGATCAGAGAAGTACGACCCGGCACATCAGAACACTTCTGCTGACTCTTCCTCAGAAACTCACGTACCTCCTGTCCTTGGTGCACTGACCATGTGTCACCAACTATCACAGAAGGTATAGGGGGTTTTTTACTTTTCTCTAGTTCCCCTTGAACTCTCTTTAGCACATCTATTTTCTTGAATATCGGTGGACTCATAAAGTCTATTTCACAGACCTCAAGCTCCTCTGCCATGGTCTCTGACCATTTTAAGCTACTCTGTTCAAATGATTGGGACTGTAGAAGGAGCAGATCGTTTTTCTTTTGCAGTACACATAATTCATCCGCTAAGTCTCCAGCTGAATTGTAATGTTCTACTGTGACAACAGCATTCTTATATAGAGCCTTAGACTTATTGAGCAGCATTTGCTCTTGCAACGAAGAGATTCCCTGTATTCTTCCTTTTACTTCATTGACTTTCTCACGAAGATGCTCATGGCTTTCATCACACTCCTTCATCACAGTTTGGAGTTTTTTCTGAGAAGTAATCAATTCATCTGGTACCTGTTGGACGTCCTTTATGTCTTCGGCCCCTTCTTCAGGCTCTTCTGGTAGAAGATGCTCAGAAGCCCTACCGTCAGTCTTACATTCTACCTCTTCAGTCACATCATTATGGTCTCCAATATCTCCATTTATTCCAGCTCTCAAGTTCTACTTGATAGCTGCATCTGTATACTCAGAACCCGCCGGATTCTTCTCTTCCACCACGTTCTGCATCCCATCTGAGCTCCCGTGTGTCTGCAGCGGCAACAGAGTGACACACCGCTTTTCCCATTTGTTGGAACGTGGCTCCGATGTAGACTCCATGAAAGTGCGCTTGAGCTCACCAACGCCAGCCTGATGTCTCAAAATCTCATCTTGTGACTTATCCAGATCCTTGGTGTCACTCGGGAACACCGCTGGGGCTCCGGGCGCCGAACTTCCAGCCTGAGCTTCACGAGTTGCAGCTACTGATCTGAACCGCAACCCGTCCACGCCGCTGTCTTCGGCAGAAACAGATTCCTGGACAGAGTCAGTCCCCATATCTTCAGTCTTGTTCCTCACAGCTTCACTTGAGACCTCAGCTTCTGATGAGGCATCTGGCTTGGTGACCACCACTTCCATGGCTTTTTCCACCTCTGCAGCATTACCTTCAGAGTCCTGGGCATGATGCAGCTCCATACCATACATTGATAACTTCTCATCTTCAACAGCATCCACTTGTGCTGTGTTCAGTTTCAGAGTCCTGCCTTTAAAGCTCAGCTCTCCTCCTTTCACCTTAGTCTTCGCCAGGGAACCGGCCAACTGTAAAACATCTTCAGATGCCATCTTCTGCCCGGCTGTAAGGTCAGCATCAGCTTTCTTCTCAGGACTCTCAACCTCCTCTGCTACCATGCCTTCCTCATTTGCACTGGTTGCTTTATGGTCATCAGATGATTCACTATCACTACCACTATCCCTGTCTGACCCCTTTTTCTCAGCCACATCTGGCTCACTTTCAGGGTTATACACTTCATTTTCATTCACATCCTGCTCACTGTCAGGGTTATACAATTCATTCTCATTCACATCCTGCTCACTTTCAGGGTTATACACTTCATTTTCATTCACATCCTGATCTGGAACCTTAGTTAACATGTCATCCACAACATTAACTTCACCATCTGGTCCCTGGTTTCCCTCAGGTGGTCCCTCAAGTATGTGACTATGTGACAACCCCAGCACTATACTTCCATATAGCTCAGGTACTAGGAGCTGGCTCACGACCTCTCCCTGGACTTCAGTGTCCCTATACAACAGGTGAGTGTTTATGGCAACATGAGGAAACCTCTCCTCAGAGCCAGGCTCTTGGGAAACCTCATTTAGAACATTTATATTTTCCTGGGCCGTTTTAAGAGAGGGGTCTCGCCACTGCTCACTCTCAAAATTGTCACAGGACACAGGTAAGTCAGGGACACTCGGTTCCCGAGAACCACCATCCTCGTCTCCCAACATCACCTGCAAAGGAATTTCATCACTATCACAGACATCATTATTATCAATATCATTATCATGATTATGATCAGTATCATCATCACTATCATGATCATCATCATTATCATTATCAGCATCAGCATCATTATCATGGTCATCATCATTATCATGATCATCATCATCATTATCATTATCATCATCATCATCATTATCACATAAGTTTAACGGCCCACTAGCATTGTGTTCCGCCCCTCGGGACTGCGCACCCTCAATAGGAGCTTCATCACACTGTCCATCAGAAACATTTTTCCCCCAGAGATCCTTAGATCGGGGAAAGTCATTACCCAATATAACGGGTTGCACCAGGTTCTTCACTACCCCCACTTCATATGAAACCTCCCTGAGTTTGGGGACCAAGTCCACGGCAGTCTCTGGGTAGACTTTGGTGTCTCCATGGATGCACACCATACTCAGGTGCTTATCAGGGATGAAGTTCCTATCAATCAGGCTGTCACATACGGAAATCACTGGACTCTCTGAGTCCAAGAGGGCCTGTGCTGGGCAGTCATTTACAACCACCGGGCACACCTGTGGTCCAGTTTCTTCGGCTGAGGTGGACACACACACAGGTTCTGCGCAGAGAGAGAGGGATCTGCCAACATCACAATACATAGGCTCCCCCTCTATTGGACAGTTGGCTGCAATTTCACGACATCTCCAACACTGTCCATCACACTTTTCCACCCACATGTCCCCTCGGGCCTGAACCCGCTTATCAGCATACCCCATGTCCCCAACAGCTGGAACGCTCTTACCGCGAGAGTTCAGCGTCCGGGAACTCTGAAGTGACGACCACTCAGACGGCTGGTCACGGAGGCAGTCTTTGGTGGCAAAGGCCCTCTCCATCAGGCTGACCAGACGATTGGCGTCCTGGTGGTCTCCTTTTCCGACCTCTGGCTGTACCTCAGGAGGACGTGCTTGGGTGTAGCGGTCCACTATCACCTTTTCAACTCCATAATCAGGTTTGCTGACTGCAGACTCCCAACTGCATCTCCAGTCATGAACTCCTCTGGCACGGGCTGTCACCGTAACACCTAGCCGGGTAAGAATCTCCGCTTTCAGCTTGGCAGAGTCTTGGCTGTCCTGCTCGCTCAGGTCAGCATAGGCCCTTTTGGGTTCTCCAATCAGATAGGGTGCGACCATCATGGCCCATTCAGATAGGGGCAGATTCTCCTTCTCTGCCAGTCCCTCAAACCTAGTGAGATATACCTCCACATCGTCACGAGGTGTCATCTTTTTCAGGGACCGTCTTACCGCCTTCTTTACAGCGGACAATGCAGGCGACTTTGCAACATTACTTTGGGACGATGCGCTGCAAGTCTTTTGTAGTGCTGCAACCTGCTCAAAAAACAACCGGTTATTCTCCTGCTGCTGCTTCAGGAATTGCTGCTGGGCCTGCTGCAGGTACTCAACGAGCGCCTCCATACTGCTGGACTTATCTGTCTCAACCACGGCAGTCTTATGTTGCACATTAACTTGTGCCATTTGTTCAAACAGCGCCTCCATGCTGTCATCCATGCTGTCAGACTTCTCTGTCTCAACAACGGCAGTCTTCATTCAAGACATACACACTCCACAGTCTTTTCCACAGAAAATTCAGCCTTGCTGTGCAGACACCTTTTTTTTTTTTTTTTTCTTTGCAAAGTCTATTAGGGCTACTGTCTCTTTAAGACTGCTCCAATAGACGTTTCTATTTGCTGACACACTTTTTTTTTTTTTTCTATGCAAACTCTATTAGGGCCACTGTCTCTTTAAGACTGCTCCAACAGACGTTTCTCTTTTTTTTTTTCTCTGACACACTTTTTTTTTTTCTCTCTGCTGCTGCTTCAACAGACTTCACCTTTTATTGCTGTCTCTCGCCACTGTGCTGAACGCACATTCCAGCACCAATTGTAAGCTTTTTCAGGGGATATAGCTCTGGGATCACCGTCCGGGTAGACGGAGTGGCACGGAAACAGTTCATTCACAGACAGCAGTTCTGGTAAAAACTGGCCGCAACCAGTTTTATTAAAGTCTACAGCCAACAGAACATAATCAAAACCAAATCATAAACATAAGACCTGGGCTTGTCCAGCCACTTACTACACTTAGATAGATTTCCCTATCTATCCTGGTCCAGACTCTAACAGCCTGGGCCAAAACAACACATATGTTCAGCATTTACCAGCATGGAGTTTCACAGAGTCTCCTCCTTGTGTCTGAAGGCATATCCAACGTCCAGACTTGAGAGAGCTCCCCTCCTATTCAGCAGCTATCCGCATGGATTCTCACAGAGACTACTCCTGTGTCCGGGGTACATCGAGCACCCAGACTGAGACAGCTCATACTCCTGGAGACTCCTTCTTGTGCCTGGACTCCTTGTCCAGACTAAGCGAGCTCTCTGTCTGTGTTCGCAGACACCTACTTCTGGTCTCCTAATTAACACCTGAGTGGTTTCAGGCCTGAGCTGCAAGTGTGTACTGAATGTAAGGTGTAGTGACCTTTCTCTACCACTAGGTTTACAAAGCCATACACCTCCCTTATACCAGTCAGCAAAGTACCTAGGTGAAATATACACCCCATTCAATACACATACTCTCACTGTCTCACAATATATATATCCTTACTTTCAGGGAGTTTAGCAGAAGGTCATTGAAACTGATGTTTTCAACCAGAAATGAATGCTGTAGATAAGCCCCCGATGTTACCTGAAAGAGAAGAAAAACGAGTTATTTTATACTCACCCAGGGGCGGTCCGCAATCCGGTCCAATGGGCGTTGCTGTGCGGTTCGGTGCCTCCCATCTTCTAGCGAAGCGGCCTCTTCTTTACGTCCTGCACAGGCGCTCTGATCTGCCCTGGTGAGGGCAGAGCAGAGTACTGCAGTGCGCAGTCGCCGGGAAAGGTCAGAGAAATCTGGCGCCTGCGCACTGCAGTACTCTGCTCTGCCCTCACCAGGGCAGAGCAGTGCACCTGTGCAGGAGCCAAGACAGGGCTCAAAGAAGAAGCCAGCTTTGCTAGAAGATGGGAGGTGCTGAACCACACCGCGACGCCCATCGGACCTGTTGGTGTACTTAAACGTATGTTCAGTAAATGCACTCAATACTTGGTTGGGGCTCCTTTTACATCAATTACTGCATCAATGCCTGCATCAATGCGGTATGGCATGGAGGCGATCAGCCTGTGGCACTGCTGAGGTGTTATGGAAGCCCAGGTTGCTTTGATAGCAGCCTTCAGCTCGCCTGCAGTGTTGGGTCTGGTGTCTATCATCTTCTTCTTTACAATACCCCATAGATTCTCTGTGGGGTTAAGGTCAGGTGAGTTTGCTGGCCAATCAAGCACAGTGATGCTGTTGTTTTTAAACCATGTATTGGTATTTTTGGCAGTGTGGACAGGTGACAAATCCTGCTGGAGAACGAAATTTCCATCTCCAAAAAGCTTGTTTTCAGAGAGAAGCATGAAGTGGTCTAACATTTTCTGTTTGACGGCTGTGCTGATTTTTACCCATAATCTCCATCTCCAATTTGTCCATTTGTCCATTCAGCCTTCATTCAAACATACAATGGGCATGGAAAGTATTCAGACCCCTTTTAATTTTTCACTCTTTGTTTCACTGCAGCCGATTGGTAAATTCAAAAAAGTTTTTTTTTTCTCATTAATGTACACTCTGCACCCCATCTTGACTGAAAAAAACCCAAATGTAGAAATTTTTGCAAATTTATTTAAAAAAACCCCTGAAATTTCACATGGTCATAAGTATTTAGACCCTTTGCTCAGACACTCATATTTAAGTTACATTTCCTTGTGATCCTCCTTGAGATGGTTGTACTCCTTCATTGGAGGCCAACTGTGTTTAATTAAACTGATAGGACTTGATTTTTAAAGGCACACACCTGTCTATATAAGACCACACAGCTCACAATGCATGTCTGACCAAATGAGAATCATGAGGTGAAAATAACTGGCCAAGGAGCTCAGAGACAGAACTGTGGCAAAGCACAGATCTGGCCAAGGTTACAGAACAATTTCTGCAGTGCTCAAGGTTCTTAAGAGCACAGCGGCCTCAATAATCCTTAAATTGAAGAAGCTTGGGACCACCAGAAATCTTACTAGACCTGGGCATCCAGCCAAACTGAGCAATGGTGAGAGAGGTAAAGGAGAACCCAAAGATCACTGTCGCTGAGCTCCACAGATGCAGTAGGGAGATCGGAGAAAGTTCCACAAAGTCAACTATCACTGCAGCCCTCCACCAGTCAGGCCTTTATGTCAGAGTGGCCCGGTGGAAGCCTCACCTCAGTGCCAGACATATGAAAGCCAGCATAGAGTTTGCTAAAAACACATGAAGGACTCCCAGACTATGAGAAATAAGATTCTCTGGTCTGATGAAACTAATATAGAACTTTTTGGTCAAAATTCGAAGCGGTATGTGTGGAGAAAACCAGGCATCAGTGAAACATGGTGGTGGCAGCATTAAGCTATGGAGGTGTTTTTCAGCTGAAGGGACAGGATGACTGGTTGCAATTGAAGGGAAAATGAAAGCGATCAAGTACAGAGATATCCTGGATGAAAACCTCTTCCAGAGTGCTCTGGACCTCAGACTTGGCCGAATGTTAACCTTCTAACAATACAATGACCCTAAGCACACAGCTAAAATAACAAAGGAGTGGCTTTAGAACAACTCTGTGACCATTCTTGACTGGCCCAGGCAGAGCCCTGAACCTAAACCCAATTGAGCATCTCTGGAGAGACCTGTCCACGAACGTTCACCATCCAACCTGACAGAACTGGAGAGGATCTGCAAGGAAGAATGGCAGAGGATCCCAAAATCCAGGTGTGAGAAACTTATTGCATCATTCCCAAGAAGACTCATGGCTGTTTTAGCTAAAAAGGGTGCTTCTGCTCAACACTGAGCAAAGCATACAAAAAAAAGGATGCACTCAAGCATACTGAAGCATGACAACATAGAATACATGAAATTTTGAATAGCAATATGGCTTCGGAGTATAAGGAAAAATTTGAGACGCTTAGTATAAACATTTGGCAAAACATTTTAAAGCCCACCAACCATCGTCAAGGTGGTCTCAATTCTGGTGAGTCCCTGACCTAATGTGAACATACCTCTATTAGGCTGATATCTGAATTTCTGGGTGAATATGCACTTCTGTCAGTAATGCCTGCATTTATGGGTAAAGTAGGGACCTGGTGTAATTAAAATCACCACCTGGTGGGGACGGAATGCTCGGTCAGTAAGTTAACATTCAAAAGACAAAAAAACCTGACTGGCACTTCCAGACTAATGTGAACTAGGTGCAAACCAAAGGGAGTTACCCCCATGTAAAACATACAAAAAAAGGCTGCACTCAAGCATACTGAAGCATGACAACATAGAATACATGAAATTTTGAATAGCAATATGGCTTTGGAGTATAAGGAAAAATACACCAGGTTCCTACTTTACCCATAAATGCAGGCATTACTGACAGATATCAGCCTAATAGAGGTATGTTCACATTAGGTCTGTTTACATTAGATCAGGGACTCACCAGAATTGAGACCACCTTGACGATGGTTGGTGGGCTTTAAAATGTTTGGCCAAATGTTTATACTAAGCGTCTCAAATTTTTCCTTATACTCCAAAGCCATATTGCTATTCAAAATTTCATGTATTCTATGTTGTTTTGCTTCAGTTTGCTTGAGTGCAGCCTTTTTTTGTATGTTTTACATGGGGGTAGCTCCCTTTGGTTTGCACCTAGTTCACATTAGTCTGGAAGTGCCAGTCAGGATTTTTTGTCTTTTCAACACTGAGCAAAGGGCCTGAATTCTTATAACCATGTGATATTTCAGTTTTTCTTTTTTAATAAATTAGCTAAAATTTGTACATTTCTTTTTTTTCAGTCAAGATGGGGTGTAGAGTGTACATTAATGAGAGAAAAAAAATAACTTTTTTGAATTTACCAAATGGCTGTAATGAAACAAAGAGTGAAAACATTAAATGGGTTTGAATACTTTCCGTACCCACTGTATTAAAAATTTGCCAATTTTCATGTGTATTACTGATTGTAGTATTGAATGGTCATTACACTTTAAAGAATTTTTATATGTAATATAATATTATAGTAGATGAAGTATGCAATGTCTTCAGTCATTGTATTATTTTTTAAGTTTGCAAATTTTTTTACATTATATTCTCTGAATGAATGGATGATTGACATTTTTTAAATTGAAAGGGGTTTTCCACTTTAAAGGAAAATTGACCCCTAAGTCAGCTTGAGCTACTGAGCCAAATGAAGCATACTGTTGTCCTGAAAATGGATCGCCCGCCAGGGCAGTGGGATACTCGGCACCGGCCCGGTGTATTGAAGGGATGTGTCACAGCAGCAGTGACCCGGTTCGTGGCCCTGGGCGTCCAATAAAAGGGGTTTATTTACAGGGGATGTTAGAGTTTGTAGTGTAGGCATTCATGATGCCACCTGTGGTATCTGGTCAATGGTGACCAGCGCTGCAGTGCAGATCCTCTGGGATAGATGGTGTGATGCAGCAGAGTTGGTACAGCCTCCTACAGGTGATGCTATGGGATCCCAGGGCAGGTAGATGTAGTAAAAGGTGGTAATGGTGCTGGGAGATGTAGCTGAGTGTAATGGGTGATGCAGGAAGAAACTGAGAAACAGTCAGCGAGTTGCAGTTTCCAAAGCTCTACTCACAGTTCTGGTGGCCAACATTACAGATGCCTGCTTGGTACAGTGTTCTCCAGGTGAGGGGCTCAGCAAACCCCCAGGTAGATTGGGATGCACCTTTCCAGGACTCCGTTCTATATTTGTGTTCCTTTCTCTGGCCGTCTCCCTATGCTGATTTTCCACTCCTTTCTATCCTTCCAGCACCTTCACCAAAAGTGTCCCAGATCAGCGGCTGCGAATCCTATCGGACAACGACTTATTTCTGTGTTCCTCTGATTCTATATACTGTATCTGCCTCCCCGGAGAAGATAATGGTGGTTACTGTCTGTGATCTCTATGCTATCACAGCAGTTGACTTAATCACTGCTGCAGGCAAAACAAAGCACTGAAGCCCAAATAGTGGGCACTTAACCTGGAGAGGGTGAGCACATTTGGTATTTTAACCCCTTCACCCCCAAGGGTGGTTTGCACGTTAATGACTGGGCCAATTTTTACAATTCTGACCACTGTCTCTTTATGAGGTTATAACTCTGGAACGCTTCAATGGATATTTGCGATTCTGAGACTGTTTACTCGAGACATATTGTACTTCATGTTAGTGGTAAAATTTCTTCGATATACCTTGCGTTTATTTTTGAAAAAAACGCAAATATGGCAAAAATTTTGAAAATTTTGCAATTTTCAAACTTTTAATTTTTTTTTCCTTAAAACAGAGAGATATGTCACACAAAATAGTTAAGAAATAACATTTCCCACATGTCTACTTTACATCAGCACAATTTTGGAACCAAAATTTTTTTTTGTTAGGAAATTATAAGGGTTAAAATTTGACCAGTGATTTCTCATTTTTACAACAAAATTTACAAAGCCATTTTTTTAGGGACCACCTCACATTTGAAGTCACTTTGAGGGGTCTATATGGCAGAAAATACCCAAAAGTGACACCATTCTAAAAACTGCACCCCTCAAGGTATTCAAAACCACATTCAATAAGTTTATTAACCCTTCAGGTGCTTCACAGGAGCTGAAGCAACGTGGAAGGAAAAAATGAATATTTAACTTTTTAGCCACAAAAATGATCTTTTACAAACTTTTTTTTATTTTCACAAGGGTAAAAGGAGAAAATGGGCAGATAAAGTTGTTGTGCAATTTCTCCTGAGTACGCCAATACCCCATATGTGGGGGAAAACCACTATTTGGGCACACGGCAGAGCTCGAAAGGGAAGGAGCGCCGTTTGACTTTTTCAAACTAAAATTGGCTGGAATTGAGATTGGACGCCATGTCGTGTTTGGAGAGCCCCTGATATGCCTAAACAGTGGAAACCCCCCACAAGTGACACCATTTTGGAAACTAGACCCCCTAAGGAACTCATCTACACTCATGGCCAAAAGTTTTGAGAATGACACAAATATTAATTTTTAAAAAGTCTACTGCTTCACTTTTTCTAATGGCAATTTGCATATACTCCAGAATGTTATAAAGAGTGATCAGCTTAACAGCAATTACTTGCAAAGTCAATATTTGGCTAGAAAATGAACTTTATCCCCCAAAACACATTTCAACATCATTGCAGCCCTGCCTTAAAAGGACCAGCTAACCTCTTTTCAGTGATTGCTCCATTAACACAGGTGTGGGTGTTGATGAGGACATGGCTGGAGATCAATCTGTCATGATTAAGTAAGAATGACACCACTGGACACTTTAAAAGGAGACTGGTGCTTGGCATCATTGTTTCTCTTCTGTTAACCATGGTTATCTCTAAAGAAACACGTGCAGTCATCATTGCAATGCACAAAAATGGCCTAACAGGAAAGAGTGTCGCAGCTAGAAAGATTGCACCTCAGTCAACAATCTATCGCATCATCAAGAACTTGAAGGAAAGAGGTTCCATTGTTGCCAAAAAGGCTCCAGGGTGCCCAAGAAAGACCAGCAAGCGCCAGGACCATCTCTTAAAAGTGTTTCAGCTGCGGGATCGGGCTACCAGCAGTGCAGAGCTTGCTCAGGAATGGCAGCAGGCAGGTGTGCGTGCATCTGCACGCACTGTGAGGCAGAGACTCTTGGAGCAAAGCCTGGTCTCAAGGAGGGCAGCAAAGAAGCCACTTCTCTCCAGAAAAAACATCATTGACAGACTGATATTCTGCAAAAGGAACAGGCAGTGGACTGCTGAGGACTGGGGTAAAGTTATTTTCTCTGATGAATCCCCTTTTCGATTGTTTGGGACATCAGGAAAACGCCTCATTCGGAGAAGACAAGGTGAGCGCTACCACCAGTCTTGTCTCATGTCAACTGTTAAGCATCCTGAAACCATTCATGTGTGGGGTTGCTTCTCAGCCAAGGGAATCGGCTCTCTCACAGTCTTGCCTAAAAACACAGCCATGAATAAAGAATGGTACCAGAATGTCCTCCAAGAGCAACTTCTCCCAACCCTCCAAGAGCAGTTTAGCGGTCAACAATGCCTTTTCCAGCATGATGGAGCACCTTGCCATAAAGCAAAGGTGATAACTAAATGGCTCAGGGAACAAAACATAGAGATTTTGGGTCCATGGCCTGGAAACTCCCCAGATCTTAATCCCATTGAGAACTTGTGGTCAATCATCAAGAGACGGGTGGACAAACAAAAACCTAAAAATTCTGACAAAATGAAAGCATTGATTGTGCAAGAATGGACTGCTATCAGTCAGGATTTGGTCCAGAAGTTGATTGAGAGCATGCCAGGGAGAATTTCAGAGGTCCTGAAGAAGAAGGGTCAACACTGCAAATATTGACTTGCTGCATTAACTCATTCTACTGTCAATATAAGCTTTTGTTACTCATATGTTTGCAATTATTATATTTCTGTCTGTGATAAAAACATCTGTCAAACACACATAAAAACCAGAGGGCAGCAGATCATGTGAAAATATAATATTTGTGTCATTCTCAAAACTTTTGGCCATGACTGTAGATCTGTTGTGAGCACTTTGAACCCCAAAGTGTTTCACAAAAGTTTATAATGCCTGGGTGTGAAAAAAAAAAAAAAATTCCACAAAAATGATTTTTTAGTCCCAAATTTTTGATTTTTCCCAAGGAAATTGGACCCCAAAAGTTGTTGTCCAATTTGTCCTGAGTACGCTGATACCCCATATGTGGGAGGGGGAAACTGTTTGGGCGCACGGCAGGGCTTGGAAAGGAAGCAGTAACGTTTTGGAAAGCAAACATTGATGGGGGTCATGTTCCGTTTGTAGTGCCCCAGATGAGCCTAAACAGTGGAAACCACCCACAAGTGACCCCATTTTGGAAGCTAGACCCCCTAAGGAACTTATCTCGATCTTTGGTGAGCACTTTGAACCCCCAAGTGCTTCACACAAGTTTATAATGCCCGGGCATGAAAATAAAAAATCCTATTTTTTTCCCACAAAAATTATCTGTTAGTCACTAATTTTTTATTTTCCCAAGGGTAACAGGAGAAATTGGACCACAAAATTTGTTGTCCAATTTGTCCTGAGTATGCTTATACCCCATATGTGGGGGGGAACCACTGTTTGGGGCATGGCAGAGCTCGGAATGGAAGGAGCACAATTTGACTTTTTCCAACCAAAATTGGCTGGAATTGAGATTGGACGCCATGTTGCATTTGGAGAGCCCCTGCTGTGCCTAAACAGTGGAAACCCCCCACAAATGACCCCATTTGGGAAACTAGACCCCCTAAGGAACTTATCTAGATCTTTGGTGAGCAATTTGAACCCCCAAGTGCTTCACACAAGTTTATAACGTAGAGCCGTAAATTAAAAAATCATATTTTTTCCACAAAATTGATCTTTTCACCCCAATTTTTATTTTCCCAAGGGTAACAAGACTCCAAAAGTTATTGTGCAATTTGTCCTGAGTGTGCTGATACCCCATATGTGGGAGTAAACCACTGTTTGGGTGCATGGCAGAGTTTGGAAGGTAAGGAGAGCCGTTTGACTTTTTCAACGCAGAATTGACTGGATGCCATGTCGTGTTTGGAGAGCTCCTGATCTGCCTAAACAGTGGAAACCCCCACAAATGACACCATTTTGGAAACTAGACCCCTCAAGGAACTTATCTAGATGTGTGGTGAGCACTTTGAACCCCAAAGTGCTTCACAGAAGTTTATAACGTACAGCCGTAAAATAAAAAATCTCTTTTTTTTTTACAAAAATGATTTTTTTCGCCCCCAATATTTTATTTTCACAAGGGTAACAGGAGAAATTGGACCTAAAAAATTTGTTGTCCAATTTGTCCTGAGTACGCTGATACCCAATATGTGGGAGAAAACGACTGTATGGGTGCACGTCTGGGCTCGGAAGGGAAGTAGTGATGTTTTGGATTGCAGACTTTGATGGAATGGTCTGGGGGCGTCATGTCGCATTTGGAGAGCCCCTGATGCGCCTAAACAGTGGAAACTCCCCACAAGTGACCCCATTTTGGAAAATAGACCCCACAAGGAACTTATCTAGAAGTGTGGTGAGCGCTATGAAGCCCCAAGTGCTTCACAGAAGTTTTATAACATACAGCCGTAAAAACAAAAAAATCATTTTTTTTTTACAAAAATGATTTTGTCGCCCCCAGTTTTTTATTTTCCCAAGGGTAACAGAAGAAATAGGACAAATTGCACAATAACTCTTGTGGTCCAGAGTACACTGATACCCAATATGTGGGAGTAAACTACTGTATGGGCGCACGTCGGGGCTCGGAAGGGAAGTAGTGACTTTTTGGATTGCAGACTTTGATGGAATGGTGTGGGGGCGTCATGTTGCATTTGGAGAGCCCCTGATGCGCCTAAACAGTGGAAACCCCCCACAAGTGACCCCATTTTGGAAAATAGACCCCACAAGGAACTTATCTAGATGTGTGGTGAGCACTTTGAACCCCGAAGTGCTTCACAGAAGTTTATAACATACAGCCGTAAAAATAAAAAATCCTTTTTTTTTTTTTTACAAAAATGATTTTTTTCGCCCCCAATATTTTATTTTCACAAGGGTAACAGGAGAAATTGGACCTAAAAAATTTGTTGTCCAATTTGTCCTGAGTACGCTGATACCCAATATGTGGGAGAAAACGACTGTATGGGTGCACGTCTGGGCTCGGAAGGGAAGTAGTGATGTTTTGGATTGCAGACTTTGATGGAATGGTCTGGGGGCGTCATGTCGCATTTGGAGAGCCCCTGATGCGCCTAAACAGTGGAAACTCCCCACAAGTGACCCCATTTTGGAAAATAGACCCCACAAGGAACTTATCTAGAAGTGTGGTGAGCGCTATGAAGCCCCAAGTGCTTCACAGAAGTTTTATAACATACAGCCGTTAAAAACAAAAAAATCATTTTTTTTTTACAAAAATGATTTTGTCGCCCCCAGTTTTTTATTTTCCCAAGGGTAACAGAAGAAATAGGACAAATTGCACAATAACTCTTGTGGTCCAGAGTACGCTGATACCCCATATGCGGGAGTAAACTACTGTTTGGGCGCATGGCAGAGCTCAGAAGTGAAGGAGCACCGTTTGACTTTTTCAACGCAGAATTGGCTGGAATTGAGATCAGACGCCATGTCACATTTGTAGAGCCCCTGATGTGCCTAAACAGCAGAAACCCTCAAATTCTAACTCCAACCTTAACCCCAACACATCCCTAACCCTAGTCCTAACCCTAACCACAAACCTAACCCTAACACACCACTAACCGTAATCCCAACCCTAATCCTAATCCTAACGTTAGCGCCAACCCTAACCCTAACTTTAGCCGCAACCCTAACCCTAACGGGAAAATTGAAATAAATACATTTTTTTAATTTTATTATTTTTCCCTAACTAAGGGGGTGATAAAGGGGGGTTTTATTTACTATTTATAACGGTTTTTATGATTGGCAGCTGTCACGCTAAAAGACGCTTTTTATTGCAAAAAATAGTTTTTTGCATCACCACATTTTGAGAGCTATAATTTTTGCATATTTTGGCCCACAGAGTCATGTGAGGTCTTTTTTTTTGCGGGACGAGGTGACGTTTTTATTGGTACCATTTTTGAGCCCGTGACATTTTTTCATCGCTTTTTATTTCGATTTTTGTGAGGTTAGAATGAACAAAAATCAGCAATTCATGAATTTCTTTTGGGGGAGGCGTTTGTACCGTTCTGCGTATGGTAAAATTGATAAAGCAGTTTTATTCTTCGGGTCAGTACGATTACGGCGATACCTCATTTATATAATTTTTTTATGTTTTGGCGCTTTTATAGAATGAAAACAATTTTATATAAAAAATTATTATTTTTGCATCGCTTTATTCTGCGAGCTATAACTTTTTTATTTTTTCACTGATGATGCTGTATGATGGCTCGTTTTTTGCAAGACAAGATGACGTTTTCAGTGGTACCATGGTTATTTACCTCGGTCTTTTTGATCGCGTATTATTCCACTTTTTGTTCAGCGGTATGATGATAAAGCATTGATTTTTTGCTTCGTTTTCTTTTTTTTTTTTAAGGGGTTCACTAAAGGGGTTAACTAGTGGGACATTTTTATAGGGGGGGTCGTTACGGATGCGGCGATACCAAATATGTGTACTTTTATTGTTTTGTTTTTTTTATTTACAGGAAAGAATGAATTTATTGGGAATATTTTTTTTTTTTTTTATGATTTTTTTTACCACTTTTTATTTTTATTTTTTTAACTTTTTTACTTTTTCCCAGGGTGGGACATCACTGTATTTTAGCATATCGCTGGTGTGACAGTGTGCACAGCACTCTGTCAACCAGCGATCGCTCTGGCATCGCTGCAGGCTTCCTCAGCGCCTGCTCTCAGCAGGCACTGAGGAAGCCGCCTCCCTGCAGGACCCCGGCACCATCTTGGATCCGGGAACCTGGAGGGAGGACGGACCCTCGGAACAGCGCGACACATCGCGCTGCTCTGAGGGTCTCAGGGGAGCGCACAGGGAGCCCCCACCCTGCGCGATCCTCCCCTGTGCCCCGGGTACACCGCGATCATGTTTGATTGCGGTGTGCCAGGGGTTAATGTGCCAGGAGCGGTCCGTGACCGCTCCTGACATACAGTCACGGGTGTCAGCTGTGATAATCAGCTGACACCCAGCGGCGATCAGCTGCGCTCCCCCCGGGAGCGCAGCTGATCGCCCATGACGTACTATTCCGTCCATGGGAATTAGGTCCAGGGTCACATGGATGGAATAGTACGTCTGATGGAATAAAGGGGTTAATTATATAGCAGTATTTGGGGTACACTTTCCCTGTAAGTGGAAAACCTCTTTAACAGAATCAGTTTTGAATTGTGATGCTAGTCACTACTCACGGACTAGCCGTGAGACAGAGTGGTAAAGAGTTCCAAGGACAAAAAGCTGGAAGGTACCTCAAAGACAAAGGCATAAGACAAACAGATAGTAAGGGGCAAGGTTCAGGGTCATGTAACTAAGGTCAGAATGTGTCAAACGCAAAATGGGTTATACAAGTGGATAGTCAAAAGGCAAATTTAAGGTCCAGCAACAAAAATCAGAATATCAGAATGCAGAGCACAGAGTTAACACACCACTGAGCGAAAGCTACAATTGGCAATGACCTAACATTCCCGACAGTTAAATAGCCTGGCAATTATCCACAAAAGAGAACACCTGGAAGAAACCCAAACACAATACTGACAACCCAACAATCCACTGCCATCTATAGGTTGACAGAGCTGTCACTCACAGCACTAACAGCCTGACATGCCCCAACTATCCATAGGTCGGCAGAGCAGTCACTCCCATCGCTGACCACCTGACACCTACTATCTATAAGGCAGCTGAGCTGTAACTACTCGGATGTGTATCATTTCTATCAAACTAATTCTATGCGATTCTATATCTGTAGATAAAACCTTTACAACAATATCAACATAGTTTTGTTCAATAAATGTTTAGTTTATGCCTTTTACTTCTGGTTCTTTTTATTCTCAGCTGTGCAAGATGTTTCAATTATCAGTGTCATTATGATCCAGACTGAGCTTTTCTTTTCACCATAATGCATCTGTTGTAACAGTGAAAGAAGGACTAATCTGTCTAATATTTGAATTATGTATTTTGTGTAAGCTCATAATCTCGATCTGAGAACTTCATCAATTCTGTGAATTATATATTTTTAAAGAAATATAATATATTGCTAGCATTAGTAGGTGTTCTATCTATATGTTAATTTCATCATGTATATCATCCTCAAAATGTAAAGGCAAATAAAATGTAATATTTTTAATTATACTTGCTTGTATTTATTAAAAAGTTACAGTGTGGATTCTAAATGTATTACTTTTGTGGAAAAAAATGATATTTTACTCTTAATTTTTGTTACTATATTTGAGGTTTGTGTTCATATTCAGTTGCAATCAAATCATTTAACCTCATATCAAATTACTGATGTTTGCAATAAACCTATTAAAAAACAGTTTAAATAGCTCAGCAGAAGTAAAATTAGAGATGCACAATTTTTTTACATTTCAAAATCAATCCATGGTGATAGATTTGAAACAAATTCAAAGTATTCCATAACCTCCTCTAGCATATGACACTATTTTTTCTCACACACTAATCTTTTTTACATCTGTGCTATCTCTCACACACATATACACACACTCTCTCTTTAGACTGCATTCATATGTTAAGTCAACTTTGTATTTTTTTCTTTTATGCAATCAGAATAGATTGCCTCTTCAATGTTTTGTGGCTTAGTCTCCCTATAAGTATAGCTAAGCTGTGAGCTGTGATGCTTCAGTCCACCTAGATTCAACAAATAAGGGCTGCTGCATTTCCTGCTTCTTCTTTTATACAGGCTGTGACTGTCATTCTTGTTTGTGTGTGCTATATACCCTGTTAGGTGATAGCTGCAAGGAGTTTGTATGTTCTCCCCGTGTTTGCGTGGGTTTCTTCCGGGTACTCTGGTTTCCTCCCACACTCCAAAACATACTGATAGTGAATCTAGATTGTGAGCCCCATTGGGGACAGCGACGATAATGTGTGCAAACTGTAAAGCGCTGCGGAATATGTTAGCACTATATAAAAATAAAGATAAAGATTATTATTATGATGCCTGTGTGAGGTCATGTGATCTTTCTCAGGCTAATGCAATCCTCTGCAATGAGTAATATGAAGCAAATCGCAAATTATTACAATTTTCCAAGTTTGGAGAACTGAAAAAAGTCATCAAAAATTCGCTGGAGACAATGCCTGCTTTCAAAAGAAAATCTTTAGTGAGTGCAGCACGCAAAGCAAGATTATTAATGAACCAGAGGTTATTGCCTAGGAGGAAAGGTTTAAGAGTCATTATGAAC
Organism: Oophaga sylvatica; assembly: GCA_033576555.1. Lineage (NCBI taxonomy): Eukaryota > Metazoa > Chordata > Amphibia > Anura > Dendrobatidae > Oophaga > Oophaga sylvatica. The sequence continues at coordinate 216,618,030 of JARQOD010000006.1, read as the reverse complement.
ACTGAAGCTGGTGTCTGGTTATGCACCACATTTTCAGCAGGGTATAATAGTCAATGGGTGTTCTACTAAGTACAAAATACTCTAGTTTATGAATGGATTTAATAATTCAAAACGTCATTAAAAGTGGTATTTTGTACTGTGTTTGGAGAAAGCACTTGTGTATTACTCGTGTTGACCTTTTTTAAATTTTCTTGCTTGATTGTTTTATTGCAAACATCAGAAAGTTGGTAAACTTTGCTAATAAACCTCATATACAATGGGGAAATGAATACCATTAAATGCAACTGTAACCTGAACGGTTATTTTTAGTTTCTTGTTTTCACATGCACCATTGATTTATGAATTAAAAATTAAAATGACAGTTATGCTTTAAGTGTTGACCACTGACTTGAGGTCCTGTTATTACACACTGATCAGAGCATAAATAGGAGGTAACTTTTTTGTCACTCTTACAGCCTTTTCATAATTATCATGTTACTCCCTCACACTGAAGATAATTAATTGGCTATACAATCATTTAGATAGATTTTCAAACTTTTCATGCCTTATTCTAACTAATTCTTTTTAAAATGTGTGATATTCCTATGAGCTTTATCCTCTTTTTATCAAACTCATTAAATTTAATTGTCCTACATTTTCCTCTAATAACCAAATTCTGAAAATTTTAAACATTGGCTTGTATTAAATGCTTATTTTGTTTGCATTTCTCCTTATACAGGAGTCTAGAATGCATCACAATTTATAGAATATCGGTAATTTCAAAATAACTAGTGATATTTGCTTAACTGAGGAATAAAACTATTTTTGTCCATTTTATTTTTTTACCCTCTGCATACCACATTTCTAATTTTCAGTTGTCATTGAGCATATTGGAAGAGACTAGATGGTGCTTCCTATATACAGTTCACAGACGCATGAGGGATTCCTGTTCCCCTGTCTGTATGTTTCACATTTTCAGAAGCAGAAGCCTGACTTTATACTGCTCTACTGAGAACTGTGCTTGTATCAAATACTAGAAAGCTGCAGCCACAACTCTTTGCCTCTTTCTTTTTCACTCCTACTCTTCTCCTCTACCATCCTCCCCTACTTCTCCATAAACTTCATTATTTAGCTGTATTCTAATCTCTCATTAAGCTGGCATTCTAATGCAACACCCATTTAGGCTTTTTTGCTTTTCAGAGTCATTTATGAGTTGATTAGATATAGGGTGGAAAAGAAGTGGCTTATAAGTGGAGAAAGTTGCATATTTCTCTGATATGCTGTATTTCAAAGATTCCTATATTTGCTTGTACTATCGATGTATGTAAAGTTTATTGAAATGACAGCAACCATTTAAGAACCAATAATGAATGCAAAGCTAAAATTTCTGGATTTAATCATAACTAGTTAACCATTAAATATCATAATTAATTTTCTAGACAATTAGCTAAATTGCAAGACATGATGCACGCTACTAATTTACTGTTAAATAAACACCAATGACCGACTTTTGTGTACAATAGAGTTGAGTGAATATGTATCTTCTTCCTTCTATCTTCCACCCAGCTAAGTCTTCCATTCATTAGGTGAACTGATTATGTGCAGTGTGCCTCCTAAGACAGGAAACACAGACCCGGCTTCAAAGACACATTGACACTGCTGAAATGAGAGGCACTCATGCGCAAGATCTGCATCAGCTGGCCATGATGCCGGCTAGTGCAAATTATGTTATCACGTGCCCACATGAGTGTGGTAATATGAAAAGAGGGCAGACTAATCTGGGGAAACTAACACCCCATTGACTAATCAAAGTCCTCATTAGCAAAGGAAAAAGGAACATTATAATTTTTTTGGCTTTTCAATGAATAACATTATACAGGGCTGGTTAGGCAGGGAATTTACTTGTACATAGGTGAATGCTGCTGGGTTGGAGGACATTGGGGACATGGGGAAAGTCAGAGTAGGTAGTAAAAGCAATGAACTGGAATGTAAGTTTATGTCTTTGTAGCACGTAAGTGCATATTCACACTGACCACTAAACAGACAAAACCCAGGAGAAAAACCAAATGGGCAAGTACTCTGCAGTAAATAAATAAATAGTAACAGTGCATGAAAATAATATAGGGTACTTGGTCAACATATTTTTGATAAAAAAATGTAAAAGTTATCCCACCATATCAAGGTGACCTTATTTGTGACAGCCCTAGCCTCCAGTATTAAAACCTTACCATGTGTCTACAGTAATGATGTTTGTGTGTGAATAAGGACTAAGAAGGACCTCGGCCCTGACTAATGGACACCCAGGAAGTGAGGAGCTTTTCAAAGTAATGTCAGCTCAAAGAAAAGGGAGGCCACCCCCATATCTGCACAGGATGATGAGACTGAAACAGTCATGCACTTTTGCTTTTTTGTTGTGAACGCTCTGGATTGGACTTCTGAGTTGGGGCTCCCTCTGGCTGCTGATGGTGGTGAAGCTGCTTTGAGGGACAGAGATCTTTCAGCTGGGGACAATTGGCAATCAGGATTGATGATGGGGAGATTTAAGGGAGTAACCTTCCCATGATCATCGCCGGTGATTAGTTGCTTCCTGGTCTCTTTTAGAAGTCAGCATATTTTCTCTCTTGTCCTGCAATGTTCAGATAAGTTATTTGCTGTTTATTTCTTTGGCTTGTGTTTTTGTCTATCTCAGTTTTCTGCCCTACTAGATTGTGCAACCAGGTTCCCCTGTGGGGGCCTGCGCTGGATACGGTTTTCTCATTTACCATTGTCTATGCATTTTCAGTTCCCTGTTATTTTTTGCATCCGCTGAATTGCTACCTGTTCACACCAGAGACAGTTTATGTATTTTTGGTTCTCTGTTATTTCAGTATCTGCTGTTTTGCTACCAGTGCACACCAGAGGTCTGATCTAGCGGGGAGAGATCGTGTGGTCTCAGTATTTTTATATATCAGAAGTGTTGGAGTTTTTTCCAGTGTTTTTTTCTGGATTGCAGACAGTATTCTTTCCTGTCCTATCCTATCTAGACAGTTTTGGGCCCCAGCATTTGCTTGCTTTATTTTCTGCCTGCGTTTGTATTTAATCTTGTCTCACCATCAATATATGTGTGGGGGCAACCAATTCCTTTGGGGCGCCTTTCCGGGGCAGTTAGCATTCACCTTTCTATCTTCAGGCTTAGTTAACTCTCCGGCTGTGACCAGGCATCTAGGTCATCGTAGGTACGTCCCACGGCTACTTCTAGTTGTGCGGTTAGTTTAGGGTCTGCAATCCGTTAGTTTCCAACCTCTCTGGGTGACTGGCTGCCTTGGCTATTTTTGCTACTCTCCTCCTTGGCTACCAAATCACAACACTTTTTATTAATTCACTGTAGGGTATTTGCTCATTTAGTTTTTCTCTGTGCTGCATGCATATCAACTTACTTTCCAATTCACTTGCTGTATCAGTTTCTGCTTGCTGTGCAGATATGTGGGTGGACATTACGTTTAAAAGCTCCCCATTGCTGGGTGTCAATTAGTTTGGGCCACAGTCCTCCTCAGCACTTATTCATACAAATGTCATTAGTAGAGTTGAGCGATACGTTCCGATATCAAGAAGTATCGATCGGAATGGGTATCGCCGATACCCAAAAAGTATCGGCGATACCCGATTCCGATACCGGAAATCCAATGCAAGTCTATGGGACAAAAATATCGGAATTAAAAAAACCCCTTTCTTTCCTTGTAGGTTAATTGTACATGAAGGAAAACAACAAAGAGTAATGTAGAATGTATTGGGGAGGTGGAGGAGACATTAAAGGCATAGATGTTTAGCCCAATCAAATGGAATAGCCGGAATCCTTTTTTTTTTAAGACGTTCGGATTGACGAAGAAATTGACTATATTGTTAACCTTTTTTCTATTTTGGCACATATGTATGTTTCACTACTTCCATGCTCTTCACCTTTTTTACTTCTGCCACACTTTCTCCTTCATGATCTTCAGCAGCATCATCTTTTTCATCAAATTATTCTTCATCTTCACCTTATTTATCTTCTTCTTAAACTTCTTGCTATTCATCTTTTTGTTAACATTACTCATATTCTTCTTATTCAACTATTATTCTTCTTCATATTCTACTTCTTCATCTTCTTCCTATTGATCTTCTTCATCTTATTCTTATTTGTGACAGACATTCCTGTAGTTGTAATCTGTAAAAGTTTGAAGATTTCATCCTTCCGTTCTTGCTGTCACAAAACATTTAAATTACAACAGTATTTGTCCGCGTTCAGTTTAGCCTGCAGCAGCAGGCATTTTCCAGGGGCACCACGAGGAGGAACGGACTCACCCCCATACACTGCTTAGTCTTCTTCTGCTTATAATTTAGAGCATATATTTTGCTCTGAATTTTGGTCTTATACTTAATGTTCTTCTGCTTTTTGTTCTCTTTTTGTTCTTCTGCTTCTTGTTCTTCTGACTCTTGTTCTGTATCTTGTAGTTTGTCTTAATCTTCTTTGTCCTGTTGGTGATCTTCTTCTGGGTAATCTTTTATTTCTTCTTTGTGATGGTGTTCAGGCTCGTTGTCTTGATGGTAGTGTTGAGCGATATTGCTCGATATCTAAAAATATCGTATCGAAATTGTATCGCCGATAGCACTAAATATCGTCGATATCCGATTCCGATTGCGGAAGTCCAATGTAAGTCTATGGGAACAAAATATCGAAATTAAAAAAAACCTTTATTTCCTTGTAAACACTAAATATACACACATAGAATACATATATATATATATATATATATATATATATATATATATACATGTCATTGTGACATATATATATACATATATGTATAGTTTATACACTTCTACATAGTAAAATATCCTCTGATTCAATTGCCGGGTAAAGCCGGCTTCTGTGAAAAGACAGAAGCACCCGACATGAAATGACACTTGGTGTACATAGGGTTAACCATGTCTTTTCATGTCGTTTGCAATCTGATTTGCACAAACAATTACATCAGTCTATGTGTGCAAAATTTCACACCTGTAGGGGTTAATTAAAGGTGTAAATTCGTTGTAAAAAAAACGGACTTTTTTGCTACGAATTTACACCTTTAATTAACCCCTACAGGTGTGAAATTTTGCACACTTACACTCATGTAATTGTTTGTGCAAATCAGATATCAAACTACATGAAAAGACATGGTTAACTCTATGTAAACCAAGTGTCATTTCATGTCGGGTTCTGCATTTTCACAAAAGCCGGCAATTGAATTAGCGGCTATTATACTATGTAGAAGTGTATGAACTATAAATATAAATATATATATATATATGTGTCACAAATTGAATGACATGTATATATATATATGAGGTGTAAAATTGCTGAAAAAAAATGCGTGGGCTCCCGCCCTATTTTCTCAACCAGACAGACAAAGCCAGTGAGTGGGGGCAGATAATAATAGCCCAGAGAGGGACCATTATTTTTGCCCCCTCCCGGCTACTAACATCTGCCCCCAGACACCCCAGAAAGGGCAAATCTCTAATTAGATTTGCCCTTTCTGGCACTTTGCCTGTCTATTCCCATTGCCCTGTAGCGTGGCGAATGGGTTAATAAGGGTTAAAATGACCTTGCAATTGAAAGGTCACTTTAAGCCAGGTTAATAATTGAGAGCTGTCAATTAGACAACTATCAATTATTAATCCTATTGTATGAAAGAAAAATCAAACACACACACTTTAATAAAAAAGAAGTTTAATGAAATAATCACACAGTTTTTGACCATATTTTATTTTCCTGCTAAAACCATTTCCTGTAATAAAAATAAAATAATAAAGCAAAATTATTCTTACCAATCCGATGTACAGTCAGGTCCCACGGTGTAATCCTTCAGAAAGGGTTAATGTTTACTGCAGGGACCGCAGCTAATGCTGCAGCCTCACAGTAAACCCCCAAATGAATGAGTTCCTCTCCTGGCTGACAGGAGAGGAAGTGGAAAGCTTAATTGATTGCTTTCCACTTTCACTTCAGGTCAGCCAGGGACACAATCAGTGACGTCAGAGGGAACTGGTTAACAAAAATAGGGGATCCCCTCGAAAAAAATTGGCGTGGGTTCCCCCCTATTTTTGTTAACCAGCCAGATGAAGCAGACCGCTGAGGCCTGGATTTTCAGGCTGTTAAGGAGCCAAGATCCATGGACCTTGCCAGCCTGATAATACCAGGCCACAGCAGTCTGCATATCTTGGCTGATTAACAAAAATAGGGGATCCCCTCGAAAAAAATTGGCGTGGGTTCCCCCCTATTTTTGTAAACCAGCCAGATGAAGCAGACCGCTGAGGCCTGGTTTTTCAGGCTGGTAAGGATCCAATATCCATGGACCTTGCAAGCCTGATAATACCAGGCCACAGCAGTCTGCTTAGCTTGGCTGGTTAACAAAAATAGGGGATCCCCTCGAAAAAAAAACGGCGTAGGGGTCCCCCTATTTTTGTTAACCAGCCAAGTAAAATGCAGACTGCTGCGGCCTGGTATTAAAAGACTGTCAAGGCCCATGGATTTTGGCCCTCAACAGCCTGATAATACCAGGCTACAGCAGCCCCACATTTGGCGCATCAAAAGATGTGCCAATTGTGGCACTTTACCCGGCTCTTCCCACTTGCCCTGTAGCGGTGCAAGCGGGGTAATAAGGGGTTAATGTCACCGTTGATTGCACGGTGACAATAAGCCCGGTTAATAATGGAGAGGCGTCAATAAGACACCGATCCATTATTAATCCTAAAGTTATTAAATGAAATAAAAAAAGACACAGCAAGAAAAAAGTATTTTAATGAAATAAAAGAGACAACACAGTTTTCATTTCTTTTATTATACTCTCATTCCTGCGACGCCATCGATCTCCTGTAAAAAAAGAAAAAAAACAAACCAACAGTATACCACCTGTCCGACGCAGTCCATAGTAACGACAGTCCCACGACGATCCAGCTCTGCTACATCGCAATGACAGGCAGAGCCTGTCATCGCAACGCAGCACAGCTGATTACCTGCTTCCCCGGCGGTGACGTCATCGGACTGACTGCTTTACGGCCGGGATTACCCAGCAGTCACTGCAGTTATCGCGAGAAACTGCATGTGACCGCCGGGGAGAAGAGGATGGCGGCCATCAAGCAGTCCGGGATGTGACCGCCGGAGATCTTCTGCCAGGTAAGTGCCGCTGACTCCTGACAGACCCGACCGACGGACACTGACAGTGACAGACCCGACCGACGGACACAGACAGTGACAGTGACAAATCCGATTCCGGTATTCGATATGACGAAAATATCGAAACGAATTATCGAAAGGCCGATAGAGCTAATATCGGCCGATAGCCGATATTTGCATTATCGTATCGCTCAACACTACTTGATGGTCGTCGTCCTTGGGGTCGTCGTCTTCAGGGTCCTCGTCTTTGGGTCGTCGTCTTCTTCGGGGTCCTCGTCTTCGGGTCGTCGTCTTCTTCGGGTCGTCGTCTTCTTTTCGGGGTGGTCTTCAGGGTCGTCGTCTTCAGGGTCGTTGTCTTCAGTGTTGGAGATCCAGAGTTATTACCCAAAAAAACATTTAAAAAATGTTCAACTTGGAAATGTAGCTGAAGGTACAAGAAGGCTGAGTAACTTCCAAGAACCAACTGACGGTACTGGAACCCGGACGGGTAGCAGATGGTACAAGAGACAATGAAAGTAACGAAGAACAGCTGACTGTGCTGGAACCCGAAGGGGCAGCAGAAGGAACAGAGCCAATGGCACAACCGAGGACCAGCTGACGTACTGGGACACAGTTACTAAGCAGGAGGTACCTGTGCTCCAAAGCACTACCAAGGACCAGCAGACATTGCTGGAACTCGGATACCAAGATGGAGGCACCTAGGCCAAAGGCACTGCCGAGAACCAGCTGACGGTACTGTAACCCGGACGGGTAGCAGGAGGTACCCATGAAAATTTAAGTTGAAAGGCCGCGAGCCGGCCGCAGTTACCGAATCCCACTGTCCTACAGTGGGTGCTTGTCCTATTGTCACAACGTAAACAGCCTTTATTTACATATCCCGCAGCACACATAGGAAGCACCTAAACTGCAGGCACCATAGAGTCGGCTAACCCGAACGCAACATGACAGGACAACTTATTGGAGGCTAAGTGACGTTGACACTGCCAGGAAACAGCTGGCGTGCTGTAACCAGGCTGGGCAGGAGTGAGTACCCGTGCCAATGACACTTCCGAGCAGCAACTGGTGTTGTTGGAGCCCAGGGATGAGAGGAGAACAGGGTGGAGGCAGCAGGACTTCTTGCCGTACACACAGCAGGGGAACAGCTGACATTACTGAACCCCAGTAACACAGGAGCAAGTGTTGACTGTGCAAACAGCACTTCCGAGCACCAACTGGCGGTGTTGGAGCCCAGGGTCAATCAGGGTGTAGGCTGAGGCCTAGTATGAGTAACTTTGCAACTTTAAATTGGAGGCAGCAGGACTTCTTGCCTACACACATCAGGGGAACAGCTGACATTACTGAACCCCAGTAACACAGGAGCAAGTGTTGACTGTGCAAACAGCACTTCCGAGCACCAACTGGCGGTGTTGGAGCCCAGGGATGAGAAGAGAACAGGGTGGAGGCAGCAGGACTTTTGCCATACACACAGCAGGGGAACAGCTGACATTACTGAACCCCAGTAACACAGGAGCAAGTGTTGACTGTGCAAACAGCACTTCCGAGCACCACCTGGCGGTGTTGGAGCCCAGGGATGAGAGGAGAACAGGGTGGAGGCAGCAGGACTTTTTGCCATACACACAGCAGGGGAACAGCTGACATTACTGAACCCCAGTAACACAGGAGCAAGTGTTTGACTGTGCAACAGCACTTCGAGCACCAACTGGCGGTGTTGGAGCCCAGGGATGAGAGGAGAACAGGGTGGAGGCAGCAGGACTTCTTGCCGTACACACAGCAGGGGAACAGCTGACATTACTGAACCCCAGTAACACAGGAGCAAGTGTTGACTGTGCAAACAGCACTTCCGAGCACCAACTGGCGGTGTTGGAGCCCAGGTATGAGAGGAGAACAGGGTGGAGGAAGCAGGACTTTTTGCCGTACACACAGCAGGGGAACAGCTGACATTACTGAACCCCAGTAACACAGGAGCAAGTGTTGACTGTGCACACAGCACTTCCGAGCACCAACTGGCGGTGTTGGAGCCCAGGTCAGTCAGGGTGTAGGCTGAGGCCTAGTATGAGTAACTTTGCAATTTAAATTGGAGGCAGCAGGACTTCTTGCCGTACACACAGCAGGGGAACAGCTGACATTACTGAACCCCAGTAACACAGGAGCAAGTGTCGACTGTGCAAGCAGCACTTCCAAACACCAACTGGCGGTGTTGGAGCCCAGGGATGAGAGGAGAACAGGGTGGAGGCAGCAGGACTTTTTGCCGTACACACAGCAGGGGAACAGCTGACATTACTGAACCCCAGTAACACAGGAGCAAGTGTTGACTGTGCAAACAGCACTACCGAGCACCAACTGGCGGTGTTGGAGCCCAGGGATGAGAGGAGAACAGGGTGGAGGCAGCAGGACTTCTTGCCGTACACACAGCAGGGAACAGCTGACATTACTGAACCCCAGTAACACAGGAGCAAGTGTTGACTGTGCAAACAGCACTTCCGAGCACCAACTGGCGGTGTTGGAGCCCAGGTCAATCAGGGTGTAGGCTGAGGCCTAGTATGAGTAACTTTGCAACTTTAAATTGGAGGCAGCAGGACTTCTTGCCGTACACACATCAGGGGAACAGCTGACATTACTGAACCCCAGTAACACAGGAGCAAGTGTTGACTGTGCAAACAGCACTTCCGAGCACCAACTGGCGGTGTTGGAGCCCAGGGATGAGAAGAGAACAGGGTGGAGGCAGCAGGACTTTTTGCCATACACACAGCAGGGGAACAGCTGACATTACTGAACCCCAGTAACACAGGAGCAAGTGTTGACTGTGCAAACAGCACTTCCGAGCACCACCTGGCGTGTTGGAGCCCAGGGATGAGAGGAGAACAGGGTGGAGGCAGCAGGACTTTTTGCCGTACACACAGCAGGGGAACAGCTGACATTACTGAACCCCAGTAACACAGGAGCAAGTGTTGACTGTGCAAACAGCACTTCCGAGCACCAACTGGCGGTGTTGGAGCCCAGGGATGAGAGGAGAACAGGTGGAGGCAGCAGGACTTCTTGCCGTACACACAGCAGGGGAACAGCTGACATTACTGAACCCCAGTAACACAGGAGCAAGTGTTGACTGTGCACACAGCACTTCCGAGCACGAACTGGCGGTGTTGGAGCCCAGGGTCAGTCAGGGTGTAGGCTGAGGCCTAGTATGAGTAACTTTGCAACTTTAAATTGGAGGCAGCAGGACTTCTTGCCGTACACACAGCAGGGGAACAGCTGACATTACTGAACCCCAGTAACACAGGAGCAAGTGTCGACTGTGCAAGCAGCACTTCCAAACACCAACTGGCGGTGTTGGAGCCCAGGGATGAGAGGAGAACAGGGTGGAGGCAGCAGGACTTTTTGCCGTACACACAGCAGGGGAACAGCTGACATTACTGAACCCCAGTAACACAGGAGCAAGTGTTGACTGTGCAAACAGCACTACCGAGCACCAACTGGCGGTGTTGGAGCCCAGGGATGAGAGGAGAACAGGGTGGAGGCAGCAGGACTTCTTGCCGTACACACAGCAGGGGAACAGCTGACATTACTGAACCCCAGAAACACAGGAGCAAGTGTTGAACTGTGCAAACAGCACTTCCGAGCACCAGCTGGCGGTGTTGGAGCCCAGGGTCAAGGAGGTGTGTTAATACTATATACAGTATTTGCCTTGTTACGTGGCAATTAAAAATGTAGATACTCCAAACAAGAGAAAGATAAGCTTTACTACCATAAGATGATGAATTTAATTTACCAAATTTAGATAAATAAAGAATTTACAAATCTAACTGCATATATTCACATGTTGAACAGCAATGAAACCAAAAAAATTTTTATTAAGGAATCTGATATACGGGTTTAAATAAATGCATAAAAGTACATTTCAGAATCCATTAATGCTGGATAAGTAACAGTATGTACACCTGTAATATTGTATAGACAATGAATGTAGGACTTCAAAACATCATCAGCATTACAAGTTATATGTGACATACAAAAAAAGTAACATTTGCTGAATAATGTAACTTAACCGGTTCTACAAATATATAAAATATCCATCATGTAATCCTGATAATATGGGCCAAAAAGCAATTTCACGAACAAACATAACCTTGAAAAAGTGCATAGTGCATTGTGAAAATTGCTATTTATGCCTGACAGTGGACTTGCAAGCATGACAACGGATAGATAAGGTATATATAGATCAGACTGCATAGCCACAGATGTTGAATGGCGATAAAATACTGTACCTCAATAAAGTGAGCGTCACTACTCCAGATCGTTTTTCATATAGCTTGATAAAGAGGGTACGTGCATGTATGCTTGTGCCTTTGTTTTGACGCACAGACTGTCTTCCTGCTGTGACGCATTGGGTAGTGGAGCGTCTGTGCGTCATATGACGCAGACTAACATTCAAGTTGCGCATCGTTCATCATCGCTAGCGTACCGACAACACAAAGCCGTTGTCATGACTGCTTTACTCAGTAAACATGCACCTATGATGAAACATACACGCACGTGCCCTCTTAGAGAAGAAGCTACAATAAAAACGCGTTGGAGGTGTGCCGCAGCCTTTTTTGAGGTACAGTATTATATCGCCATTGTACAGGTGGCGCTATTCACTCTGATACCTAGATATCATTAATCTTTTCTATCACTTGTCGTTGTTTCAGCTGCACTTGCAGGTATATATTTTTCTATTGTCAGTATGCACAATTCACTTTTTCGAGGTAATGCATGATTTGTAGCCCTTATTATCAGGATTACATGATGGACCTTTCTGATATGGGGTGTGAAATTTGTGACTAAATCTGTATATTTTTGAATGACACAAATATAAGTAATGATGATGAGGAGTAGTCCTACATCCATTGTTTGCACTATATTAGAGGTGTAGATGACGCTCCTTAAGCAACAATGGATTATTAAATGTACTTGTATGCCTTAATTTACAACCCGAGACCACTGAAGGCTAACCTTCGCACTGCAGCTGTTGTCAAAGTACAACTCCCATTATGCACTTCCAACCTTGCAGCATTTGAGGCATGATGTGAGTTGTATTTCTCCAAGTTGTGGAGTGCCAAGGTTCGCCATCACTACCCTATAGCATATGTAGGCTTTTTGGTTTGCATTTGTGTTCGACATGTGCATATCTGCAGTAATATGTACAAATTATTTAGTAACAGATTTGTGCCAAAGAATTATCATTTTCTGGTTTTAAAGCTGCCGTTTCACTCGTTTACAGCATTGAAATCAGGGTGTACACTCATACCTATGAGGAGCCAGTTAGACATGTCATGTTGTTTTCAGCATGTGTAGGTAGCAGTAATTATTGCCGGACACACAGCAGGGGAACAGCTGGCGTTACTGAACCCCACAAACACATCAGCGAGTGTTTTGTTCTGTGCATCCAGCACTTCTGAGCAGCAACTGGCGGTTTTGAAGCCCAGGGTCAAGGAGGGTCTTGAAATACAATATAGAGTTGTTGCCTTGTTACGTGGCACTTGGAAATGTATGTACTCCAAACAAGAAAAACGTAAGCTTTACTAGGACAATAAAATGATGCATTTCAATCCAAAAAATAGAAATAAACACCGTTAAAATATAAACGCATATAAGCACATGGCAACAAGAAATGGAACACCACCAAAAAATTTTAAAAAAACCTATTGGGGTTGAAATGAATGTATACAAGTCCATTTTTTAATTAATGAATGATGCCTAAGGAACGCTATGTCCAACCCTAATATAGTGCAGACAATGGATTTAGTAATAGTCATCATCATCATTCCAATTTATATGTGACAGTCACACAGTTAAAAATCCTTTGATTTATGAAAATTGGTAAATCAGACACTATATATTACATGACCAGCATGGACTCATCAATTTTAGGCCGCAATAATGTAAGCTGAAGCATAACTGATAAAAAAAAAATCATGCATAGTCCAAATTGCTGTGGGTGCCTGCAAGTGGAGGTGAAACAAAGGCAACGGATAGCTAAGATATATACTATGTCTGTATCAGACAGTGCATAGCCTGTGATGGCGAATGGCGATGTCATACTGTACGTCAATAAAGGCTGCGGCAGCACTCATGCACTTTTTGCTTGTACACTGTTGAAGAGGGGAACTGCATGTATGGTTGCGCAAGGCTTTATCCGCCCACACTACCTTCCTACTGTCACGCGTAGGGTAGGGTAGCGTCTGGCTATTATATGACGCTATCTTGCAGTGACGTTACGCAGCGTTCTTCTGCCCTAGGGCCGCAACAAAGACGACATCAGTAATGATTTACTGTCTAAACATCCACCTATGAGCAACGAAACAAGCACGTTCCCTCTTCAACAAGGTACAAGAGAAACAAGCATGAGGGGTGGTGCTGCCTTTATTGAGGTTAGTGTTGAGCGATACGATAATGCAAATATCGGCTATCGGCCGATATTAGCTCTATCGGCCTTTCGATAATTCGTTTCGATATTTTCGTCTTATCGAATACCGGAATCGGATTTGTCACTGTCACTGTGAGTGTCCGTCGGTCGGGTCTGTCAGGAGTCAGCGGCACTTACCTGGCAGAAGATCTCCGGCGGTCACGTCCTGGACTGCTTGATGGCCACCATTATCTTCTCCCTGGCGGTCACATGCAGTTTTTCGCGATAACTGCAGTGACTGCAGGGTAATCCCGGCCGTAAAGCAGTCAGTCCGATGACGTCACCGCCGGGGAAGCAGGTAATCAGCTGTGCTGCGCTGGGATGACAGGCTCTGCCTGTCATTCTGATGTAGCAGAGCTGGATCGTCGTGGGACACTCGTTACTATGGACTGCGTCGGTCAGGTGGTATACTTTTTTTTTTTTTTTTCATTTTTTTACAGGAGATCGATGGCGTCGCAGCAGGATGAGACAGTAATAAAAGAAATGAAAACTGTGTTTTTTTTATTTTTATTAAATTAAAAAAATTTTTTTTGGAACATTCACCCGTCCGGGTACATAAACAATTTAACTATTTATTTACATACAAGGACCCTGTCCGGGTTATTTAGACTTCTTTGGCAGGGGTGTTACAGGTACCACCTGGTACTCTTCTGGTGCTTGCCAAACATCCGAGACACCAAGGACCACCAGGACCTGATGACGTCGTGTGGCCTGTACAGTCAAGTCGTGACCCGCTATCTGGGTCTGTGTGGCCACCTCTTTCATCTCTCTCCGGGTCTGGAGCCCTATGTCACGGACTGTACGAACCCCAGGGGGCCTAACAGGCGCCGGGTACGGGCCAGCTATACTTATCATGTCCATAGCTGGGGCTGCTGAGGAGACCACTGAGGGAGGCTGGGGAGATTTACGGCGTGGGGTGGGCACTTTTGCAGAGGCCTGGATGTGGGAGGCTGAAGGATTCGAGGGTCTCACAGGTTCCTGACACACTGGGGAGTAGGGGTCGCACCTGGTAACATTTAGGGCGTACCATCCATTGTAACCCCAGTGTCGGGTGTAAGTCACCAAGTCTCCTGGCAACAGGTCCCTCCCCGGGTGTCCTTCTGGGAGGTGAGCCTCCACGTCCCGCCGGGTCACAAAGACTTCTAAATAAAGTCCAGGCTTCCTTGATGAAGCCCCACCCACCTTTCAATTTAAAGCTCCGTACTGCACCCTTACGCCGCGGCTCACTCAGGGTTCCTTTATCCTTTCTCATCCGGTCCTTATCTGCCCGGTCCTTCTCCAGGTGACGTTGGCGAAGTTTTAGGGTTTCTCGCTGCTCCCTTTGTCGCTCTGCTTCCCGCTCCCAACGTCTCCACTCTTCCTCCTGACGCCGATTGTAATTCTCCACCAGTTGCTCCATGTCTCCACCACTCCACTGCAGCTTACAGTGTCCGGTTTGCGGCAGCTCTCCTGTCGCCCCCCAGTCCTGGCGGCGCTCCCCTGCGGAGGAAGCAGACGGCTCTAAATCAGATGACAGTCGGGGCTCCGGTACAGGCAGGTAGTGCTCTGGTGCCTGCGCGGCCTCCTCCATGAGGACGGGTGTCGCTTCTTCTGTCTCAGCGACGGGGGCAGACAGCGGGATCTGGGGTGCTGCTGACGGTGCTGCGGTTTTTGCAGGAACGGGTGCCTCCACTGCGACAACGTCAACAGGATCACATTGCAAGGGCTCCTCTACTATAACGGGTGCCTCACCTTCCGGTACAGACACTTCAGGTAAGAGGGATTGGCGCCGCTCCAAGTTTATTTTTAGGGCACGCCAGCTGGCTTCCATCCTGGCGACCTCCTCCCGGTGCCGGGCCAGGCCTCTCAGGGTATCCTCCGCTTCTTGCAGCGTAGAGGGTTTACAGGCCGGGTGCCCAACGGTGATTCCGTGGCGATCGGGTCGCTTCCGTGGGGGGAGAGCTCTGACTGCTCCATCCCTTCCCACTTCTGCTCGTCGTGTCCATTAGCCATCTCTGCCAAGTCACATGTGTCATATCTGGAGAGGGCCCCTCTTTTGTAGGGAGGCGGGACCTCCTCACACTGAGGAGGATGAGGAGGCGGAACTCCAGAGCTGTGGGGCACGATGTTACATTGCAGTACCATTTACAGTGGGCGGCCATCGTTTTCACACCACTGAGTGAGTGACACCCACGAAGAGCACGCCCTTCTTCTTCACCAGTGCCTCGTTGTGACGCAGATATGGCGGAAAAATGGCAAATACATTCTCTGATGATTTTAGCAATTCTCAAGCACAAAACCAGTGCAATTCAGGCACACAGGACTCGCTTATAGCGAGCTACAGAATCCTGTTCGTGACGCCCAAGTTGAGTCGCACAGAGCCAGAGGTTTTCGGGGTAAATCGGCACCGAGCCCGTCGACTTCTATGGGGTATGTCACGTCTTTACCCGGCAATTGAATTAGAGTCGATTTTACTATGTAGAAGTGTATAAACTATAAATATATGTATATATATATGTCACAATGACATGTATATATATATATATATATGTATTCTATGTGTGTATATTTTGTGTTTACAACGAAAGAAAGGGTTTTTTTTGTTGCGATATTTTGTTCCCATAGACTTACATGGGACTTCCGGTATCGAAATCGGATATCGACGATATTTAGTGCTATCGGCGATACAATTTCGATACGATATTTTTAGATATCGAGCAATATCGCTCAACACTAATTGAGGTACAGTATTAGATCGACATTGTCCATGAGTACCTATGCACTGTGATACCTAGATACCATTAACATTTTATATCAGTTGTGGTTGTTTCACCAGCACTTGCAGGTATAACTACCTATTGTCAGTATGCATGATGCACTTTTTAGATGTAATGTATGATTATTGCGCCTTATTATCAGGTTTAGATGCTGGCCATTTCATATATGGTGTGTGAACTTACAGTTGTCCTCAATCTGTGTATTTTATTATGTCTGTCACAAATAAAACTCATGATGATGACGATTATGATTCGTACATCCATTGTCTGCAGGATCTTACAGGTCGAGATACCGTTCCTTAAGAAGCATTAATGGATTATGATGAAATGTACTTTTATGCATTCATTCCAAAACGTAAACCCTATGTTGGGTTTTTTGTTACCATTTTTACTCGCCATGTGCATATATGCGCTTTGTTGACAAATTTATATTTGTCCATATTTCTTATTAAAATTAAAAAAATATTTAGACTTGAGAGTCCTCAGTGGTTGATACCTTTTAATGGCTAACTGAAAAGATGGTAACAAATTGCAAGCTTTCGAGACTACTCCGGTCTCTTCATCAGGCAAAGACTAAAACAAAAACTGAAGAATCAGAATTGTTGTAGAAAGACAAGTTCTGCTTCACGTCACTTGTCTTACCTATTGCATTATTCCTGTGTCCTTTTGTGTATATAAATATGTGATTCTTCAGCTTTTGTTTTAGTCTTTGCCTGATGAAGAGACCTGCGTAGTCTCGAAAGCTTGCAATTTGTTACCATCTTTTCAGTTAGCCATTAAAAGGTATCAACCACTGAGGACTCTCAAGTCTAAATATTTTTCTATCTACTGGCTAACACGGTACGAAGATACACATCTTTCCTTTATTAAAATTAATCATTTTATGGTTTGAAAACTGTTTTTTTTCCTGTTTTGAGCATAACAATCAGGGTGTCGGCTCTTCCCTATGTGGAGCAAGTTAGACATCTGTTGTGTGCATGTGGAGGGAGCAGGAGACTTCTTGCCGGACACACAGCAGGGGAACAGCTGGCGTTACTGAACCCCACAAACATATCAGCGATTGTTTTGATCTGTGCATCCAGCACTTCTGAGCAGCAACTGGCAGTGTTGTAGCCCAGGGAGTAGAGTTCAGGTGGTAGAAAGATGAACATAACAGGAGACATGGATACCGTTGCCAACCAGTTATTTAATCGGAAACCGGACAGGCAAATTCAGGCGAGATCCATGCCTTGTTCATTTTCAGAAAAGTAAGCCGGTCTACATTATCGGAGGATAGTCGCATGCGACGGTCTGTTAGTACACCACCTGCAGCACTAAAGATGCACTCTGATAATACACTGGCAGCAGGGCAAGCCAGCACCTCCAATGCATACTGGCTAAGCTCTGGCCATGTATCCAGCTTAGAGACCCAAAACTTGAATGGGCTAGAGCCATCTGGGAGTACACTGAGAGGGCAAGACATGTAGTCTGTCACCATCTTACGAGAACGTTGCCTCCTGCTGACTTGAGCCGTTTGGGATGGTGTAGACATTTGTGGCGCTGACACAAAACTTTGCCACATTTGGAACATACTGGTCTTGCCCTGTGCAGAGGCGCTGCTTCTGCTCCCTCTTGTTACAGAGCTGTCTCCACTGCCTCGACGTACAGAGCTGCTTTGTAAAGCAGTAGCAGCAGCAGTGCTCTCGGCTGGAATGGAGAACATGATGGATTGCACCAGTGTGTCTTGGTACTCCCGCATTTTACTCTCCCGGTTCAACGGTGTGATGAGGCTTTGTAAGTTGTCCCGGTAGCGAGGGTCTAGGAGGGTGTACACCCAATAATCAGATGTGGTGAGAATGTGGGCGATGCGGCGGTCGTTTCTCAGGCACTGCAGCATGAAATCAACCATTTGCTGCAGACTCCCAACTGGCCAAGAAACGCTGTCCCCTGCAAGAGGCGTCATCACTGCCTGCTCTGCATCACCCCACCCTCGCTCTACATACTGACTAGAGCATTGTGTACCTCCCTCTGTAGCGATGTCTTCCTCCTCCATTGACTCCTCCTCATCCTCCTCACAAAGTGACCCCTGCCTAGCCCTTTGTGAGGAACCACGTTGCGCTGACTGTCCAGAAGGTGATGGAATTTGTGACTCATCATCCTTCACCTCTTCCAAAACCTCATCCCTTAGTGCTTGCAGTGTTTTTTGAAGCAGGCAGATAAGGGGGACAGTCAAGCTGACTAGTGCATCATCTGCACTCGCCATCCGCGTAGACTCATCAAACGCACGCAAAACTTGGCAGATGTCCTTCATAGAGGCCCACTCAGTAGTGGTGAAGTGTGAACGGCGCAAATTGCGAGTTGATTGCGCCTGATGCAGCTGATACTCCATTACTGCTGGCTGCTGATCACACAACCGCTCCAACATATGCAACGTGGAATTCCACCTGGTGGGTACGTCACATATGATGCGATGTTCAGGAAGGCGAAATCTGCGTTGCAGAGCTGCAATGCGCGATCCGGCCATGCTGGAACGTCGCAAGTGAGCGCACTCTAGGCGGACCTTGTGCAGCAGTACATCAAGATCCGGATAGTCCCTCAAAAAACTCTGCACGACCAAGTTGAGCACATGTGAAAGACATGGTATGTGAGTGAGGTTGCCAAGGCCCAGAGCTGCCACCAGATTTCGGCCATTGTCACACACTACCAAGCCTGGCTGGAGATTCGCTGGCAAAAACCACACGTCGCTCTCCTGCTTGATGGCATTCCAGAGCTCCTGCGCTGTGTGGCTTCGATTCCCCATTGAAATTAATTTCAGGACAGCCTGTTGACGTTTTGCCACGGCTGTGCTCATATCGGTCGTAACTGGTAATCGTTCACGGGTCCATGTGGAGGTAGACCGTGACGGCTCCTGAAGCGATGATTCTGAGGAACTGGAGTAGGAGGAGGAGTCAATGTGTACAGACTGGATTCCTGCAATCCTTGGAGTTGGCAGAACACGTACAGCGCCACTCGCAAGATCTGTACCCGGCTCCACAACATTGACCCAATGGGCAGTGAGGGAAAGGTATCGTCCCTGGCCATGGGTACTGGTCCACGCATCGGTGGTCAGGTGGACCTTGCTACTGACGGCGTTTAGTAGCGCATGTTTAATTTTTCCCTCAACATGCTTTTGCAGACCAGGGACGGCTTGCCTGCTGAAATAAAATCGGCTGGGCACATTGTATTGTGGGACTGCCAATGCCATTAAGTTACGGAAACTGTCAGTCTCCACCAGCCTGAATGACAGCATTTCAAGGGACAGGAGTTTTGCAATGCCAGCATTCAGAGCCTGTGCTCGGGGATGGTTTGCCGAGTATGGCAGTCTTTTCTCCCATGCCTGTGCTACCGATGGCTGTACAGTGGCCTGGGAGTGTGAGGATGACAGGGAACTTGCTGCTGTGGGTGGA
Source organism: Oophaga sylvatica (assembly GCA_033576555.1). NCBI lineage: Eukaryota > Metazoa > Chordata > Amphibia > Anura > Dendrobatidae > Oophaga > Oophaga sylvatica. Next base: position 216,598,257 of record JARQOD010000006.1, on the reverse strand, counting down.
ATAAACTGTGTCTTTGGACAACAGTGACAGAGGTTCTTCCATGGCGATCCTGTGAGGAAGCCGAACCAGCTGTGTGTGAGCTGGAGGAAGAGGCTCCAACACGAGCTGAAGATGTAGGTGGTGCTGTAGGTTGGCCTACGTCTCCAGTGTGTCTTTGTAACTCCACCACGTGCTTGGTTCGCACATGTTTCCACATATTAGTGGTATTGAGGTTACTGACACTTTTACCTCTTTTGACTTTTTGATTACACAGCTTGCATTTGACATAGCAAATATCATCTGCAAGTGTGTCAAAAAAGGACCATGCAGTGCAAGTCCTGGGAGCGCCCGTTTTTGCTTTTGGAAGAGAACTGCTCCGAACGGGTGCCAAAGTGGAGGCTACAGGCAACCGAGTCTGCAGCCTACCTCTCCCTCCTGTTTGGACCGTTGGGGGAATCTCTTCCTCAGAGCTGCTCCCACCACCTTCCTGTTCCTCACGCCATGTTGGGTCTTGGACCTCATCATCTCCACTACCCTCTTCCAACACCTGCTGCTGTTGGGTGGTCTGGCCAGCACCATGCTCAACAGAAACTGGCACCTGAGTCTCATCATCATCAGATGCGTTCTGCGGTGTGCTGACCATCGGCACTGGCTCACCCGCCTCTTCAGATTCAGAGAGACAAAGCTGTTGTGCATCACTGCATACTCCTTCTTCTTCACATTCCAGAATGCTACTTGGCTGGGCCCCTGTTTGCAAGCCAACAGATTCTGAGAACAGAAGTAGAGACTCAGCTGGCTCATGTACAGAGCTCTCTGACTGCCTGGGCAATTTGGCAGGCGGTGAAGAGACAGATGGTTGCTCAACAGTGCTCTGGTCCTGAGAGGAGGTGGAAGCAATTGAAGTCGATGCGTTGGCTGCCATCAAACGAACAACGGCTTCAATTTGTTCTTCCCGCAGCAGGGGGGTACGCCGAGCTCCTACAAAAGTGCGCATAAAGGAACCTCACGGGGAAAACTGGTGGATGCTGTGTCACTGGGGGCGGCAGCAGCCACAGAATCCCCACGTCCTCTCCCTGGTGAAACTCCACGCCCACGACCACGTGCCTTACTTCCTGCCTTCTTCATCTTGGTAGATTGATAAAGATAGGCAGAAAAGTTATAAGGCCTAAGTGTGCTTATTCCTCAGAGACTGCAGTGAACACTGCAGATAACTGTTCAGTAGCTGTGAAAGGCCCCTTTGTGTACTTCTATAGTGTTTGCAACCAATGTATTGTATATGGATGGAAGTGCGTCACACTAATAGATTTGAGTTTTTTGAAATAGAATGGAGCAGCACCAATTAGCCAAAAATGTCAAGGATGAGGCAGTGACACACGCTCAGCAGACTACAACCAGCAGTGGTTGAAGAACTAACTGTAGCGTGATCTGCACTCAAAAAAAGATACCTCACAGACTGCCGTGAACACTGCAGACAACTGTTCACCAGCTCTGAAAGGCTCCTTTATGTACTTCTATAGTATTTGCAACCAATGTATTGGATACGGATGGAAGCGCGTCACACTAATAGATTTGAGTTTTTTTAAATAGAATGGAGCAGCACCAATTAGCCAAAAATGTCAAGGATGAGGCACTGACACACGCTCAGCAGACTACAACCAGCAGTGGTTAAAGAACTAACTGTAGCGTGATCTGCACTCAAAAAAAGAGACCTCACAGACTGCCGTGAACACTGCACACAACTGTTCACTAGCTCTGAAAGGCTCCTTTATGTACTTCTATAGTGTTTGCAACCAATGTATTGGATACGGATGGAAGCGCGTCACACTAATAGATTTGAGTTTTTTGAAATAGAATGGAGCAGCACTGTTATGATTTGGTAGCTGAGGAGAGCAGGCAATACACCAGAGAGGTTGGAATCTACTTGATTGCAGTACCCTGACTAACCACCACAACTAAAGGCAGCCGTGGAGCGTACCTACGTTGGTCCTAGTCGCCTCGTCACAGCCTGAGAAGCTAACTACACCTAAAGATAGAAAGAGGAAAACTATCTGCCCCGGAGCAGATCCCCAAAGAACATAGGAAGCCCTCAAACATGTAATGGCGGTTAGACAAGAGGAAATACAGACACAGACAGAAAATAGTATGAGCAAACGTTGGGGCCCAATCTTCCTAGAAAGAAAAGGATAGGAAGGACACTTACTGCAATCCAAAAAACCCTAAAAAAATACCAACTCACTAATTGCAAAAACACCTGAGATCACATGACCTCTACCACCTAAATTAGTTCTCTGGTGTAACAAAACTAAGCAGCAGCCACTGAAAAAACTGGGAAAAGGCAAATGAACAAATAACAGTGGCTCAGATAAACTGAGAGGAGCACAAGCCCCCGGAGGGGACCTGGCTGACCTCCACAGAAGTGCAGGACAAAATGCAAAAAGAAAGCACAAAAATAAAAGCAGAAAATATCTTATCTGTTAGCAGAAGATGCAGGCAAGACACAGCAAGCTTCCAAGAGAACCAGGAACCAAAGTTGAGACAAGAACAATTGATCACCGGCAACCCTGATGGGAGGGAACCTCCCTTATATAAGACCAGTCTGTAACACCTAATTGCCAATCTTCACAATCTTCATTGAATAGTTCAGTACTGTTTGTAACCACCAGAGGGAGCTTCTGCTCAGAATTCATTTCTAACACATTCACAACACAGCACCAATTAGCCAAGAATGTCAAGGATGAGGAGTGACACACGCTCAGCAGACTACAACCAGCAGTGGTTAAAGAACTAACTGTAGCGTGATCTGCACTCAAAAAAAGAGACCTCACAGACTGCCGTGAACACTGCAGACAACTGTTCACTAGCTCTGAAAGGCTCTTTTATGTACTTCTATAGTGTTTGCAACCAATGTATTGGATACGGATGGAAGCGCGTCACACTAATAGATTTGAGTTTTTTGAAATAGAATGGAGCAGCACCAATTAGCCAAAAATGAAAAGGATGAGGCAGTGACACACGCTTAGCAGACTACAACCAGCAGTGGTTGAAGAACTAACTGTAGCGTGATCTGCACTCAAAAAAAGAGACCTCACAGACTGCTGTGAACACTGCACACAACTGTTCGCTAGCTCTGAAAGGCTCCTTTATGTACTTCTATCAGTGTTTGCAACCAATCTATTGGATACGGATGGAAGCACGTCACACTATAATTTCAATTGAATGGAGCAGCACCAATTCCACAAAAGAAAAAAAAATGAGTCAGTGAGTGACACGTGCAGATGACTACAAACAGCGGTGGATGCAGAGCAAACTGCAGCGTCACCTGCACTGACACATACACACCTTGCACAGAGCTGTGAAAACAGCACTGCAAGGAAAAAGGAAGATTTACACAGCGGTTTCTCAAATAGCCTGCATACAGAACAATTCACAAAAACGCTATCTGTAACTGTCCCTCAGAGTCAGCAGAGCAGCGTTCTGTCCCTAACTGAATTCACAGCACAGTGAAGCAAAATGGCGGCAGCGCCTTTTATAGTGCATTTTGACATCATTTCAGCAGCCAATCACAGCCATGCCATTAGTTAACATTCCGCAGCATTACAGGATGTGCCCACACTTCTTAGGATTCCTCATTGGCTGAATAAAATCACACTGCCTCTCAAAGAATTATGGGAACTTCCGATTCCGGTATAAGATATAGGAAAAGTATCGGAACTAAGTATCGGAATTCCGATACAGCGAATATCGGCCGATACCCGATACTTGCGGTATCGGAATGCTCAACACTAGTCATTAGACACATGGTAATTTTTTAATAGTAGATGTTAGGACCATCCCTAGTAGGGTCACCGTGACATGGTGTGATGGGTTTTACATTTTTTTGATCAAAATATGTTAACCAAGTACCTTATATTATTTTCATGCACTGTTGGTTTTTATTTATTTACTGCAGGGTATTTGCTCATTTTGTTTTTCTCTTTAATTTAAAGTCAGAGAAAGCTAGGCATTAATTAGCATTAAGAACATGTCAATGTAATAGACAGCACTCAGCGGCAAAAGGAGAAAACATAGCAATTAGAGTCAGAGTTTGAGCCGGGTGTCATCTTACAGTAGTGTGAACTAATTCTCTCACATGAGAAATTCGAAGCAAAGGTGGCAGAAAATGGAGAATTTTGTTTCTCCATTTACTCCATTGTTTGTTTTCGCAGATGCCGGACTTCACTCAGATGATATTTGAGTACAGGCCAATATTTTAAACATACCAACAGATTTGCATGGGAGTGCATGGTCCGATTATTATCGCATGCATCTGCAGCATACTGCCATTGTTTTCTCATGCCGAATAGGCATATGAAAAAAAATCTCAGATCTGCACTGCCCCATCGTACAACATCGAGCTGTTGTCTATCTGAAAAAATATTGCATAGAACTCCATGTTATATGTTAGTGTGAGTCAGCCCTAATACTGCACCCTAATCATTTAGGTGGGGAACAGGCTTGAGGGCAGAGTGAATTGCTGATCCGGTTGAGGGTTCAGCATTGAGCAGTTATGGCTGTTCTCCAGTCATGCCCACTGTTTAGTTGATTGATGTCCTTCTCAGCCTTTAAACGTGCTATGTAGAAAGACAATCATCTGAACAGTGAGCATGAATGTAAAACGACTGCGACTACTCACTGCTAAACCATGGAACGATGTCTAAAGCAGAGCAGGGCATATGGTGATTATAATGATTTCTCCATTCACCGCTACGTGCTAGCTATTACACTGGCATGATCCAGATGCTAATTTTGACCCATAGCCTTACTTAAATAAGGATCCCTGATTTGACAGGTTTCTTTAAAATGAAAACACCACGTTCTGCAGACAGGTATATTTCTAATTTAACTTTTGTGGATCTCATTAGTATGTTGTTTTAACTCTTTCCTTTCCAAAAAGCTGAGCTTATAGGAAACACTGATGCTAACTAATGTACCACTGGGAAC
>JARQOD010000006.1:216524848-216593198 GCA_033576555.1 Oophaga sylvatica | reverse complement strand
TTATCTAGATCTTTGGTGAGCACTTTGAACCCCCAAGTGCTTCACACAAGTCTACAATGCCCGGCATGAAAATAAAAAATCCTATTTTTTTCCCACAAAAATTATATTTTAGTCACTACTTTTTTATTTTCTCAAGGGTAACAGGAGAAATTGGACCACATAAGTTGTTGTCCAATTTGTCCTGAGTACGCTGATACCCCATATGTGGGTGGGAACCACTATTTGGGCGCACGGCAGAGCTCGGAATGGAAGGAGCACCATTTGACTTTTTCCAACCAAAATTGGCTGGAATTGAGATTGGATGCCATGTTGCATTTGGAGAGCCCCTGATGTGCCTAAACAGTGGAAACCCCCCACAAATGACCCCATTTTGGAAACTAGACCCCTAAGGAACTTTTCTAGATCTTTGGTGAGCAATTTGAACCCCAAGTGCTTCACACAAGTTTATAACGTAGAGCCGTGAAAATTTAAAAATCATATTTTTTCCACAAAAATGATCTTTTCACCCCAATTTTTTATGTTTCCAAGGGTAACAAGAATCCAAAGTTATTGTCAATTTGTCCTGAGTGCGCTGATACCCATATGTGGGGGTAAACCACTGTTTGGGTGCATGGCAGAGTTTGGAAGGGAAGGAGCGCCGTCTGACTTTTTCAACGCAGAATTGGCTGGAGCCATGTGCGTGTTTGGAGAGCTCCTGATCTGCCTAAACAGTGGAAACCCCCAAAATGACGCCATTTTGGAAACTAGACCCCTCAAGGAACTTATCTAGATGTGTGGTGAGAACTTTTAACCCCCAGGTGTTTCACTAAAGTTTATAACGTACAGCCGTAAAATAAAAATCATATTTTTTTTTACAAAAATGATTTTTCTCCCCAATATTTTATTTTCCAAGGGTAACAAAAGAATTGACCAAAAGTTGTTGTCCAATTTGTCCTGAGTCGCTGATACCCATATGTGGGGAAAACTACTGTTGGGGCACGTCAGGCTCGGAAGGGAAGTAGGCGTTTTGGATTGCAGAATTTGTGGAAGGCTGGGGCGCATGTCACATTTGGAGAGCCCTGATGCACCTATACAGTGGAAACCCCCACAAGTGACCCATTTTGGCAAATAGACCCCACAAGGAACTTATCTAGATGTGTGGTGAGCACTTTGAACCCCGAAGTGCTTCACAGAAGTTTATAACGTACAGCCGTAAAATAAAAAATCTTTTTTTTTTTTTACAAAAATGATTTTTTCGCCCCCAATATTTTATTTTCACAAGGGTAACAGAAGAAATTGGAACCCAAAAGTTGTTGTCCAATTTGTCCTGAGTACGCTGATACCCAATATGTGGGAGAAAACTACTGTATGGGCGCACGTCAGGGCTCGGAAGGGAAGTAGTGACGTTTTGGATTGCAGACTTTGATGGAATGGTCTGGGGGCGTCATGTCACATTTGGAGAGCCCCTGATGCACCTATACAGTGGAAACCCCCCACAAGTGACCCCATTTTGGCAAATAGACCCCACAAGGAACTTATCTAGATGTGTGGTGAGCACTTTGAACCCCGAAGTGCTTCACAGAAGTTTATAACGTACAGCCGTAAAAATAAAAAATCTTTTTTTTTTTTTACAAAAATGATTTTTTCGCCCCCAATATTTTATTTTCACAAGGGTACAGAAGAAATTGGAACCCAAAAGTTGTTGTCCAATTTGTCCTGAGTACGCTGATACCCAATATGTGGGAGAAAACTACTGTATGGGCGCACGTCAGGGCTCGGAAGGGAAGTAGTGACGTTTTGGATTGCAGACTTTGATGGAATGGTCTGGGGGCGTCATGTCACATTTGGAGAGCCCCTGATGCACCTATACAGTGGAAACCCCCACAAGTGACCCCATTTTGGCAAATAGACCCCACAAGGAACTTATCTAGATGTGTGGTGAGCACTTTGAACCCCGAAGTGCTTCACAGAAGTTTATAACGTACAGCCGTAAAAATAAAAAATCTTTTTTTTTTTACAAAAATGATTTTTTTTGCCCCCAATATTTTATTTTTACAAGGGTAACAGGAGAAATTGGACCCCAAAAGTTGTTGTCCAATTTGTCCTGAGTACGCTGATATCCAATATGTGGGAGAAAACTACTGTATGGGTACACGTTGGGGCTCGGAAGGGAAGTAGTGACGTTTTGGATTGCAGACTTTGATGGAATGGTCTGGGGGCGTCATGTCGCATTTGGAGAGCCCCTGATGCGCCTAAACAGTGGAAATCCCCAACAAGTGACCCCATTTTGGAAAATAGACCCCACAAGGAACTTATCTAGATGTGTGGTGAGCGCTATGAAGCCCCAAGTGCTTCACAGAAGTTTATAATGTACAGCCGTAAAAACAAAAAAATATTTTTTTTTGTACAAAAATGATATTTTCGCCCCCAGTTTTTTATTTTCCCAAGGGTAGCAGAAGAAATAGGACAAATTGCACAATAACTCTTGTGGTCCAGAGTACGCTGATACCCCATATGTGGGGATAAACTACTGTTTGGACACATGGCAGAGCTCAGAAGTGAAGGAGCACCGTTTGACTTTTTCAACGCAGAATTGGCTGGAATTGAGATCAGACGCCATGTCACATTTGGAGAGCCCCTGATGTGCCTAAACAGCTGAAACCCCCCAATTCTAACTCCAACCCTAACCCCAACACACCCCTAACCCTAGTCCCAACCCTAACCACAAACCTAACCCTAACACACCCCTAATCCCAACCCTAACCCTAATCCTAACTTTAGCGCCAACCCTAACCCTAACTTTAGCCGCAACCCTAACCCTAACCCTAATGGGAAAATGGAAATAAATGCTTTTTTTTAATTTTATTATTTTTCCCTTACTAAGGGGGTGATAAAGGGGGGTTTGATTTACTATTTATAGCGGGTTTTTATGATTGGCAGCTGTCACGCTAAAAGACGCTTTTTATTGCAAAAATAGTTTTTGCATCATCACATTTTGAGAGCTATAATTTTTGCATATTTTGGCCCACAGAGTCATGTGAGGTCTTATTTTTTGCGGGACGAGTTGACGTTTTTATTGGTACCATTTTTGAGCACGTGACGTTTTTTGATCGCTTTTTATTTCGATTTTTGGGAGGTTAGAATGAACAAAAATCAGCAATTCATGAATTTCTTTTGGGGGAGGCGTTTATACCGTTCCGCGTGTGATAAAATTGATAAAGCAGTTTTATTTCTTCGGGTCAGTACGATTATGGCGATACCTCATTTATATCATTTTTTCATGTTTTGGCGCTTTTATAGAATAAAAACATTTTATATAAAAAATAATTATTTTTGCATCGCTTTATTCTGCGAGCTATAACTTTTTTATTTTTTCGCTGATGATGCTTTTTGATGGCTCGTTTTTTGCGGGACAAGATGACGTTTTCAGCGGTACCATGTTTTTTTATATCGGTCTTTTTGATCGCGTGTTATTCCACTTTTTGTTCGGCGGTATGATGATTAAGCATTGATTATTTGCTTCGTTTTTTTTTTTTTTTTTTAAGGGGTTCACTAAAGGGTTAACTAGTGGGACAATTTTATAGGGGGGGTTTTACGGACGCGGCAATACCAAATATGTGTACTTTTATTGTTTGTTTTTTTTTATTTACAGGAAGAAGTGAATTTATTGGGGAATATATATTTTTTTTTTTATTTATTTTGGATTTTTTTTTTACACATGTTTATTTTTACTTTTTTAACTTTTTTACTTTGTCCCAGGGTGGGACATCACAGTATTTTATCAGATCGCTGGTGTGACAGTGTGCACAGCACACTGTCACACCAGCGATCGCACAGGCATAGATGCAGGCTTCTCAGTGCCTGCTCTCGGCAGGCACTGAGGTAGCCGCCTCCCTCCAGGACCCCGGCGCCATCTTGGATCCGGGTCCTGGGAGGGAGGAAGCCCTCAGAACAGCGCGATCACATCGCGCTGCTCTGATGGTCTCAGGGGGGCGCGCAGGGAGCCCCCACCCTGCGCGATCCTCCCCTGTGCCCCCATACACCGCGATCATGTTTGATCGCGGTGTGCTAGGGGTTAATGTGCCGGGAGCGGTCCGTGACCGCTCCTGACACACAGTCATGGGTGTAAGCTGTGATAATCAGCTGACACCCGGCGGCGATTAGCTGCGCTCCCCTCAGGAGCGCAGCTGATCGCCTATGACGTACTATCCCGTCCCCGGTCATACGGGCCCAGGTACCATGGACGGGATAGTACGTCCGATGGCAGTAAGGGGTTAACTACTATCACCAGTTCATTCCCCATTTCTCTACCTTGGTAGCTCCCTTGGTAGCCCTCACCAAGAAGGGAGCAAATCCCAAATTGCGGTCGGAAGAGGTCTCCAAGGCTTTCACTTCTATTAAATCTCATTTTGCTAGCGCTACCATCCTACATTGCCCCGATGTTGATAAGCCATTTTTATTGGAGGTGGATGCCTCATCCGTTGGTGCTGGAGCAGTCCTCTTCCAAAAGGATGCTCAAGGTCGGAAGCATCCTTGCTTCTTCTTCTCTAAGACCTTCACATCAGCAGAGAGGAATTATTCCATCGTGGATAGGGAGTTGCTAGCAATGAAGTTGGCCTTCTCTGAGTGGAGACATATGTTGGAGGGGGCCCGCTTTCCCTTCTAAGTCTTCAACGACCACAAATGTGAGGAACTAAGCCGACCGCCACACGGTAGCCCGGGTATCACAGCTTCTGATCCCACCGCCGCTACCAAATGTGAAGGACGACCGCTTTCCTCCCACGTCACCAATGGGACGTAACTCCACAGGTACAGCTCTCCGGCGCCCCTTTTGTCTCTCAGGTCAGTAAGGGAACTGCACCTAGAGCAAATGGCCGCCGGGGAGGGTGTCCTGTTACCCACTGGGTATCCTAAGTTCGTGATCAGAGTAAAAGCATCAGCCCAAGATTAATTTTATGGTTTAATTGCCTTAAGGGTGCACTAGATAATTACAGAAATATACAGTAAAGCTATACAACGTAATTACAATGGATTTGCAGTCAGAATAAAATACCACAATAATGTACAAGGCTTAACGGTATTAGCTATAGATCAATATTACCGGATTGTATGGACATGGGGAGGCAGGGAGCTCTGCGGTCCCCAGTTAACAGTCTTTAGTTGCTGGACAGTCTACCAAAGCATGTGCTGCTGCTCCCTTGGCAAGGCAAATCAAATCTGTCCCTTGGTCCTTCTTAGTCCATCTTCTTGGCTTCTGTGTCAAAATGGATTGAGAACAGCCTGTTCATGGCTATAGTTCTTAAACCTCCTAGGCCCCTCCCCTTTGCTTTGAAGCACGCATATTAACTGGCCTGCAATTCATATGGAGCAGAAAATATTGGCTTGAATCTGAGCTATTTAACATACTAATGACCATCTTATTTAGACACTGGCCTAAACTAATTAGCATACTAAAGCCCTTTTGATTCATAGTGGACATCAAAACCGGTCGTACTGGATATGCTAACAGGCCCTGTGTAGTTAGCAGTCTGTGGCTCTGTGAACCGACAAAATGGAGGCTGGTATAGGCCCTATACAAAATGGCGGCGTCCCTTTCCTTACAACAAGAATTTGGTGTATCTTCAGACAGCCCAGCGGCTTAATTCTCGCCAGGCCAGCTGGTCCTTGTTCTTCTCCCGGTTTCATTTCACCCTACATTTTTTCTCGGGAGAGAAGAACATCCGTGCCGACGCTCTCTCTCGCTCTGTGGTGTCCTCTGAGGAGGAAGAGGATGAGACTCGTCTTATTGTCCCCACAGAGAGCCTGAGAACTGTGGCCCCGGTTTCGCTAGAGTCTGTGCCTCCGGGCAAGACTTTTGTGTCTACCAATTTGCGACCGGAGGTACTCTCTTGGGCACACTCGTCCAAGGTGGGTGGATACTTTAGGGCAAAGAGGACATCTGAATTGCTGGCGAGGACATACTGGTGGCCGCATATGGTCCGTGACGTTGGGGACTATGTTCGGGCGTGTGTCTCCTGCGCCAAGAATAAGTCTCCTCGACAACGGCCAGCTGGGTTACTTTAGCCTTTGCCGGTGGCAGACAGGCCCTTGGAGATGGTCGGGATGGACTTTGTGGTGGGCTTACCCAAGTCTCGGGGCTGCACCATCATTTGGGTAATCACCGATCATTTTTCCAAAATGTTGCACCTGGTGCCGCTACCACGGTTACCTTCTGCACGGGCCCTAGCAGCGTTAATTATTAGGCACATCTTCCGTCTACACGGCATGCCGGACAAAATTGTCAGTGACCGAGGGCCCCAGCTTGCGTCTCGGTTCTGGAGAGAGCTTTGTCGTCTACTCAGTATTGAGTTAAATCTCTGTTCAGCATACCATCCCGAGACGAATGGGTTAGTAGAGAGGGCCAACCAGACCTTGGTCACCTATCTATGACATTTTGTCTCAGCCAGACAGGATGACTGGGCATCCTTGCTACTGTGGGCTGAGTTTGCACTGAACAATGCTGTGGCTGACTCCACCGGACAGACTCCATTCCTCCTAAACTACGGTCAGCATCCGCGGGTTCCGGTGCCCATGCCCGTGTCTTCTGCTGACTCCAGGGTGGCAGACTGGGCTGTGGAGGCACGGGACATTTTTGGATGCGATTCAGGCGTCCAAGGAGAGGATGAGGTCCTCCGCCGATGCACATCGGCGCCCCGCTCCGACATTTGCTCCTGGGGACTTGGTGTGGCTGTCCGCCCGTAATATCAGGCTGAGTTGAGTCCACTAAGTTGGCACCACGCTACCTGGGTCCTTTCAAAGTGCTCGAGCAGGTTAACCTTGTGGTATACCGTTTGGCTCTTCCACCACACCTGGGTATCTCCGACACCTTTCACGTATCCCTCCTGAAACCCGTGCTCATGTCCCGGTTTTCTAAGTCATCTGCCGGGACATCAGGTTCGTCTACGGATGATCATGAGGTGAACGCCATAGTAGGGTGTATATTGGTACAGGGCAAAAGATTTTATTTGGTGGGGTTATGGGCCTAAGGATATGTCCTGGGAGCCTGCCGAGCACGTTCACGCTCTGCAGCATTTGAACGCAGCGAGGCCCAAAGAAGGGGGGGCCCTAGGAGGAGTTAATGTTAGGGATCGAGTTCCCGCTTCTGCACAAGGGGAATCTCGAACCATTCCTGCTGCGGTCTCCCATCCGTCTCCGGCCACAGTTTATTCTGCTCAGCAGAGACGTCGGTCCCAGCGTCTCGCCCAGTCTGGCACTGTGCAGAGGATTACTGCTGCCTCTCAGGTTCTGCTATGGTAGCCAGTACTGGTCAGCGGCGAGCAGACGTCTTTAAGACTAAGTCCTGCGTTTCCCCATCTGAGCATGCCCAGGGTAAGATCTCTCATTGGAGATCAGGGGTCACATGCTCAGGTACTGCAGCAGTTGCTATTGGTCCGCCAGGAAGGTCCTGAAACTACATGTGTTCTGGAACAGTTTCCTATTGGTCCTTTTCTGGCAGGCCCTGCAGTTGCTGCTATAAAAGGGTTTTATGACCATGCGGCCATGCGCTAGTATCAATTGCATTATGTACTTTGCGCCATTGTGATCTTGCACGCATGTGTTAGGGCTCGGCTGAAATAAGCTCCTAGAATACCGGCACCTCCGGTGAGGAGACTTGTATGCACGTGTTTAGGGCTTGGCTGAAATAAGCCCCTAGAATACCGGCTTCTCTGGTGAGGAGATTGTCTGATTGCGTTGCTGATTGTGTTACTACGGACTGCTGTCCGCACAGCAGTTGTCTGTGCATTCCTGTGGAGTTAACAGGACACAGTCCATATCTCTGCGTCTTTACCTTAGTGACACTGTGGTGTAACAGAGTTCGCTTATACCGCCATATAGTGCCACAGTATCTATAGTTGCGACTCTGTGAAGTAACAGAGTTCGCCATACCGCCATCTTACTAGCAGCAGGCTCTGCCTGCACGGTGGACCCCGGGCTGCGAACGCACTTATTATTTATTATTATTTTGTGCGTTCCGCCATCCTTAACACACGTTAGAGGTAAAAAAAAATTTATATGACTTTTGTTTATTTATGAAAAAAACAGAAGTATGGCGAAAATTTAGCAATTTTCAAACTACATTATTTGCCATTAAATCAGAGAGATATGTCACACAAACTTCTTAAATAACATTTCCCACATGTCTACTTTACATCAGCACAATTTTGGAAACAAAATTTTTTTTTCTTACGAAGTTATAAGGGTTAAAAGTTGACCAGCGATTTCTCAGTTTTACCACACCATTTTTTTTAGGGACCACATCACATTTTAATTCACTTTGAGGGGTCTATATGATAGAAAATAACCCAAAGTGACACCATTCTAAAACCTGCACCCCTCAAGGTGCTCAAAACCACATTGAAGAAGTTTACTAACCCTTTACTTGCTTCACAGGAACTGAAGCAATGTGGAAGGAAAAAATTAACATTTAACTTTTTTTGAAAAAAATTTAATCAGAACCAATTTTTTTATTTTCACAAGTGTTAAAAGAGAAAATGAACCACAAAATTTCTTGTCCAATTTCTTCTGAAAGCGCAATACCCCATATGTGGGGTAAACCATTTTTTGGGCGCACGGCAGAGGTTGCAAGGGAAGGAGCGCCGTTTGACTTTTTCAACACAGAATTGGCTGGACTCCATGTCGCGTTTGGAGAGCCCCTGATGTGCCTAAACAGTGGGAACCCCCCACAAGTGACCCCTCAAAGAGCTTATCAAGATGTGTGGTGAGCACTTTGAACCTCAAAGTGCTTCACACAAGTTTATAACGTAGAGACGTGAAAATAAAAAATCATTTTTTTCCTCGAAAATGAATTTTTAGCCAGCTATTTTTTATTTTCCCAAGGGTAACAAGAGAAATTAGAACCCAAAAAATTGGTGTGCAATTTGTCCTGAGTATGGTGATACCCCATATGTTGGGATAAACCACTGTTTGGACGCACGGCAAAGCTCGGAATGGAGGGAGCCCATTTGACTGTTTGAATGCCATGTTGTGTTTGGAGACCCTCTGATGTGCCTAAATAGTAGAAAGCCCTCAATTCTAGCTCCAACCATAACCCCAACACACCCCTATCCCTAATCGCAACTCTAACCCTAATCCCAACCATAACCCTAATCCTAACCCTAATCCCAACCCTAATTCCAACCCTAATTGTAACCCTAACCCTAATTGTAACCCTAACCCTAATTATAACCCTAACCCTAATCCTAACCCTAACCCTAACCCTAATGGAAAAATGAAAATAAATAGATTTTCTTTATTTTATTATATGTACCTAACTAAGGGGGTGATAAAGGGGAGTTTTGTTTACTATTTTTTTTTTTTGATCACTGTGATAGCATTTATCACAGTGATCAAAATGTCCTGGGAGGACATGGGGGACACCGGGAGGTACCGGGGGAGGGGGACCACATCAGAGGGGAGAGAAATTAATTGCAGAATTGTTGTTTTTTTTGTTTTCTTTGCGATCGTCATTATATTGTTAATAACGGCAATCGCAAAAGCAGGGGACTGAAGGGGACCCAAATTAAGTTCTCTGGGGTCTCGGCTACCCCTGGTAGCCGAGACCACGCAAAAAATCCGACTCGGCGGGCGCACTGCGCACTGCGCATGCGCCCGCCATTTTCTTTACAGGGAGAAGAGCGGGCAGCCCCAGGAGCCATCAGAGGACAAGGGGGACACCGAGAGGTTCGGGGGACTGATTGGGGGTCCCGGGGACCCTATTTCTCTCCCCTCTGATGTGCGATCACATCAGAGGAGAGAAATTAAACGGAGAATCGCGGCTTTTTTTTTTAGTTTCTCCGAAATCATGTTTTAGGCCTGTTTTCCATTGTTTTCCTGTGTGTCAATTTAGTTAAATACAGCACTATTTGCCTAAAAAAGCAAAAAATACAGGCCATAGATTTGTCAGTATGGAATTCCCATAACAGGCCTTATTTATCTGTGCCAAAAATTTGGCCATTTTAGGCCTACATATTTAATTGTTTTTGCAGTCTATTACCGTACTTATTGACACAAATCTGATAAGCATAAAAACATTTTTATCTACAGTCCAGATCAGTAAAAGTGTGGTTTTCCTGCACAAGTATCACATACAAGTTGGCTCCAAAATCAGCCATTTGTAGTGAACGTGTATAATTTTCTAGTTCATTTACAATGGGCAAGGCGCGTGGCAAGGGATGGGGAAATGGACGTGATGGTGATGGTGCATGCCGAGGCCGTGGCCAAGCTGAAATTGGGCCACCAAAAACATCGACATCTTCTCGCTGGACATTAGTTTCCGAAGTCCTAGGGGACTGCGGCTAGACAGCACTACTGAAGCCCAAGCAGTGTGAAAAGATTGTTGGTTGGATAGCGGATAGTACTTCCAGTTACTTATCCACAACCAACAGCACCCTGTTTTCAACACGGTTAAGTCACAGTAGCCGTGAATCTGGACCGCATATTCCTTACCCTAATCCTCCTTCCTTCCACCATGCTGAGTGCCCTGAGACAACTGATCCCACACTCGGACACTCCTAAGAGCTGTTCAGTTTTCCATTTGGAGATTTGTGCCTCTCGCCAGGTCCCTTGAAGCGGGGCAAGATGATATTCCATGTAGAGATGCACAAATATTTGAGCATCCACGGTCACAAGAGGTGGACGATGATGAGACACAATTGCCGTAAAAAGCCAGGAGGAGGACCATTGTGCAGAAGGGGAAGATGAGGTGGTGGATGATATAGTAACAGACCCAACCTGGCAGGAGGACATGCAGAGCGAGGACAGCAGCACACAGGAAGAGGTAGGAATAGCACCACTTCAGACAGGAAGAAGCAGTGTGGTGGCTGCAGAGAGAAGGCGTGCAACCGTTCCCCGTAACACCAACATGACGAAAGTTGGGAGGTCGGGGCGTGGCTTGGCCGCAAGGAGAAATGGACGTGTAGTTGCACAGCTCCTTGTCTATCCTGCTAAAAGCGACTGAATACAGCTACATCATGGTACCTACACTGCTCTGTGGAAGGGTGAAGCCTCCAGGATGCTTAAAAGAGGTAAAAGCAAAATCCAACAGCCCAAGCAAGCCATGGAAATGTACTTTTCCAGATCAAGAAAGAGAGCTGCAATCTCCAAACATGGCGCTGACCCCCTCACACAGCATGCAAGCAGGGCTGATTCTCAGCAGAGCAGCCACTCCTCCCCACAGTCTCTGAGCAGCAGGGATAGCACCTCTCCCCAGCAGCAGCCACACTGTGACAAAGGGGAGCTAGAGGAGATTCAGGAGGGCAGAGGGCTGACAAAGATGGACATTACTGACTCACAGCAGACACAGAGCCCTGTAAAACAGAGACCAAGGCTCCAAGATGGCGCTGAGCTTCCACAGACACAGAGCAGACGGGGGAGAAAGGACAGAGGGTAGAAGCTCCTACCTCCTTGACAGGGACACACAGCAGCCATCCCTCTCCCTTATCAGAAGGCTGTGTGAGAAGCCCAACAGCAGAACAGAAGATCCTGCAAGCAGATAAAGCTGAGGGGCCCTGGCAGAAGAAGCAGGATTACTCTCAGCTTAACCCTCAGAGTGCCGGACGCCAGCAGCTCCAACTGAATGAGGGAACAGCCCAGTCCACAGAGGTGAGTGATAGTCCTGTACCGGCAGATTCGCATGTTATTGCTAATGACTTTCTGGATTCTTTGCCAGCATCAGATACCCGAGTCACTGAATGCACCCTAAAACAAATGTTGCAAGCACTTAACCAATCTATGCAGCTCAACATGATGCAAATCATACACCATATTAAGTCTGCAGTAAATGAGGTGGAAACCAGGGTGGATCATATTGAACACAAAATGGGCCAGTTTACATCCTCCCACAATGATTTGATAGACGCTCACTACAAATTGGTAGAGGAAGTCCAAACGATGAAAAAAAAAATGACGGATCTTGAAGATAGAACTCGCCGCAATAACCTTAAGTTTAGGGGTATACCCGAAAATGTTCCCTCTCAAAATCTCAAACAAAATATTCGGGATATAATAAAAGCCCTTTTACCTGATAGTACCCCTGTGGATCTGACCATTGATCGGGCTCATAGACTTCCACGCCTGCGGCATTATGACGAATCCGTACCCAGGGACGTTCTGGCAAAAATACACTTTTACGAAACTAAAGAAAATGTCATGATTACAACACGGAAAATGGGAAAACTCCCCAATCCGTTCCATATGATTTCTGTATATGCAGACCTCTCTCCGATGACTTTGCAACTTAGAAGACAATTTATCCCTATTACAACTGCTCTGCGAGAAAATAAGATTCTATACAGATGGGGCTTTCCTGTACGTCTCATCATATTCTACAAAAATGCTACTCACACAGTATCTACAGCAGAAAAAGGTGTTAAGGTTCTTCAAGAATGGGGCATAACTACATCTGTTCCTCTGTCTTTACCTCAGAGGTCCCCTACACATATTGTGGATGACTGGAAAAAAGCAGGCAGTCATAAACGTAGGAACCGCTGAACATCTTTTCTTAAGCGGGATAGACCTGGATTCATGAAAGAATCCCCTCCCGGCAACAATATAAACTGTTGACCCCAAAAATGGATCAGACGTTTGTCATATCCACTTGTTCTGTTCTTATTCAAAGAATGGCTTTTTCGTTTATGTTTGATTGCTTGTTTAACTTAGTTTTATTTAGGAATTGGAGTAGGAGCTACAAAGGTACAGAGATCCTAATGATGGAGTGTCAGAGTTCCACAAAAGTATCATCCACACTACCAGGGGGGGTAAGTGAACTTATAGCACCACCACACATGATAAATGGGGATTAAAATAATATCTATGAATGTAAAAGGGTTAAACATGCCACAAAAAAGGTCCCACATGTGGAAGGAAGCCACTTCTCTGCCAGCGGATGTGTTTTGTGCTCAAGAAGACTCACTTGCTGCAGAGGGATGCATATAGAATTTGTCATAGAACGTATTCTACTATTATACACTCACATCACCAATCTAAGTCTAAGGGGGGTCCTAATTGCTATAAAACATACTATTGCGGTAAATGTCATTCAGACCATTACAGACCCTAAAGGGAGGTACCTTATTCTTATTTGTATGCTGAATAATGAACCTTACACAATAGCTAATGTGTATGCTCCGAATCAGGGTCAAATTAAATTTTTCAGGAAAATTTTAAGATTAACGAACGCAGTTAAACAAGGGAGACTTTTGATTTGTGGTGATTTCAATATAATTGCTGACCCACACATGGACACATCACACAGAACCTCGCACAGACATATGTCTTTAGGGAAAACTTTGTGGCAGAATGATCTGTATGATGCTTGGAGAGCACTGCACAGCTCTGAAAGAGACTTTTCCTTTTACTCTAACGTACATGACAGCTATTCTAGGATAACATGTTTATTATAGATAGAGAACTTTTAATGGCTGTAGCTGGAGCATCAATAGAAACCATCACTTGGTCAGATCACGCGGCCATTTCCCTGACAATAGCTGAAAAGAATAATTTTTCTCCAACATTCCTCTGGAGATGCAACAAATTTTTATTAACTCATCCAGAATACAATAAAACAATAGACAAAGACCTAGAGGAATATTTTCAACTCAATAGTAGCCTACAGGTCTCTCCAGGTCTCATTTGGAACGCCCATAAGGCCTTCATAAGAGGCACTTTCATAAAACTAGGCCATATGGTAAGAAGAACAGGACAAAATTAATAACATCGCTGACAACTGATATTAAATCTATTGAATTACAAAACAGCTCATCACCGTCTCATACTTTGTAAGAAAAACTTAAGAATTTAAGACAACAACTTAGAGAGTGTTTGCTTATGGATTATGAAAAACGACTAAAAGAAAACCAAAGCAGCATACTACTTACAAAATAACAAAGTGGGCAAACTACTGGCGTCATGACTCAAATCTAAAGAAATAAATGGGAGAATCCCATATATATGGGACAAACAGCGGATAGACAAAATCACTGTTCCAAGGCAAATAGCTAACAGGTTCAAAGACTACTACAGGAGCTACATAACTTAAAACAAGACCCATTTACTTATCAGCCCTCAAATAAGGAGTAGACTGTTCAGGGGTTATATAGCTCTGGATCGCCGTCTCGGTAGAACGGAGTGGCAAAAGAAGTCCAATCAAACGACAGCAGCACTGGTGCAACTGGCGTCAACCAGCTTTTATTAAAGTCCACAGCTACAAAACATAAAACAAAACCATAAAACAAAATCCTAAGCCTGGCAGGCTGCTAACTAGACACATTAGTTCCCTCACTACTGTGGTCTAGACTTTAACAGCCTGGCCAAACACATATTATGATTAACAAGCGCTTGGCCTCCAGGAGACTTCAGCAGCGTCTGAAGCCAGATTCAACTGAGAGCTCTGTCTGTGTACTTTACCACCTATTTCAGGTGCTTAATTAGGCAGCTGTGTGTACTCAGGGTTGAGCTGCAAGCCTGTACTGGATGAGGAGTGGAGTGAACGTCATACTGCCATCCTACCTTCACTCTAATTCTTAACGCGACCCAGCTAAGAAACCTGGGCGAGATATACACCCCGTCCAGTATGCACCCCTTCACTGTCTCACAAAGGATATACAATACTTCTTGATACTATCCACCTGTCCGAAATTTTGGAACAACAATTAACGACCCTTAATACTCCGATCACTTTTACTGAAATAGCTCAAACTATAA
Source organism: Oophaga sylvatica (assembly GCA_033576555.1). Classification (NCBI taxonomy): domain Eukaryota; kingdom Metazoa; phylum Chordata; class Amphibia; order Anura; family Dendrobatidae; genus Oophaga; species Oophaga sylvatica. The sequence continues at coordinate 216,578,480 of JARQOD010000006.1, read as the reverse complement.
AATCCCTACCTAAAGGTAAATCACCAGGACCAGATGGCCTTACTAATGCCTACTATATAACATTGAAGGCATCCTCACTCCCCACCTCCTACCCTTTCTCCAGGATGCCTTCCAAAAGGGATCTTTTCCCAAAGAAAATCAAGAGGCTCTCATTATTACCCTTCCAAAACCTGGAAAACAATCCGATGAACCCCAGAATTTTCGACCCATATCACTACTTAATACCGACCTTAAAATATATGCAAAAGTCATAGCAAACAGAATAGCCCATTTACTGCCCGATCTGATAGAAATCGATCAGGTGGGATTAATTAAAAATAGATATGCGGCAGACAACATCAGACGCATCCTCAACATAACACACTACAAAAAAGCCAAGAAGTCAGAAGCGCTGCTTGTAGCGTTAGATGCCGAGAAGGCATTTGACCGCATTCATTGGGATTTTGTTTTCTCAGTTCTGAGGAAGATAGGCTTCACTGGAGACATCTTCTCAGGGATACAGGCGTTATACTCCCAACCATCAGCGAGGATCTTTTCTAATGGGGCCCTATCAGACAATTTTCTAATCAGCAATGGGACGCGCCAGGGCTGCCCTTTGTCACCTTTGATTTTTGTACTCTCAATCAAACCTTTAGCACAGGTGTTAAGAACTCAGTGCTCAATTACAGGGATGCAAATAGGGAACAGAACACGTTATTTCCCTTTTTGCCTATGATGTAATACTGACACTATCGCAACCAATAGACTCATTAGAACATGCAATGGAGGTAATTCTGTATTTTGGGAAAGTATCGTATTACAAGCTTAATGCACAAAAAACGCAGGCTTTGCCACTTAATTTATCCATGGAGACAGTGTCTTTGTTGAAACATAGGTATGCTCTGGACTGGCAAACAAAGGGTTTGAGATATCTGGGGATTATGGTCACATCATCCCACTCTTTCTTGTATTCTTCTAATTATGAACCCTTGCTTGTTAATTTAAAGTCCAAAACTCAAAGACTTGCTAAGGTTGAAGTTTCTTGGTTGGGCAGGATTGCAACTTTTAAGATGCTTCTTCTGCCAATACTACTCTACCTGTTCAGGACGTTACCCATAATGCTTCCACAGACCTTTTTCAGAGCCATTAAGAGTTTGATGTCGACATATATCTGGGCGGGACACAAGCCCAGGATAGCCAGTCATATTTTATCTAGAGATAAATGGATGGGTGGTTTGGGAGTGCCAGACATTCCTAACTATTATATAGCATCTCAGATCTCTACATTGGCATTAGGTTGGCTTGGACAATCACAAACACATTGGGACCGTATGGAAGAATCTCAGATGTCCCCATTGTCATACAGAGCTATACTAGCAGCGTCTTTGATAGGTCTCCCTCTGCCGGCTACATTACTACCGCTTACCAAAGCGGCGGTTTATAGTTGGCAGATATTCCATAAACGCTCGGGAAAGGGCACTAGATTACCTAGGAACATCATCCCTGTGGAAGTCCTTTCCACCACTATCCCAAATCTAAATGTCACAGCTTGGTTACGTAGTGGGGTAATTTTCATAGATCAATTGTATTCTGGGGAAAATCTGATGCCATTTGCAGCCCTAAAATCTAAATACTCTCTCAGAGACAATGATGTCTTCTCATATCTTCAAATGAACCACCTTCTTAGGAAGCTCTCTTGGAGTTCGATGAGCTGTAATCCTAGAATATTTGCTGTTTGTATGAATAAGTTGAAAGGTCTAAGAAGGATTTATGCGATGATTGAAGAGGTATTAGTGTTTAAAAAAACTTATCCGCTAGGGCAGTGGGAGAGAGACCTGGGAATGGATATTACTTCAGAAGAATGGATTAAATCTTTGAGAATAGCGCACAAATCACTAAGAAGTAGCACACACATAGAATCATTTATGAAAACAGTACTGAGATGGTATTTTGTTCCATCGCGTCTACACCAAATATTCCCAGAGTCCTCACCACTGTGCTGGCGAAATTGTGGGGAACGTGGGACATTGCTCCATATACTATGGGGATGTCCTAAAGTAAAGCATTATTGGAACAGGGTGTTCCACATGATATCAACTATACTACAATCCAAGCTTAAGGGATCACCCCAAATGGCATTGTTACTGGTGGGTATTGGAGACATACCCCCAGGGGATAGAACACTGATATGTATTATACTTATACATGCCAAATTACTGCTTACTCGTCACTGGACATCGGATACTATCCCAAACATTAAAGAGTTATATAACACAATTAATCAAACATATATGTATGAACAGATGTGGGCTAGGGGACAGGGTACAATAGAGAAAATCCATGGAAATTGGATGAGATGGCAACAAAGCTCATTCAGTCAGTAACAATACAATACATAAGGGATGGTTCACATTTACCTCATAGCCTTCACCTGGTATAATTGCAACAACAAAGTAAATATATGACCTCCTACTCTGTTACCATTCCGACTATGCTCCATTCTCCATTCTCCATTAGAGTGTATAATTTTACTACTTTCTTTACATTTTTATTTCATCATTCAATACTGAGTAGTGAACAACGTACTGTAGCTTGAGATGATATTGCTTTGATTATGCCACATCTATGACTTAATGGCTACTGCTTAAGTATCGGCTGTCCCAAGGTACCCGGTCCCCAGCCGCCACATTTCTCCCGCTGTGCCATCCCAGCATTACACAAGCATGTGTCCTACAATATTACCCGTGCTCTCAAGAATGCAGTTACTGAGAAAGTACACCTAACCAAGGACACGTGGACAAGTGCTTGTGGCCAGGGACTGTACATCTCGATTACGGCACACTGGGTTAACATAGTGGAAGCCGGGACCCAGTCAGACCTTGGGATGGAACATGTCCTCCCGACACCAAGGATTGCTGGCCCTACATCAATCAGGGCTGCCCCCACTGTGTACAGCTGCTGCACATCCTCCTCCTCCTCTTCTTCAGCTTCCGTCTCCAAACTGAGCACATCAGTCACAAGCTGGAAGCACTGTCCAGTGCCAAAGCCAAGCAGCAACAGGTTGTGCTTAGCCTAATTTGCTTAGGTGACAAACCGCACAATAATGAAGAGTTGTTGACAGCTCTGAAAGAGCAGGCGGATGTGTGGCTGACTCCGCTGAATCTCCAGCCAGGCATGGCTGTGTGTGACAATGGCAGGAACCTGGTGGGGCTTTCAGGTGAGGCGAACTGACACACGTACCATACCTGGCCCATGTGCTTAACCTCGTTGTTCAACGTTTTCTAAAAAGCTACCAGGAGCAGCTGGATCTGCTGGTGAAAGTACGCTGTTATGATTTGGTAGCCGAGGAGGACGGTAGCAAAAAAGCCTAGGCAACCAGATACCCAGAGAGGTTGGTAACTAGCGGATTGCAGACCCCTAAACTGACAGCACAACTAGCAGCAGCCGTGGGACATGCCTACGGTGCTCTAGATGCCTCATCACAGCCGGAGAGATAACTAAGCCTAAAGAGAGAAAGGGGAAAGCTAACTGCACCGGAGTAGAGCCCCCAAAGGGGTAGGTAGACCCCAAACATATAATGGCAGTGAGACAAGATGAAAAACAAACACAGGCAGAAATTAGAGCAAGCAAATGCTGGGGCTCAAACTGTCTAGATAGAACGGGATAGGAAAGAATACTGTCTGCAATCCAGCAAAAACTCTAAGAAAAACTCCAACCCGTCTGATATGCAAAAATACTGAGACCACATGATCTCTCCCCCGCTAGATCAGACTCTAGTGTGAACTGTTAGTAAATCAACAGATACCGAAATAACAGGGAACTGAAAATACATAAACTGTCTCTGGTTTGAACAGGTAGCAAAACAGCGGATGCTGAAATATCAGGGAACTTGCCAATCATTGCCCCCAGCTGATAGACCTCTGTCAGCCAAAGCAGCTTCACTACTCTCAGCAGCCACCAGGGGGAGCCCAAACTCAGAAGTCATATCCTGAGCATTCACACCAGAATGCTACCTGTGTGCCCATTTTAGAAATTCAGCTACAGCTTCAGTCGCCCTTGCTGGACTTCAGCAGCGATTGCAGATTCCAGCTCACCGACTGGTGTGTGATGTCCCCACACATTGGAACTCTACACTGCATATGTTGGAAAGGATTTGTGAGCAGAATCGGTCAGTTGTTGAATACCAGCATCAACAAGGCCGTCGTTTTTCAGGTTTGACTCCACACATAAGACCTCAGGATTGGACATGGATTTCAGACATATGTAACATCCTCCAAAGCTTTGAGGAGTCCACCAAGATGGTGAGCGGTGATGACGCCATAATTAGCGTCACCAACCCACTTATCTGCACTCTGAAAAGCTCTCTGCTCACATTGAAAGAGGATGCATTGCAGGTGGAGCGCGAGGACATGTATCAAGGAACCATACAGGGTGATTACACACAGCCCATCCTCATGTCATCCCATGGATTGGTTGACAATGAGGTAGAGGAGGAGGAAGAACAGGAGCTATTTTCATGCGCTATAGACTGTACTACAAGCACAACTGTCATACCATCTGTTCAGCGTGGATGGTCTGAGGACAGGGAGAAAGAGAAAGAGGAAGAGGAGGAGGACACCTTGGTCAGTAGTCCTGTTGGTGAGGACAAGGAAGACTTGCCTGTTACCAGTCTGGCAAGCATGGCTTACTTATGTTGTGCTGTCTTTCCCATGACCCTCGTATTGTAAAAATATTGGGTAACAGTCATTACTGGGTAGTGACACTTTTATACCCACGCTACAAGGAGAACTTTCAATCTCTTGTTCCAGAAGTAGACAGGTGTTCTAAAATGGTGCAGTACCAGAGGGCCATTATTGCAGAATTATTAAAAAATTCCCATCTCAAAATGCTGGTGGCAGAGATAACAGTTCTTTGGCCAACCAAGGAGGGCAGGCGAAAGAGACACAACCTCATACCCTCCCATCACCCTGGCCCTGAGGCACGGGGTAATCTCACAAGGAGTGCAATGTTTTACAAGATGCTGAGAGAGTACCTTGCTGACTAATTAGTAGGTATCCAAGCTGGACACATGACATGAACTGGCTCTCTACACCTTGGAAACATGCTGATTATTATAAAAATGAACAAGGGATGGATTGGGCCAGACTTCTCGACACCACCAAATGATGACAGCGCAACATAAACTCCGATGTAGTGTCTTTTTGGGAGGTGTATTCCCATGCACTTCATCACACCTACACTTTGGTATACGCTTCCTGATTTTGGCTATTTGGTGTCCTCCGTCACTATTTTTTGGCAATGGTGTTATGATGCCCGTCACCAAATTTAAAAAAATATGTACCCCCCAAGTCTATTACAAGTCTAGGAGACCAGCTCCTTTACATTGGGCCTATTTTTTAATGAGGCCTTCCTCCACGTTTCATCATCCACCGCCACTAGATCGACAGGGTTAACGTGCTCCGTGCTGCTACAGCCAGTGTCAAATAATTAACAAGGGTCGGTGGTTATGCTGGGCGTAAAATGCTTGTTCAGAAAAAGGTTGAGGTGTACCCCACAGGTGAAATGTTTATGAGCCCATACACTTAGTGTATGGGCATTACAAGTCTAGGAGACTCACTCCTTTTTAATGGGACATTTTTTTAAGAGGCCCTCCTTCATGTTTCTTCCAAGGGGGATTGGGGTTATTGGGGTGCATATGACTTGGCAGCAGGGCAGGCCTTGGTGTCAAAGCATAAGAAAAGAGTATGGGAGTACAAAATGTATAATGTAAAGTGGATTTTCCTGTGCCCATCCAGTAACTGGGTTCAAAGGCATATTGGGGTGCATATGACTTGGCAGCAGGGCAGGCCTTGGTGTCAATGGATAAGAAAAGAGTATGGGAGTACAAAATGAATAATGTGAAGTGGATATTTTCTGTGCCCATACATTACCTGGGTTCAAATGCTTATTGGGGTGCATATGACTTGGTAGCAAGGCAGGCCTTGCAGTCAATGCATAAGAAAACAGAATGGGAGTACAAAATTAATAATGTGAAGTGTATTTTCCAGTGTCCATCCAGTACCTGGGTTCAAAGGCTTATTGAGGTGCATGTGACTTGGTAGCAGGGCAGGCCTTGGTGTCAATGCATATGAAAAGAGTATGGGAGTACAAAATGAATTAAGTGAAGTGGATTTTCTTGTGCCCATCCAGTACCTGGGATCAAAGGCTTATTGGGGAGCTTATGACTTGGTAGCAGGACAGGCCTTGCAGTCAATGCATAAGAAAACAGAATGGGAGTACAAAATGTATAATGTGAAGTGTATTTTCCAGTGCCCATCCAGTACCTGGGTTCAAAGGCATATTGGGGTGCATATGACTTTGTAGCAGGGCAGGCCTTGCTGTCAATGCATAAGAATAGAGTATGGGAGTACAAAATTAATAATGTGAAGTGGATTTTTCTGTGCCCATCCAGTACCTGGGTACAAAGGCTTACTGGGGTGCACATGACTTGATAGCAGGGCACGCCTTGCAGTCAATGCAGAAGAAAACAGAATGGGAGTACAAAATGAATAATGTGAAGTGGCTTTTACTGTGGCCCTCCAGTACGTGGCTTGAAAAGATTATTGGTGTGCATGTAACTTTGGCGCAAGCCATGCCTTGCATTCAATGCAACAGTTTTTGAGGAAGCCCTTCTGTACCTCTCGTGAAAGGGTTATTGAGGTCATAATTATTTGCAGCCCATCCACTCACTGCATAGGCAATAAGAGCATAGGAGACCCACTGTTTAATAATGACCCTTTAAGAAGATTAATGCTGCCTGGTGCCCCTGTAAAAATAGGCTCTGTGTCTTTAAGAGTCCCTCCTTCATAAATGAAACAAGATGTGTCTGCTTATGTGTCACACACCACATGGCCAGCTGGGGTTGTTAAATGTTACAATGACATTTCCCAGTGAATGCATTTGTATTGGTTGAAAGCAATGCTAAAGTTGCAAAATTCCTCAAAAACGATGTGTGTGAACATAGACCAAGTGGTGGAGGAACATTTTTGGTTTGGGTTAATTATTTTGGCTTAGATAAAAGTCATTAACCTGGAAAGGATGTTCCTTAACATATTTCCCAGCAAAATCCATTTTGGTTTCGTTCTTGTAGGTTTTTTGGCGCGCCTGTAAAAAGGGAGTGAAACTCTGACATCATTGTTTAGAGCTGTGACCTAGGAGTCAGAAATGCTTCCAGGGGCAGTTGCCATGACGATCCCGTGCCATTTGAGCTGTGTTTCCATAATTTTCAGATGTTTTTAGACCTTAAAAGGACCCCGGGGAAGATCGCGGTAAAACTGCTCGGGTCTCCCATAGACTTGCATTAAGCTCGTTGTTCAATCCGAGTACCTGAGTATTCCAATTTGCTCGACAAGAGCAATGAGTACCCGAGCATTTTAGTGCTCGCCCATCACTACTGGCGACATATCTTCCAATCCTGGACCCCCACAGCTAATACTTCCCATTAATTCCCCCTCCTACGGCTCCCTATCTAATATGAACTACCGCAATCTCTCCAACATAAAACCCGTGCCTTTGATGCCCACCCCTGCTCCCTCTCTCTAGAGCTCTTTTCAATGTCCGCTCCATTTGCAATAAGCTTCATGTGATTCTCTTTCTCTCTCACAATCTTGCCTTCCTCTGCCTCACAGAAACATGGCTCCGCCACTGCCTTCCCTGCTGTGCTGTGTTACGGCGGCCTCCACTTCACCCATACTCCTTGCCTCGGCAACAGACATGTTGGAGGAGTAGGAATGGGTCTTCTCCTTTCTAACTACACCTTTAACCCAATCCCACCTGTACCCTCCCTTATTCTCTACTCTTTTGAAGTCCACTCTGTCAGCATCTACTCTCTCTCCAACCTCCAATTGGCTGTTGTATACCGACCTCCGGGCCTGGCCAATGCCTTTATTAACCAATTCTCTACCTGGCTTCTTCACTTTCTTTCCACTGACATTCCCACTATCAACATGGGTGACTTCATCATCCCTACTGATACCCTTCAGTCAACAAATTCCTGTCTTACTTAATCTTTTGGACTTACTCAGTGGTCATCCTGAGCCACCCAGACAGACGGACATACATTAGACCTGATCTTCACCTGTCTCTGCTCTCCATCTAACTTCACAACCTCCCCTCTCCCTCTATCTGACCACCATCTACTCACTTTCTCATCCCTTTCCTCCTCCTTACCTGTCATCCATGTTCAGCAACATGAACACCCCCGCAGAAACCTCGCATACCTAGACATCCACACGCTCTCTGACTCTATTCTATCACTGGCATCCATATCCTCACTCCACCACCCAGACAGACACAACGGCTTTCTACAATGCCACTCTCGCATCAGCTATTGACGCGGTCACCCCTCTTGTTCGTGGCAGAGTGCAACATATGAATAGACAACCCTGGCGCAATTACATCACTAAAAAGCTCTGGCAAGTGTACAGGGTTGCAGAGCAGTGTTGGAAGAAAACAAATTCGCAAGATGATTTTTTTGCAATCAAACAAGCAACACAAATCTGCCCTCACCTCTGCTAAACAGGCCTACTTCACAACCCTCGTATCTTCCCTATCCTACAAACCCAAAAAATTATTCAAAACTTTTTACTCCCTCCTCGCCCACCACTGCCCCTTCAACCTCCCTCATTCTGCTGAGGACTTTGCCACACACTTCAAAAAGAAGATGACCAAACAAGGCAAGTCTTTATTGTTCAACCATCAAAATCCTTTAGTTCACCAGTACAATGCCTTTCCACTATAACCTCCCTCTCCATCATCACTGAAGGGGAGCTTAATTTTCTCCTCTCCAAATCACACCTCACGACTTGTGCACTAGACCCCATCCCATCCCATCTCCTCCCCAACCTCACCACCACACTTATCCCATCCCTAACCCATCTCTTCAACCTATCACTAACTTCTGGTACCTTCCCTTCTGCTTTCAAACATGCCACAATCATGCCTATCTTTACAAAGCAACCCTTGACCCAACTGCTATGTCCAGCTATTGCCCAATATCTCTGCTCTAGGGTTGAGCATTCCGATACTGCAAATATTACCCGGCAGAAGATCTCCGGCGGTCACGTCCTGGACTGCTTGATGGCCGCCATATCTTCTCCCTGGCGGTCACATGCAGTTTCTCGCGATAACTGCAGTGACTGCCGGGTTGTTAACCAGCCAAGCTAAGCAGACTGCTGTGGCCTGGTATTATCAGGCTGGCAAGGTCCATGGATATTGGATCCTTACCAGCCTGAAAAACCAGGCCTCAGCAGTCTGCTTCATCTGACTGGTTAACAAAAATAGGGGGGACCCCACGCCAATTTTTTTCGAGGGGATCCCCTATTTTTGTTAACCAGCCAAGATATGCAGACTGCTGTGGCTTGGTATTATCAGGCTAGCAAGGTCCATGGATCTTGGCTCCTTAACAGCCTGAAAAACCAGGCCTCAGCAGTCTGCTTCATCTGGCTGGTTAACAAAAATAGGGGGGACCCCACGCCAATTTTTTTTGAGGGGATCCCCTATTTTTGTTAACCAGCCAAGATATGCAGACTGCTGTGGCCTGGTATTATCAGGCTGGCAAGGTCCATGGATCTTGGCTCCTTAACAGCCTGAAAAACCAGGCCTCAGCAGTCTGCTTCATTTGGCTGGTTAACAAAAATAGGGGGGACCCCACGCCAATTTTTTTTCGAGGGATCCCCTATTTTTGTTAACCAGCCAAGATATGCAGACTGCTGTGGCCTGGTATTATCAGGCTGGCAAGGGTCCTGGACTGGCTCCTAACAGCCTGCTGGGGCCCAGCTCCTGCATGGCTGGTACCATGAGGGGGCCCACGCGCAATTTCGGGCCGGCCCCTAGTCCAGCTACAGTAAGCAACTGTTCGGCGTGCACAGCACGCCGATACAGTTACATTCTGCGGCAGAGCAGGGAGAATCGCTCTCCCTGCTCTGCCGCCCGGAAGCTATGGGGCCTGAACAGGTGGTGGGGGGCCCGGTGCCAGCAGTGGGCCCCCCAACCCTCATCGGAGGGTCAGCTGTTTCGGCATGGGTACGGTTGGGGCGAGGATATGGGTGTGATTAGCTGTGAAATGGGTGTGGTCGGGGCGTGGCTCAAAATTTGCAGCGGCGCGCTATGCGCGCCGCAGCCTTTAACCCTCCTTCCTGTCTTCAAAATTTGGAGGTATGCTGTATGACCTCCCTACAACTTCTGGGCATGCTCCTGATGAGCGCGACGGATGGTCTCCTGAGGGATCTCCTCCCACACCTGGACTAAAGCATCCACCAACTCCTGGACAGTCTGTGGTGCAACGTGGCATGGCCTAAAATTTGCTGCAGCAGGCACAGCGTGCCACAGCCTTTGTCCCTCTTTCCCTTCTTCAAAGGTTGGGAAGTATTATGGTGGGCCCCAAGAATAATTTTTCTCTGGCGGGCCCAAGGTACTCCAGTCCGACGCTGCTGGCAAGGTCCATGGATATTGGCTCCTTAAAAGCCTTAAATACCATGCCTCAGCAGCAGGGGCGTACATAGAAATCATGGGGCCCCATAGCAAAAGTCTGAATGGGCCCCCCCCCAAAAAAAAAACAAACCCAGAGCCATTGTAAATGTAAAGTGCCAGCACAGTGAGGGGACACATTAAACAAAAAAATGTATTATGCCCCCATAGATTGTGCCCCCATAGATGCTCCATAGTATAGGCCCTTATGCTGCCGCAGCTGCTGCAACCAAAAAAAAAAAGACATACTCAGCTCTCGTCGCTGGGGGCCAGGTGCCCGTGTCCTGAGCAGGGGGTGACACCAGGTGCCGATGTCACCGCTCGCTCAGGGCCCCGGCACCTGAGATATTTACCTGTCCTCTCTCCACTGCTGAGCGCCGATGTCTTCGGGGTCCTCCAGCAGTGAATGATCAGGCAGAGGGCGCGGCGCGCACTAACGACGTCATCGCGCCCTCTGACCTGAACATTGCATCAAGAAGACGCGAGCAACGGTGGAACGGGACAGGTAAATATCCCTTATACTCCCCCTTCCACCGGCGCGGTCTCTGCAGCCCTTGCTCTTCTCCCGCGGTCTCCGCCGCCAGTGTTCAGCGGTCACGCAGGACCGCTCATTAAAGTCATGAATATGTGCATATTCATGACTGTAATGAGCGGTACCACCTGACCGCTGAACACAGGCGTCGGAGACCGTGGGAGAAGAGCAGGGGCTGCAGAGACCGCACCAGGAGGGGTGAGTATATAGAAGAGCTGCGCTCCCCCTCCCCCGCCGACCCCCTGGTAGTACTGTGTCAGCACAGCTACCCGACCGTCGCGGGCCCCCTCACCTGTCCGGGCCCCATAGCAGCTGCATGGTCTGCTTCATTCACGGTACGCCACTGCTCAGCAGTCTGCTTCATCAGGCTGGTTAACAAAAATAGGGGGGACCCCACGCCATTTTTTTTTCGAAGGGAACCCCTATTTTTGTTAATCAGTTTCCTCTGACATCACTGATTGTGTCCCTGGCTGACCTGAAGTGAAAGTGGAAAGCAATCAATTAAGCTTTCCACTTCCTCTCCTGTCAGCCAGGAGAGGAGCTCATTCATTTGGGGGTTTACTGTAAGGCTGCAGCATTAGCTGCGGTCCCTGCAGTAAACATTAACCCTTTCTGAAGGATTACACCGTGGGACCTGACTGTGCATGGGATAGGTAAGAATAATTTTGCTTTTTTATTTTATTTTTATTACAGGAAATGGATTTTGCAGTAAAATAAAAGATGGTCAAAAACGTGTCTTTATTTCATTAAAATGATTTTTAATTAAAGTGTGTGTGTGTGTTTATTTTTATTTCATGCAATAGGATTAATAATTGATAGTTGTCTAATTGACAGCTCTCAATTATTAACCTGGCTTAAGGTCACCTTTCAATAGCAAGGTGGCTTTAACCCCATATTAACCCATTCGCCACCGCTACAGGGCAATGGGAATAGACGGGCAAAGTGCCAGAAAGGGCGAATCTAATTATAGATTTGTCTTTTCTGGGGTGTCTGGGGGCAGATGTTAGTAGCCGGGGGGGGCAAAAATAATGGTCCCTTTCTGGGCTATTATTATCTGCCCCACTCGCTGGCTTTGTCTGTCTGGTTGCGAAAATAGGGCGGGAGCCCACGCATTTTTTTTCAACAATTTTACACCTCATATATATATATACATGTCATTGAATTTGTGACACAATATATATATATATATATATTATATTTATATTATAGTTCATACACTTCTACATAGTATAATAGCCGCTAATTCAATTGCCGGCTTTTGTGAAAATGCAGAACCTGACATGAAATGACACTTGGTTTACATAGAATTAACCATGTCATTTCAAGTTGTTTGATCTATTGTTTTCACTAACAATTACATGAGTGGCTGTGTGCAACATTTCACACCTGTAGGGGTTAATTAAAGGTGTAAATTCGTAGCAAAAAAGTCAGTTTTTTTTACAACGAATTTACACCTTTAATTATCCCCTACAGGTGTGAAATTTTGCACACATAGACTGATGTAATTGTTAGTGCAAATCAGATATCAAACTACATGAAAAGACATGGTTAACTCTATGTACACCAAGTGTCATTTCATGTCGGGTGCTTCTGTCTTTTCACAAAAGCCGGCTTTACCCGGCAATTGAATCAGAGGCTATTTTACTATGTAGAAGTGTATAAACTATAAATATATGTATATATATATGTCACAATGACATGTATATATATATATATATGTATTCTATGTGTGTTTATTTAGTGTTTACAAGGAAAGAAAGAGGTTTTTTTAGTTACGATATTTCTGTCCCATAGACTTACATTGGATTTCCGGTATCGGTATCGGGTATCGCCGATATTTTTTGGATATCGGCGATACCATTACGATACCGATACTTTTGGATATCGGAAAGTATCGCTCAACACTACTCTGCTCCCTTTTATTTCCAAAAACTCTTGGAGCAGCACGTACACGCTGAACTTTCCTCCCACCTCTCATCTAACTTGCTCTTTGACAATCTACAATCTGGTTTCCGTACCCATCATTCCACTGAGACTGCCCTGACCAAAATTACTAATGACCTACTTACAGCCAAAGCTGACAGACAATACTCTGTACTCTTCCTTCTAGACCTGTCCTTTGCTTTCGACACAGTTGACCACTGCCTCCTGCTACAGATCCTCTCTTCCTTTAGAATCAAAGACCTCCCATATCCTGGATCTCCTCATATCTTTCCAACCGCATATTCAGCGTCTACCGCTCCCATACTACCTCCTCATCCCACCCTCTCTCTGTTGGAGTCCCGCAAGGCTCTGTTCTAGGACCCCTACTCTTCTCAATCTATACCCTTGGCCTGGGACAACTCATAAAGTCCCATGGCTTCCAGTAACACCTTTATTCTGATGGCACTAAGATCTACCTCTCTGGCCCAGACGTCACCTCTCTGCTGTCCAGAATCCTGGAGTGTCTATCAGCCATAATCTCCTTCTCCTCTAGCTTCCTCAAACTCAATATGGACAAGTCTGAACTCATCATCTTTCCTCCATCTCACAGATCTTCCTTACCTGTTCTGTCTATCACAATAAATGACATCACGCTTTCCCCCGTACCGTAAGTCTGCTTTGGAGTAACCCTTGACTCTGCCCTATCCTTCAAACCACAAATCCAAGCTCTTTCCACCTCCTTTTGCCTCCAGCTCAAAAATATTTCCAGAATCTGTCTTTTCCTCAACCCTCAATCTACTTAAATGCTTGTGCATGCCCTCATCATCTCTCACCTCGACTACTGCAACATCCTCTTCTGTGGCCTCCCTGCTAACATTATTGCACCTCTCCAGTTCATCCTTAACTTTGTTGCCCAACTAATTCATCTCTCTCCTCACTACTCCTCTGTGTCTCCCCTCTGCAAATCTCTTCACTGGCTCCCATTCCATCAGCGTATCCAGTTCAAATGACTAATACTAACCTACAAAGCCATCCATAACCTGTCTCCTCCATAAATCTCTGAACTAATCTTCCCTCACGTAATCTCCTGTCCTCCCAAGATCTCCTTCTCTACTCCACACTTATTCACTCCTCATCTAATCGCCTCCAAGACTTCTCCGAATATCCCCCATCCTCTGGAATTCTGTGTCCCAACATGTCCGACTATCAGCCACATTCGGATCCTTCAGACGAAACCTGAAAACCCACCTCTACAAGAAAGCTGACAGCCTGCAATGACCCCGCTGCCTCTCGAGTCCTCACCACTACCGGGGCTACCGCCTCACCAACACCGGAGCTGCTGCAACAGCCCCAACCTATTGTCTCCCTCCCCACATCCTATAGAATGTAAGCCAGCAAGAGCAGGGTCCTCTCCCCTCTGTATCAGTCTGTCATTGTTAGTTTGTTTACTATAAGTGATATGTGTAATTTGTAAGTAACCCCTTCTCATGTACAGCACCATGGAATCAATGGAGCTATATAAATAAATAATAATATTGATAATAATAATTTACTTTATTTTTTCATAGATCGGGCATTTCTGAACACAGTGATACCAAACTATGTGTATTTTTTAAAATGATTTATTTTCAATGCGGCAAAAGGGATGATTTGAACTATGGTGTTTTTATTGTTTTTTTAATATATTTTAAAACTTTTTTCGTATTTTTACTGTCTCCAATATTCTCCCTTGGAGCTGCAATTATTCCATCGCTATGTGTAGCAGAAATCACTATTTCCTATGACTCAGGAGAATTGTAATATCAGGAATGGGGGTCTTCCGCAGACCTCCGGCTGTCATGACAAGCCATAGGTGCCTGTCAATCACGCAACAGGAATGCCGATGGGTGGGACTTGTGCCACGCTTCTGGCTGATGTGTGTTAAATGCTGCCGTCAGTGATTGACAGAAGCATTTAACTGCTTAACAGCTGCGGCACATGATAGCCGCTGTTAGTGGCACTTGACAGCTGATTGATCAGCTGTCATGTGTGGGGAAAGATGCTGGCTCAGAGTACAAGTCCACATCAAAGGGAGGGAAACGACCTTTGATGAAATCTATGCGTCAGAGGTCATGAAAGGGTTAATGAAGATCAAACTAAAGTTACATCTTTACTATTTTTGGTCCTAAACATTTTTATTTTACCTGTAGTGTGTTCATACTGATTGGTCTCAGGTTTAATAAATAAGACAATGCAAACGAATGCAGACAGACTGTAAGTTTATAGCCAAGTGTCAGAATTGCTCTGTATTAGGAAAATTCAAATGTATTTGAGTATTTATATAAATCTATCATAAAGGAAACTATGTTATTTTTTATTTCTACTTTAATTTTTGTGTCATTTTCTCAGTTTCTTGTTTTAACTATTCAATGCTGGTGTCCTTGAATTTTGAATATTCTTCTGAGTCTACTGTCTTTTCTTCATTCGGCCAATTTTACATGGCTTTGGACATGATTACATTTGGACAGAAGATTTCTGCCCATCTCCTCACGCTTCACGCGCTTTGGATATTGTCTTGCCTATATGTTTATATACATATATATATATATATTTATATATATATATACAGTATATATCTTGTATATTTGCTATTTATGGCACTGTCACTTTAATTGCACGTTTGCCACTTTTTCTTTATTTTTTTATGATTATACTTTATTGATTATATATACAGGTCCTTCTCAAAAAATTAGCATATAGTGCTAAATTTCATTATTTTCCATAATGTAATGATTAAAATTAAACTTTCATATATTTTAGATTCATTACACACCAACTGAAATTTTTCAGGTCTTTTATTGTTTTAATACTGATGATTTTGGCATACAGCTCATGAAAACCCAAAAATCCTGTCTCAAAAAATTAGCATATTTCATCCGTCCAATAAAATAAAAGTGTTTAAAACAAAATAAAAAAAAAACCATCAAATAATAATGTTCAGTTATGCACTCAATACTTGGTCGGGAATCCTTTTGCAGAAATGACTGCTTCAATGCGGCGTGGCATGGAGGCAATCAGCCTGTGGCACTGCTGAAGTGTTATGGAGGCCCAGGATGCTTCGATAGCGGCCTTAAGCTCATCCAGAGTGTTGGGTCTTGCGTCTCTCAACTTTCTCTTCACAATATCCCACAGATTCTCTATGGGGTTCAGGTCAGGAGAGTTGGCAGGCCAATTGAGCACAGTAATACCATGGTCAGTAAACCATTTACCAGTGGTTTTGGCACAGGTCGTGCTGAAAAATTAAATCTTCATCTCCATAAAGCATTTCAGCCGATGGAAGCATGAAGTGCTCCAAAATCTCCTGATAGCTAGCTGCATTAACCCTGCCCTTGATGAAACACAGTTGACCAACACCAGCAGCTGACATGGCACCCCACACCATCACTGACTGTTGGTACTTGACACTGGACTTCAGGCATTTTGGCATTTCCTTCTCCCCAGTCTTCCTCCAGACTCTGGCACCTTGATTTCCGAATGACATGCAAAATTTGCTTTCATCAGAAAAAAGTACTTGGGACCACTTAGCAACAGTCCAGTGCTGCTTCTCTGTAGCCCAGTGCTGCTTCTCTGTTTCTGGTTCAAAAGTGGCTTTACCTGGGGAATGCAGCACCTGTAGCCCATTTCCTGCACACGCCTGTGCACGGTGGCTCTGGATGTTTCTACTCCAGACTCAGTCCACTGCTTCCGCAGGTCCCCCAAAGGTCTGGAATCGGTCCTTCTCCACAATCTTCCTCAGGGTCCGGTCACCTCTTCTCGTTGTACAGCATTTTCTGCCACATTGTTTCCTTCCAACAGACTTCCCATTGAGGTGCCTTGATACAGCACTCTGGGAACAGCCTAATTGTTCAGAAATTTCTTTCTGGGTCTTACCCTCTTGCTTGAGGGTGTCAATGATGGCCTTCTGGACATCAGTCAGGTCGGCAGTCTTACCATGATGGCAGTTTTGAGTAATGAACCAGGCAGGGAGTTTTTAAAAGCCTCAGGAATCTTTTGCATGTGTTTAGAGTTAATTAGTTGATTCAGAAGATTAGGGTAATAGCTCGTTTAGAGAACCTTTTCTTGATATGCTAATTTTTTGAGACAGGATTTTTGGGTTTTCATGAGCTGTATGCCAAAATCATCAGCATTAAAACAATAAAAGACCTGAAAAATTTCAGTTGGTGTGTAATGAATCTAAAATATATGAAAGTTTAGTTTTAATCATTACATTATGGAAAATAATGAAATTTAGCACTATATGCTAATTTTTGAGAAGGACCTGTAGATATCACTCTTATATATATTATGACATATATTCACTATTCCTAACTGTTATGTGCATTTTTTTGTTTTTCTTGAACTGTCCGCTGCCATGGTCTCCATTTTAATGGCCTTTTTGGTGCGCACGCAAACTTTTCTTCACGCTCCTCCTGCCTTCCTTGTTGCTATCTATCTGTGTTTTGTGCATGTCACTGACATCAGCAGGCGAACTTTCGACTACTTGCGCACAACATACTGACTGTCACGAGGGAGGGAGGTAATTCTGGCGTGTGTGACGTCATCAGCGCGTGCACCTATCTACACCAGCATTAATTGATTCATTGCTGTATATATAGCCTGGGGATCTGATGCTACTTAAGGTACTTTCACACTAAGCGAGATCGCTAACGAGATGGCTAAAGCATCAGCGATTTTATGATGCAGCAGCGATCTCGTTAGCGACGCAGCTGTGTGTGACATGTAGCAGCGATGTGGCCCCCGCTGCGATGTCGCTGATCATTCATGAACGTTCTGAGCCGTTTTTTGGTCGCTGGTGTCCCGCTGGTGAGCCTGAATCGCTGAGTGACACCCTTTATGAACGACTTTACCAGCGGCGCAGGAGGCGTTTTTTGGTCGTTGGTGTCCTGCTGGTGAGCCTGAATTGCTGAGTGTGACACCCTTTATGAACGACTTTACCAGCGGCGCAGGCGGGACTAGGTTTTCCCAATGACCGCAGAAGTCATTATACAGATCGCTGATCTCTGATGAGATCTTTGTGTTTGGAAGCTAACTAGCGACCATACAGCAATCGCACCAACGATCTCGCCAGGTCATGTCGTTGTCGTGATCGCTGGTGCGATCGCTAAGTGTGACAGTGCCTTTAGTCCTCTTTTGAAAAAGCACCTAATGCGAAGCGCGCTTCAGGGGGTCTGCAGGGAGATACACGGACACTACCAAGAGTCATGGGTAAGTGTTACTTATATTGGTAGTGGTGGGCACAATGACTCGGGGCACTGTCTATGAGTACACTTGATTCATTTATTCCATGTGGTCATTATTATTTTTCTTGTACGTGTCGTTTATTCATATATGTATACTATGATAATATGTATCAGCTCTATTTTGGTTATTTAGTAGTGATGAGCGAATATACTCGTTGCTCGGGTGATCTCCGAGTATTTTGAAGTGCTCCGAGATTTAGTTTCTATTGTCATAGCTGCATGATTTATGGCTGCTGGACAGCTTGAATACATGTGAGGAATGCCTGTTTGTTAAGGAATCCCCATATGTATTCAGGCTGTCCAGCAGCCATAAATCATGCAGCTACGGCAACAGAAACGAAATCTCTGAGCACTTCCAAATACTCGGAGATCACCCGAGCGTGCTCGGGAAAACCCGAGCAACGAGTATACTCGCTCGTCACTATTATTTAGTTGTCTGTTGTATACTCTCATGCTATATCTGCAGTGTCTCATATCCACTCCCCTCCTTTGGGCCAATATTGATGGCATTTATTATTATTCTATACAGGTCCTTCTCAAAAAATTAGCATATAGTGCTAAATTTCATTATTTTCCATAATGTAATGATTAAAATTAAACTTTCATATATTTTAGATTCATTACACACCAACTGAAATTTTTCAGGTCTTTTATTGTTTTAATACTGATAATTTTGGCATACAGCTCATGAAAACCCAAAAATCATGTCTCAAAAAATTAGCATATCAAGAAAAGGTTCTCTAAACGAGCTATTACCCTAATCTTCTGAATCAACTAATTAACTCTAAACACATGCAAAAGATTCCTGAGGCTTTTAAAAACTCCCTGCCTGGTTCAATACTCAAAACCGCTATCATGGGTAAGACTGCCGACCTGACTGATGTCCAGAAGGCCATCATTGACACCCTCAAGCAAGAGGGTAAGACCCAGAAAGAAATTTCTGAACAATTAGGCTGTTCCCAGAGTGCTGTATCAAGGCACCTCAATGGGAAGTCTGTTGGAAGGAAACAATGTGGCAGAAAACGCTGTACAACGAGAAGAGGTGACCGGACCCTGAGGAAGATTGTGGAGAAGGACCGATTCCAGACCTTGGGGGACCTGAGGAAGCAGTGGACTGAGTCTGGTGTAGAAACATCCAGAGCCACCGTGCACAGGCGTGTGCAGGAAATGGGCTACAGGTGCCGCATTCCCCAAGTAAAGCCACTTTTGAACCATAAACAGCGGCAGAAGCGCCTGACCTGGGCTACAGAGAAGCAGCACTGGACTGTTGCTAAGTGGTCCCAAGTACTTTTTTCTGATGAAAGCAAATTTTGCATGTCATTCGGAAATCAAGGTGCCAGAGTCTGGAGGAAGACTGGGGAGAAGGAAATGCCAAAATGCCTGAAGTCCAGTGTCAAGTACCCACAGTCAGTGATGGTGTGGGGTGCCATGTCAGCTGCTGGTGTTGGTCAACTGTGTTTCATCAAGGGCAGGGTCAATGCAGCTAGCTATCAGGAGATTTTGGAGCACTTCATGCTTCCATCGGCTGAAATGCTTTATGGAGATGAAGATTTCATTTTTCAGCACGACCTGGCACCTGCTCACAGTGCCAAAACCACTGGTAAATGGTTTACTGACCATGGTATTACTGTGCTCAATTGGCCTGCCAACTCTCCTGACCTGAACCCCATAGAGAATCTGTGGGATATTGTGAAGAGAAAGTTGAGAGACGCAAGACCCAACACTCTGGATGAGCTTAAGGCCGCTATCGAAGCATCCTGGGCCTCCATAACACCTCAGCAGTGCCACAGGCTGATTGCCTCCATGCCACGCCGCATTGAAGCAGTCATTTCTGCAAAAGGATTCCCGACCAAGTATTGAGTGCATAACTGAACATTATTATTTGATGTTTTTTTTTTAATTTTGTTTTAAACACTTTTATTTTATTGGACGGATGAAATATGCTAATTTTTTGAGACAGGATTTTTAGGTTTTCATGAGCTGTATGCCAAAATCATCAGTATTAAAACAATAAAAGACCTGAAAAATTTCAGTTGGTGTGTAATGAATCTAAAATATATGAAAGTTTAATTTTAATCATTACATTATGGAAAATAATGAAATTTAGCACTATATGCTAATTTTTTGAGAAGGACCTGTATATGATTTAATAAAGATTTTGTGGTTTTGTTAGATGGTTTTCTTTACTCCAGTTCTTTTCGTGTTACATAAAGGAAGCTAGTTTGTTCTCATATTATATTCTTAAAATGCATATCAAAATAGTAACTTTTTTCTCTACTTTTTCTCTCCTGAAATCAGTAATTCAGAAAAGTTAAAACCTTGCACTTGTTTACAGTCCAACATTTCACAGTCAGTATATTTTATTTTAGAGAATTTGGATGTTTTACCAGGATAGTTGGTCCTTTTGCACTTTACTACACATTGTTACACTTTATGTAATTCCTGAATGAAATATAGTTCAAAATGGATTTTATGCCCTTGAATGGTTCATATCCTTTTACCAGGAAATAGGCTCCTAAATGTATTTGTGCTAGTTGTACATAAAATGATTCAATTGCATTTATTGGCAATTCGAGCATGTCCAAATTCGTGATATCTATTAAAGTATGCAGGAATTCCTGTTGTTGGATGCAGCATTTTAGTTGAAACCATGTTATTAAATTATAGCTCTATAGGTGGAAATGGATGCATATAGCGAATATGCTTACAATTCAACTCTCCAATATCAACATAATAGATTACAATTATGGTTAAAGGGTAGGGGGTAATAAGATATTTTTACAGGATTTCTGGTCATTCATAACATTTCTGCCGTATTGCAAATACAGGTCATTTTTCTCAACTAAAGTGTCAAATAAAAAAATAATCTTAGAAATCAATTTCTTTTCTATTTTTCAGCAATATGAAAGAGCTAGCAAAAATGAACTAGCAAATCAATAAAAAAAAGCTAAATCAAGAACTTTCATCGCACTCATGAAACAACAAACACTTCCCACCACTTGCAAAATAAAATGAAATGAGCCAAAACATAAAAAATATCTGCTGTCGTTGCTGGCACCACAAGTGAATTTAGCAAAATGGAAATATGTATCATTAGCAGATGGCAATATGTTTCTTCATGCCAGAGGTTCCATATATGTAGCTTCAGAATCTGCCATGTATAATTTACTTACAGTACTATATAAGGGAGATGTTTGCTAATTTTAGAAATACATATTACTGTTTTAAAAATAAGAATATTAACTTTTAAATTATTTTAGTAAAATATTACAAATTCCATTAGCCAATGCTTAGCTTTCTGGATAAATAAAATAAAGTTTTGTTCTAAATAATTTAGTATTTTATATGTAAAATATATCTATTAGTGATGAGAGAATATAGTTGGCACTATTCCTTACTCGCATGAATACTACGCTATTCGGGTTATTCGTTACTCAGAGAATAATTAGGTATTCGACTCGGTATATTCGAGTGACATGCCCAGCATTTTTGGCGCTTTATTTGCAGCCAGTGAAGCTGCTGGGCTGGCTTCCTAATCGCATCTTTCGTGTGGCATTACTGTGATTGGCTGGTCTTACAGTATCATAGGGGATATTTAAAGGCTGCCAGGTCCATCTTGTGCACATTGCAGCCGGAAACAGCGTAAAGAGAGCATAGTATGAGCGTAGGGAGAGTGATAGGAGCATATAGATTGTGTTATTCATTCCAAGAAGCTCTTTTAAGAGCTGAAGATTGTGAAGATTAGTTCTTTGTTAGGTGGGGATAGCGTAGGGAGAGATTTAATAGGAGGGAGAGTAAAAGGCAGGCACTTTGGTGTTCTCATCATTGCAAGTACATTTTCCATTGTGTTGTAGAGTTTACTATTAGGAACAGACTGTGGGACTAGGGTGAAATAGAGAGGGTTTTATCCACTACCAGAATATACAAATCAGCTATTTGTAGAGGCAAATAATATTAGGCTGCACCACCATATACAAAACCACTTTTTTGAGCTACATAATATTCCTGTGTAGCAGCCTATAATTTTTTTTTTACCACAAAATAATACTCCTCAGTACCAGCATATAGTAACATCCATTTTAAAAGCTAATTGTTAAATAATATTCCTCATCTATTGCTTAAATACCTAATATTTCTCTAACAGTTGTGCGACTGATGTAAAACCTGTTGATCTATAGGAACATCACTATTTATCAGTAATTTCCCTGAGTCTGCTGTTGGCATGTCTCATAAAGGCAATGTAAAAAAATCCCTAAAAATTTCTATTGGTTAAAAAATATCGTATTTTTATCTATCAGTTGTGCAACTGGCGCAATCTGAGTAGAGATAAATTATGCAAATTTCACACTTTACCAGTGGCAATAATTTTCATTACTCTGCTGTTGCAGTGTGTCAGAAAAGCAATGTAAAAAATCATAATTTTCTATTGGCTTGATAAATAGCGTATCTTTATATTGCAGTTGAGCGACTTGCACAATCCGGGTAGAGATAAGCAAATGGCACAATTTATCAGTTGCAATAATTTTCATTAGTTCGATGTTGCAGTGTGTCAGCAAGGCAATAAAAAAATATAATTTTCTATTGGTTTAATAAATAGCGCATTTTTATCTAGCAGTTGTGCTATTTACACAAAGCCTGCAGAGAAAACGCAAACGTGACTACCTGTAATTTACGTCAGTCTGCTGTTGAATTGTATAATACAGCTTTGATCTGAAAAAAAATAGCCACACATTGGTAGATACAGTGAATTTGTACATTAGATCTTTGTGAGGGTACTTGTGAAAAATAATCCAGTATATTTTTTATAAGCATAACGCATTCAATATGAGAAGGGGTTACGTTAAGGGACATGGATGTGTTGGTGACAATCAAGGCCGTGTGACAGATCGGAAGGAGACTATATCACGTTCTAGCTTCCTGTGAAAATTTGGTCAGCACGCTACACCACTAACAATCCCAGACAAGTGAGAGGATGTTGTGGGTTGGATGGCAGACAAAGGCTCCAGTGTGTTGATAAGCAGCACTACAAAGTCTTCAAAATGGTCCAGTCTCAGTAGCCAAGAGGCTGGACCTCCGAATCCTCAACCTGGTCCTCCTCCCTCCCACCATCAAGAGTCCCATGAGACATACAGTATGACCCCATCGCTGGCCACTATGAGGAACTGTTTATGTTCCCTTGTAATTTGTCAGGCCTCTCAGAGTGCACCATTAAAGAGGGTCATGAGGAGGTGGAGTGCAGTGATGCCAAAATATTTGAGCACCCACAACCAGGAGAAAGCCATGTTAAGGAAGGTCAATTCATGTTTGATGTGGCGGAGGATAACCATGATGCACAGTTGCCATCAGGTCAGCCTCAAATTGTAACTCAGAAGGAGGATTAGATTGAAGAATTGGAAGACCACGTGGTCTAAGATGAGGCCACTGATCCAACCTGTCACGGTGGCATGCCTAGCAAGCACAGCAGTGCATAGAGTGATGGATCCGTAGCACGAAAATAGGCAAGAAGAGGTAGCGGTTTGACCAGACGAAAACTCGGTCAACTGTTAAACAGAGCCCCCCACTCGGCTAGATAACAGGCAAAGGTGTATTGTTCCCCTGTATGGCAGTTTTTTTCTGAAATTCCTTCAGATAGAACAACTGTAATTTGTAGCCTCTGCCCAACCAAGCTAAGAATAGACAAGAACACTGACAACCTGAGCACCACCAGCATGCAAATGCACATGGCAGCCAAGCACCCCAGTAGGTGGGCGGAACACCTGGGTGCAAAAATTGTGTCTGAGGGTGAAACAACTGCCCCTTCACCTGTGTTACGGCCTTCCCAATATGCTGACCGTGAAGCAGGTGCTGATACCTCTTGATCACTGATATCCAAAAATGAAATAAAAAATCTTTTTGCAAAAATGCATGAAGGTAGTAATAATAATAAGGGTATTTAGTAAACATAATTTTGATCAAAATAATGTACAAGCCATCCCGCCACGTCAAGGCAACCCTCTGTGGGACAGTCCTACTCTAATATTGAAAACCTTTCCACTTGTCAGTGCTTTGTGACAGATGGAAGGAGACTAACACAGTTTAAGCTTCCGGCAGAAAATTTGTCACAGCACGCTCACACCCTAACAAATCCTACCAAGACAAGTGAATGAGAAGTGTTATGGGTATGGATGTAATCATATTAGACCTCCAGTTTGATAAGCAGCACTAAACAAAGTCTTTAAATGGTATGTTCTTAGTGCCAAGTTTTCTGGAACTCCGTAATCTCAACTGTTCATCCTACTCCACCAGTCAATAGTTTCCTATGTAGTTACATAGTGCTTTCCTGCCATATAGGATGTTACGTCCCTTTGTATTTTCTGGTTGAGAAAGCCCACCATTAAGAGGAGTCATGGTGAGGTTAGTGCCGTGATGCCATATAATTTGAGTCCACTGACAAGTGGAAAGTTTTCATAGTTAGAGTAGGACTGTCCATCAAGGTTGCTGATGTGGCGGATGGCTTGTACATATTTGATCACAATTGTTACTAAATACCCTATTATTTATCCCTTTCATGCATTGCAAAAGATTTTATTCATTTGGATATTTGTTTTGTGCCTGTTTTTACTGTGATGGTCCATGTGTAATAGCATACATTTGGCATACCTAAACACTTTGCAGTTCAGATCTAGTGTCCTATGTAGTAAATAGTGCATTCGGATAAAGGGTGTTTGACCGCCTGGTTACTGGTTAAAAGATCCTCCTAGCTGGCGACTTCAACGGTAAGGGTTATGTCCCCTTTGGCAGTTTTTTTTCCTTGAAATTTTCATATTAGATAGACTGTACATTTTGCCTTCTGCCAACCAATTTAAGAATATGACAAATACACTGTATTACTTGACACCCATGCATTGCAAATTACATGGAATTTGTCTTTGTTTTTTTGGCGCTTTCCTGTGTCAATTGGTCGATGTGGTGTAATAATGCTTTTACTTTGTACGCTTCAATTCTTTCCCGTTGCAGATGCTAGTTTTACCTCTTGATCACTACCTGCTGTTGCACACACATAAGAGTCAGCAACCACCTCCAATTTGTTTTTAAAGCACAGTGTTTTGTTGTCCCTGCCCCAGACATTTACCAGAAAACAGAAATATCCACACACCCACCCACAGGCATAAACACTAAACATCCACATTGCCAGATTGTTAGCCCTGCAAATGTTGCTGTTTCAACTTGTGGGAACTGAGACTTTGCGCATCCTCATGGCAGTGGCTGCCCCATGGTACTCGATTCCCAGCCACCACTATTTTTACCTGTGTGCTGTCCCTGCATTAGATAAGAATGTGTAACACAATATCAGCTGTGCTCTGGCCAACACAGTCACAGGGAAGGTCCACCTAACCACAGACACGTGGACAAGTTCTTTTGGACAGGGACAATACATTTCCCTGCCAGTAGACCAGGTTAACCTGGTAGAGTCGGGGACAGAGTCATAGGCTGGTACATCGCACATCTTACCCACACCAAGAAGAGAGGGCCCAACTTCCATAGGGTTTCAGTCTCCCTGTATCTCAGTTTCTGCCTCTCTTCCTCCTCCTCCCCATCCTGAGCGGGAACTAGCCTAACCATCACTCCCCAGCTGGGAAATCTGCAGCACTGTCTTGGCTAAGCTTCAGCACGCTCTGCTGAAGCTCATCTGTTTAGGTGATATAGCTCACAACGCAGCAGAGTTGGTGACAGGGTTAAAAGAACATACCGGTCAGTGGTTCTCCCCACTGAACCTCCAACCAGGTCTGGTTGTGTGTGATAATGTGTGTAACTTGGTGGTGGCTTTAAAGTTTGGCAAACTGGTACACGTTCTATGCAAGGCCCACGTGCTGAACCTGGTTGTACAACATTTTTAAAAACATACTCTGACTTGCCGGACCTACTTTCCAAGTTACACCAGTTCAGGGCAAATTTCCGAAAGTCATTTCAGGTTTTCGCCGGTCTAGCTTATCTGCAGCAGCAGTTTAATTTCCCTCGTCACCGACTGATTTGTGACCTACCCACATGCTGGAATTCGACCTTTCATTTGTTGGCAGGGCTAAGTGAGCAGCAAAGAGCAGTGTCTGAATTCCATCTTCTTAATGTCGGTCAAAGTAACACTCAGCTCCCACACATAACAACTGCCGAGCGGGTGTGGATCAATGTCATTTGTGAGGTTCTTCAAAACTTTGAGTACAACTCCAAAATTGTGAGTGCTGATGAAGCTATTATCAGCATAGCCTTCCTGCTGCTTTGTCTGTTAAAATGTTCACAGCAGAATCTCAAAAAGGAAGCTTTGAATGCTGAGTAAGTGGCTATGGAGCAAGATTTTACAGTGTCTGATGCCACACAGCCCAGCATCACACAATATTCTCAGGCCACATTGGGTGTTGACTAGAGATGTGCGAATTTGTTCGCATTCGGTTCCAAATACAATCAGATTTGAATATTGTTTTTGCAAAATTCGTCAAACATAGCCAAACTTCATTAGAGTCAATTGGAGTAGAAATTACTAAATATGTTCAGAACCGATCATAAGACATACATTTGGCATGAATAGTGTTCAAATATGTCCCAAATATGTCAAAATAAGATTTGGGGCCAAAATCCGAACAAATTCATTCATCTCTAGTGATGACGAAGAACAGGAGGAGGAGGAGGATGAGGAGGAACATCAGTTTTTGGTCTGCACTAGAGAGGGGACTCCCAATCCCAGCTTCATGCCTGTCCAGCATGGATGGCCTAAAGAGGAGGATGCTATGCATCATGAGAAGGAGAGGATGGTTAGTGTTCTTCCTGGTGAGGACATTGAATGTTTGACTTTTTATTGTCTGCCACACATGGCAGAGTTCATGTCCAGATGCCTTTCTTAGTACCCTTGTGTGAAACACATTTTGTCCAACATGAAATAGTTCCTGTGCACTTTTCTTAACCAATGGTACAAGGAGAAATTTGCTTATCTAATGTTGGAGGAAGACATGCCATTTTCAGCGCATGCATGCCAGAGGGCCATTGTGGAAGACTTGCTAAAAAGATTACCCTCAGACAATGCTGCTGGCAGAGGTACCAGTTCTTTTTACCCACAAGGATTACAGGGAAGGGCCAGGTGCCACTCAGGGGGTGGGAAAATGTCCACCAACTTGGCCATTTTCATGAGACCATCACATCAGGAAGGGCTATCTGTGGGTGTAACTATGATGAGGAGGGAGAAGTTGACCAAGATGGTGAAGGACTAATTAAGTGGCCATATCAGCATCCTACCTGATTCTTCAGTGTCCTTTAACTATTGGTTGTCTGGGCTGCACTCTTGGCCCGACCTCTCCTTGTACGCCTTGGAGGTGCTGCCATGCCTTTCCACAAGTGTGTTGTCTGAGTGGGTTTTTAGTTCAGTCGTTGCAATCTTAATGGATAGGCACAAACGGCTGTCAACAGAAAACGCAGACAGGCTGACTCTTCTAAAATTAATCAAGGGCAGGATTTCCTCTGACTCTGTAATCCCTACGGATGACAACAACATAGTGCAAATTCAGCCCAAATTATTTTTTTGGGGAAGTTTTCTTAACATCCATCACTTACCATCCAAATCCATTTTGTTCAGGAAATCACCACCTCATTCTCCTCCTCCTCTTCCTACTGCTTCTGCAACAAGTACTTAGTGTTTTTCCATGTATACCCCACGTGGGTAATGTTTTGTACTTTTTGAAAACTTTACACATTGTGCAATGGTGAAACTTGTACTCCATATCTCTACTCTTGTAATAACTGCAAAGTGTATTGTGATGTCCCCATCACGGCATCTTTCAGCTGGTCTGATACAGACCCCTTGGGTAATTTTTTAAAAACTTTGCACATTGTGCAAATGTTAAACTTGTTCTCCCTATCTCTGCCTCTTGTAACAACTGCAAAGTTTATTGTGATGTCCCCCATCACAGCGTCTTTCAGCTGGTCTGATACAGACCCTTTTGGGAAATTTTTGGAAAACTTTGTACATTGTGCCATGGTGAAACTTATGCTGCTTATCTCTACCTCTTGTAATAACTACAAAGGCATTATTATGTTCCCACCATGGCGTCTTTCAGTTGGTCTGATACAGACCCCTTGGGTAATTTTTGGAAATCTTTGCACATTGTGCAATGGTGAAACTTGTACTTCCTATCTCTGCCTCATGTAATTACTGCAAAGTGTATTGTGATGTTCCCATAACAGCCTCTTTCAGCTGGTCTGATACAGAGCCCTTGAGGTAATTTTTGGAAATATTTGTACATTGTGCTAAGGTCAAATTTCTTCTCTCAATCTCTATATATTCTATTATTATAAATTTTTATTGTGTTGCCCTTCTCACACTCTCTTTTAAGAGTGTATCTGGTAGACTGATATTAATTTTTGGGTCTGCACTTGGACATTTTGGAACACAAATGCATTAATATGCTCCACACAATTCTTCATATTTCAGTCTTACACAGAATAATAATGTGAGTAATAAAACATGCTTTATATATATGCTGCTAGTTCGAAAATCTTACGCACGCATCCCTTTATAAAGAGAAATTCGACATAATACCTCTGCTAGCATACGCCATATACTGCTCATATAAGCAGCACCCCAGTAGGTGGCGGAATGCCGGGGTACAAAATCTGTGTCTGACAGTGAAACCACTAGCTCTTCCCCTGTATTACGCCCTTCCCAATCTGCTGTCCAGGAAAGAGGCACTGATGCCTCCTATCCACAACCTGCAGTTGCACAGTCACAACAGTTAGGAACCACGTTTGTTGTTCCAGCGCAGAGTTCACTTGTCCCCTGTCAGCATATATGTCTGTTCACAAATTGTAAGTTAGAAAGGGCATACATATTCACATTTTACATTATCTTTTCCGGTGCTTAACAAAGACCATTGCTGACTTTTCCAGGCTACGAAATTAGACTTCTGTCTCTTTATTAAGCTGTTGCTTCACTTAGATTTTCTAAATTTGGGTCCTTACAAAAAATGGTGGTGGAGTATTGGCCATTTTATGTACATTTTAAGGACGTCTTACAGACTGGGTTAATGTGCTCCACAGACCAATTCAGGCCGCAGCCTTACATATATTGGAACATGGTCATTGCCAAGCTAAGGCCTTTACCTGAGCTCCATAGCTCTGTCTGGCACATGAGTAATACACTCCACAGAACTCGATACTCTCTTGTTAATATCCTGTAGTTACTCCATTGTTGCTCAAAACCATGCAAAAGATTCATTCTGCATGGTTGAGTAGTTTACAGAAGAACTGCATAGACTTGTGCAGATTGGTCAATGGCACTCCTCTCTCTTTCCCTTGAGGAGGTACTTCCAAGTAAAATGAGGCTTGTACATGTTCCTGACATTGGTTTCAGGCCTGACAGGCTGAGCACAATACAGGTTCTCTCTTGCATACACTGTATTCAGAATTTAATTCTAATGCTTTTGGTGTCTAGTAGAATCCAATTTACTGACAGCTCCCCCAACTCCTGTATTATATTCACCCTACAGCGGCTTTACCTGCTATGACAGTTGTTCCATTGGGATCTGTTGGCAAAAATGAATTGTGGAGCTTACAGAAAACAGGTTTCACAGCACCTACTGTCCCTCTGAGAATTTGAAGTGAGGGCCCCATAATGACATGGCGATGGAAGTGGTGGTGGTAGTAAGGCGGGTGAAGCCCAAAATTCAAATGGGCATGTTTGAAATGGCATTGTAAAGGGATAGGAAATATCTATTCCACTATCTTGCTATTCCACTAACTATTTGGCATGTTGGAGGAACTTCCCAAATGTAGAAGTGAGAGCTCTCCCAAATGTATGATACAGGGCCATCTGAGGGCCCTTACCAAACTCAGTTTTTACAGCATCTGCTAGCACTCTGCAAATTTGAAGAAAGGGTTGCAAAATGACATGGCAGTGGACATGGTGGTGGTGGAGGGCGAAGCCCAAAATTCAAATGGTCATATTTGAAATGGCATTATAAAGGGATGAGGAATATGTATTCCATGATCTTGATAGCTATTTGATAGCTATTTGGCATGAAGGAGGGACCTCCCAAATGTAGGAGTGAGAACACTCCCAAAATATATGATACAGGGTCACCTTAGGATCCCTACCAAACTCAGGTTTCACAGCACCTCCTGGCACTCTGCAAATTTTAAGCAAGAGCCACATAATGACACGGCAGTAGACATGGTGGTGGTGGCGGGCAAAGTCCAAAATTCAAATGGGCATGTTTGAAATGGCATTGTAAAGGGATGGGAAATACAGTACAGACCAAAAGTTTGGACACACCTTCTCATTTAAAGATTTTTCTGTATTTTCATGACTATGAAAATTGTACATTCACACTGAAGGCATCAAAACTATGAATTAGCACATGTGGAATTATATACTTAACAAAAAAGTGTGTAACAACTGAAATTATGTCTTATATTCTAGGTTCTTCAAAATAGTCACCTTTTGCTTTGATGACTGCTTTGCTCACTCTTGGCATTCTCTTGATGAGCTTCAAGAGGTAGTCACCGGAAATGGTCTTCCAACAATCTTGAAGGAGTTCCCAGAGATGCTTAGCACTTGTTGGCACTTTTGCCTTCACTCTGCGGTCCAGCTCACCCCAAACCATCTAGATTGGGTTCAGGTCTGGTGACTGTGGAGGCCAGGTCATCTGGCGTAGCACCCCATCACTCTCCTTCTTGGTCAAATAGCCATACACAGCAAGGAGGTGTGTTTGTGGTCATTGTCCTGTTGAAAAATAAATGATGGTTGAACTAAACGCAAACTGGATGGAATAGCATGCCGCTACAAGATGCTGTGGTAGCCATGCTGGTTCAGTATGCCTTCAATTTTGAATAAATCCCCAACAGTGTCACCAGAATAGCACCCCCACACCATCACATCTCCTCCTCCATGCTTCAGAGTGGGAACCAGGCATGTAGAGTCCATCCGTTCACCTTTTCTTCGTCGCACAAAGACACGGTGGTTGGAACCAAAGATCTCAAATTTGGACTCATCAGACCAAAGCACAGATTTCCACTGGTCTAATTTCCATTCCTTGTGTTCTTTAGCCCAAACAAGTCTCTTCTGCTTGTTGCCTGTCCTTAGCAGTGGTTTCCTAGCAGCTATTTTACATGAAGGCCTGCTACACTAAGTCTCCTCTTAACAGTTGTTATAGAGATGTATCTGCTGCTAGAACTTTGTATGGCATTGACCTGGTCTCTAATCTGGGCTGCTGCTAACCTGCGATTTCTGAGGCTGGTGACTCGGATAAACTTATCCTCAGAAGCAAAGGTGACTCTTGGTCTTCCTTTCCTGGGGCGTTCCTCATGTGAGCCAGTTTCTTTGTAGCGCTTGATGGTTTTTGCAACTGCACTTGGGGACACTTTCAAAGTTTTCCCAATTTTTCGGACTGACTGACTTTCATTTCTTAAAGTAATGATGGCCACTCGTTTTCCTTTACTTACCTGCTTTTTTCTTGCCATAATACAAATTCTAACAGTCTATTGAGCAGGACTATCAGCTGTGTATCCACCAGACTTCTGCAAAACACAACTGATGGTCCCAACCCCATTTATAAGGCCAGAAATCTCACTTATTAAACCTGACAGGGCACACCTGTGAAGTGAAAACAATTCCCAGTGACTACCTCTTGAAGCTCATCAAGAGAATGTCAAGAGTGTGCAAAGCAGTCATCAAAGTAAAAGGTAGCTACTTTGAAGAACATAGAATATAAGACATAATTTCAGTTGTTACACACTTTTTTGTTAAGTATATAATTCCACATGTGTTAATTCATAGTTTTGATGCCTTCAGTGTGAATGTACAATTTTCATAGTCATGAAAATACAGAAAAATCTTTAAATGAGAAGGTGTGTCCAAACTTTTGATCTGTACTGTATGTCTTCCACTATCTTGCTATTTGGCATAAGGGAGGAACCTCCCAAATGTGGGAGTGAGAACTCTCCCAAATGTATGATACAGGGCAATGTGAGGGCCCTTACCAAACTCAGGTTTCACGGCACAGGCTGGCACTTTGCAAATTGTGAGCGAGGGCTGTATAATGATATAGCAGTGGACATTGTGGTGGTGGTGAGAAAAGCCCAAAATTCAAATGGGCATGTTTGAAATGGCATTGTAAAGGGATGGGGAATATGTATTCCACTATCTTGCTTACTATATGGCATGAGGGAGGGACCTCCTAAGTGTAGGAGTGAGAGCTCTCCCAAATGTATGATACAGGGCCACCTGAGGGCCCTTACCAAACTCAGGTTTCATGGCACCTCCTGACACTTGGCAAATTGTAAGCAAGGGCCGTATAGTAATACGGCAGTAGACATGGTGGTGGTGGAGAGCGATACCCAAAATTCAAATGGGCATGTTTGAAATGACATTGTAAAGGGATTGGGAATATCTATTCCACTATCTTGCTAACTATTTGGCATAAGGGAGGAACCTCCCAAATGTGGGAGTGAGAACTCTCCCAAATGTATGATACAGGGCAATGTGAGGGCCCTTAGCAAACTCAGGTTTCACGGCACAGGCTGGCACTTTGCAAATTGTGAGCGAGGACTGTATAATGATATAGCAGTGGACATTGTGATGGTGGTGGGCAAAGCCCAAAATTCAAATGGGCATGTTTGAAATGGCATTGTTAAGGGATGGGGAATATGTATTCCACGATCATGCTAACTATTTGGCATGAGGAAGGGACCTCCCAAATGTAGGCGTGAGAGCTCTCCCAAATGTATGATACAGGGCCACCTTAGGACTCTTACCAAACTCAGGTTTCACGGCATTTCTTGGCAATCTGCAAATTGTAAGCAAGGGCCGCATAATAACACAGTAGTAGACATGTTGGTGGTGGAGAGCGATACCCAAAATTCAAATGGGCATGTTTGAAATGACATTGTAAAGGGATTGGGAATATCTATTCCCCTGTCTTGCTAACTATTTGGCATGAGGGAGGGACCTCCTACATGTAGGAGTGAGAGCTCTCCCATATGTATGATACAAGGCCACCTGAGGGCCATTACCAAACTCATGTTTCAGGGCACCTGCTGGCACTCTGCAAATTGTAAGCAAGGGCTGCATAATAACACGGCGGTAGACATGGTGGTGGTGCCGGGCGACACCCAAAATTCAAATGGGCATGTTTGAAATGACATTGTAAAGGAATGGAGAATATGTATTCTACTATTTTGCTAACTATTTGGCATGAGGGAGGGACCTCCCAAATGTAGGAGGGAGAGCCCTCACAAATGTTAAAGGAAAAATTAAAGACAAAACTCTCCGTGTGAAAAATTTTGGCTTGGTTTGGTAGGTCTTTTTAAAAATCCATAAAACCAGTCGAATAGTCTGACAACATTATTACCAGATACCATTATGTGAGTCAGAAAGACATGCAGGCATCTTCTCTATGCTGTTCCCATTTAGTTTTAGCTCTTTCCCATCCATTTCAGTTTTTTCTCATGCCCCAGAACTGTTTGTTGGGTCCAGCAGAAAAATATTCTGCTTTCTCATTGACTTGCATTGGATTCCTTATTTGGTATGAATACATGGATATTAGAACTTGTTTGTGCGATTTTCCCAAATCCAAATATTTCACTATTCACTCATTACTATTATGTATACTAATTATGCAGGGTGCCCAAACTTTTGCATTTACCCAAAATGTATACAGTTGTGCTCAAAAGTT
Source organism: Oophaga sylvatica (assembly GCA_033576555.1). NCBI lineage: Eukaryota > Metazoa > Chordata > Amphibia > Anura > Dendrobatidae > Oophaga > Oophaga sylvatica. The sequence goes on along the minus strand of JARQOD010000006.1, from coordinate 216,544,569 downwards.
TACATACCCCAGGCAGAATTTTTGCTTTCTTGGCCTTTTTTCAGAGAATATGAATGATAACATCAAAACTTTTCCTCCACTCATGGTTAGTGGTTGGATGAAGCCATTCATTGTCAAACTGCTGTGTTTTCTCTTTTTAAATCATGCTTAATGGTTGGCGAGATGTTATTTTCCTGAAATTCTGTGCCCTTTTTTCTCTACACATTCCTTTGATCATTGTAGCCAAAAAGTTATATTTTAACCTGATCAGTCCACATGACTTGTTTCCAAAATACACCAGGCTTGTTTACATGTTCTTTTGCATATATCTGACGCTGAATTTTATGCTAAGGACACAGCAGAGGATTTCTTCTAATGACTCTTCTATGAAGGCCAAATTTGTTGATGGGTCTCTGAACAGTAGAACAAGGCCTGGAAAGCTTTAGAAGATGTTGAAGGAGTACCTTGCTGACCGTGCCAACGTTCTCCATGATTCCTCTGTGCCTTTCAATTATTGGGTATCCAATCTGGACACGTTGCATGAACTGGCTCTCTACACCTTGGAGGTCCTGGCCTGCGTTTTGTCAGAGCGGATTTTTAGTGCCACTGGTGGAATAATAACTGATAAGCACATCCGCCTGTCAACAGAAAATGCTGACAGGCTGACTCTTATAAAAATGAACAAGGCATGGATTGGGGCAGATCTCTGTACACCACCGAATGAGAACAGCGAAAAATAACCTTCAATACAGTATATTTTTTGGGAGGTGTATGTCCATGCACCTCTTCACACCCACACATGGGTATATGCTTCCTGACTTTGGCTATTTGGTGTGTTATTATCCTCATTGAAAACCATTAAGGAAGGTGAAGGTTCTTAGACAGAGCAGAATTATCTCTTCATGTTACAGAAAGAGAAGAAATTCGAAGTGCACCTGAAGAAACAGAGAATGGAAGCATGTGACCCAGAGAAGCATCGTGAGGCAGTCAGCACCAATTCTGCTCAGGAACCAGTACCAGGCTCTTACACAGGAGAAAGATGAAGAAATACATCAAGATAAGACTTTGGCCACAAACAATAACCTTGTACGCCCTCAGAGTCCTCCTGAATGGAGAAAGAAAACTGTTGTGAAGAAGAAACGGAGAGTTGTTGTCATGGGGGATTCCCTGTTGAGAGGAACAGAGGCCGCTATCTGCAGACCGGATTTAACCTCAAGAGAAATGTGCTGTCTTCCAGGTGCAAAAATTAAAGATGTGTCTGACAGGATATCAGGACTCTTCAGACCTACAGATGACTACCCATTCCTGCTAATACATGTGGGGACAAATGACACTGCAAGAAACGACCTGAAAACCATCTGCAGTGACTTTGAAAACTTAGGTAAGAAAGTGAAAGAACTGGGAGCGCAGGTGGTCTTCTCTTCCATTCTTCCAGTGGAAGTCCATGGAACAAGGAGGTGGAAGAAGATTCTGCAGGTGAAAAACTGGCTATGTCGATGGTGCCATCAGCAAGGATTTGGATTTTTGGATCACGGAGTGAATTACCTATACGATGGACTACTTGCTAGAGATGGGGTGCACCTTACGAAGACTGGAAAACATGTATTTGGAAGTCGCCTTGCTACACTCATCAGGAGAGCTTTAAACTAGAACAATGTGGGAAAGGAAGCAAAACGCATGCAAAAGCCATACACCTGACAAATACTATTGAGAATTCTGCTATTAGAAGTGAAGGGGAAGAGCAAAGACAAAAAAATCTACATAATAAAAATATTGGAGGAAGAGAAACCAATCACAAACTAAAATGTTTTTATGCAAATGCACAAAGCATGGGCAACAAACAAGGAGAATTGGAACTACTAACGCAGGAGAAGAAGTATGATGTCATTGGAATCACGGAGACTTGGTGGGACAATACACATGATTGGAATACAAGGCTAGAAGGATACAACTTATTTGCAAGAAACAGACTTGATAAACGAGGAGGAGGTGTCGCATTGTATGTTCGAAAAGCGTATATCTGCACAGAGATTGACGCTTCAGAGACTGGGAGTTCTGTGGAAACTGTTTGGGTAAGAATACAAGGACAGAACAATGGAAAGGACACCATTGTAGGCATATACTACAGGCCACCTATGCAAGCTGAAGATATGGATGAACTCTTTATGCATCAAATGGCCAAGTTCTCCAAAAAATATGACATAGTGGTCATGGGAGATTTCAACTATCCAGACATTTGTTGGGAATCTCTCTCAGGCAAAACTAACAAGTCAAGGAAATTCTTATCCTCTCTTGCTGACAACTTTATCTTCCAAAAGGTAGGGGAGAAAACAAGGGGATCTGTTACCTTGGATCTAATCCTTATAAACAGGGAAGAAATGGTTGAGGAGGTAAGAGTGGCTGGGACCCTAGGAGGTAATGACCATGCTATTTTAGAATTTTGGATAACAAGAGGAGGAAGACCTGTGAAGACTCAGACGTCAAGGTTAGATTTCAGAAAGGCAGATTTTAAGGGACTCAGAAAGAGAATTGGAGGGATCCAATGGCTGGACAAAAATGTCCAGTAAGGATGGAAAATCTTGAAAAATGAGATTCTCAAAGCACAATTGTTAACAATTCCGAAAAGAGTGAAGAATGGGAAGCATTTAAGGAAACCAGGATGGATGAACACAGAACTTAAACACATGCTAAAAAGGAAGAAAGAAATGTTTATTAAATGGAAAGAGGGAGGTATATCTAAAGAAGAATATATTGCCGTCTGCAGAACCTGCAGGGCACAAATCAGATTATCTAAAGCTGACAATGAATTAAGGCTTGCAAGTGACATCAAAAGCAACAAAAAAGGATTTTGAGGATACGTCAAAAGTAAAAGAAAAGTCAAAGATGCTATAGGATTTTTACAGGATGAAAATGATGAAATGGTAAGACAGGATGTTGAGAAGGCTGAACTGTTAAATTCCTATTTTGCATCTGTTTTCTCTCAGAAAGGAAATGTAACATCAACTGATCTTCACTGTCCTATTAAAGGAATAGAAGAATCCAGGATATTTATAAACAGAAAGACAGTGAGGAAACACTTAGCTAACCTAAATGAATTCAAGTCTCCAGGTCCAGATGAATTACACCCCAGAGTACTGAAGGAGATAGCAGAAGAAATTCTTGAACCACTGTCCATAATCTTTGAAAATTCTTGGAGAACAGGAGAAGTCCCAAAATACTGGAGAAGAGCAAATGTTGTTCCTATCTTCAAAAAGGGGAAGAAGGTGGACCCAGGGAACTACAGGCCGGTGAGTCTGACTTCTATACCAGGAAAGATCTTTGAACAAATTATTAAAGAACATATATGCAAGTATATGGATAAGAATGAAGTGATTAAACAGAGTCAGCATGGGTTTGTAACTAATAAGTCATGTCAGACTAACTTAATTTCCTTCTATGACAGAATCACTGACTGGGTGGATCAGGGAAATGCTGTAGATATAGTATATCTTGACTTCAGCAAAGCATTTGACAAAGTATCTCACACAATCCTTATTGAAAAAATGACTAAGTATGGAATGGACAAGGCAACTGTTAGGTGGATTCATAACTGGCTTAGTGATCGGACCCAAAGAGTGGTCGTAAATGGCTGCACATCCAGTTGGAAGAATGTATCAAGTGGGGTACCACAAGGCTCTGTTTTGGGCCCTGTATTGTTCAACATCTTTATCAATGATTTAGATGAAGGAATTGGGGGTAAACTGATCAAATTTGCTGATGACACAAAGCTAGGAGGGGTAGCTAATACTAGAGAAGAGAGAGAGGGATTCAAAAAGATATAAATAAACTGGAGCAGTGGGCAGCAACTAACAGAATGGATTTTAACAGGGAAAAATGCAAAGTACTACATCTGGGCAATAAAAATGAAAAAAGCATATACAAAATGGGAGGAATAGGGCTAAGTAACAGCACATGTGAAAAAGACTTGGGTATACTAATTGATCACAGACTGAACATGAGTCAACAGTATGATGCAGCAGCAAAAAAGGCAAATGCAATTCTAGGATGTATCAACAGAAGCATACAATCTAGATCACGTGAGGTCATTATTGCCCTCTACTCCTCTTTGGTCAGAAATCATCTGGAATACTATGTCCTGTTTTGGGCACCACATTTTAAAAAAGACATCAACAAACTGGAGCAAGTTCAGAGTAGAGCCACCAGAATGGTGACCGGTCTGCAAACCATGCCCTATGAGGAACGGTTGGAGGATTTGGGAATGTTTAGCTTGCAAAAAAGAAGACTGAGAGGAGACTTAATAGCTGTCTACAAATATCTCAAGGGCTGTCACATTGTAGAAGGATCATCTTTATTCTCATTTGCACGAGGAAAGACTAGAAGCAATGGGATGAAACTGAATGGGAGGAGACACAGATTAGATATTAGAAAAAACTTTTTGACAGTTAGGGTGATCAATGAGTGGAACAGGATGCCACGAGAGGTGGTGAGTTCTCCTTCAATGGAAGTCTTCAAACAGAGGCTGGACAGACATCTGTCTGGGATCATTAGAGAATCCTGCTTTGAGCAGGAGGTTGGACCAGATGGCCCAGGAGGTCCCTTCCAACTCTACTATTCTATGATTCTATGATTCCTTCTCCTCATCCTCATGATCCACCACCACTAGAACACAAGGGTGACAGTGGTCTGTGATGCAACAGCCAGTATTAATTTTTCAAGGGTGTTTTGATGCCCGTTCAAAAAATATTTACACTCTATGTTGAGGTGTCACCCCCCAGGGGAAAATGTTTTTCAGCCTATGCACTTAGTGTTTGGGCATTCCAAGTATAGGAGACCCACTCCTTTAAACTGGGAAGACCTTTTTCTCAAGCCATACTCTACGTGAAAGTGTTCCGTGATGATACAGCCACTACATTGTTTTGCAAGGGTGTTTAGGATGTCCATAACTACAATTATTTACACTTTTGGTTGATGTGCCCCTCCCCAGGGGAAAATGTTTTTCAGCCTATGCACTAGTGTATGGCCATTACAAGTATAGGAGACCCGCTCCTTTGTAATGGAAACTGATTTTTAGGAGGACTTCATACACGTCTCTTCAAAGTGGTATTTTCGTTTTACCAAATTTGGGGCAAGTCTTTCATTCAATGCATAGGAAAATAGTATGGGAGACCCACTTCATAATAATAATAATAAACAACTTGGCACTCAATAGAGAATAAAGAGGAAGAAGAAGAGAAATAATTTGCTGTGGTTTCTTTATTGTGATCCAAACAAAATAGATACGTAGTAGTTAAACGTTTTCAGCCTCACAACATGGGCCTTCATCAGAACAAAATTGCCAACAAGCTGATTAAGACCTTGCTAACAGAATTAGGAGAGGCATCTATTTTGTGTGAAACCACACTGTGTAATGGAGACTGGGTAACGCTGACCGGTATGCTGAATAAGCGCTTGAGGCTATAAATATAGCAGAGGTAGAGCGCTAGTGCCAGTTGCTTCAACGCGTGGGACCGCCTGCAGACAGGACCCATAATAATGTGAACTTTGTTGGTTGTAAATATTTTTCAACAATGCAATTCTTCTATGCCTATTCTTCAGCCCCAACACTGCAATGCTAAAATGCAGGGTCTTCAGACTCACCACAGCAATTGATCAATGCAGGTTCTTAAACCTCAACAGTGCAATTATCCACTGATGGTTCTTCAGGCTCAACACTGAAATGCTCCACTGCAGGGTCTTTAGCGTCAACACTGCAATTGTCCACCGCTGGATCTTCAGGGTCAACACTGTAATTGTTCACTGCTGGGTCTTTAGCATCAACACTGCAATTGTCCACTGCTGGTTATTTAGCCTCAACACTGCAATTGTCCATGGCTGGGTCTTCAGCATCAACAATGCAATTTTAGACTGCAGGGTCTTTAGCGCCAACCTTGCATTGGTTCACCGCTGGGTTTTCAGTGTCAACACTACAATTGTCCACTGCTGAATCTTTAGCATCAACACTGCAATTGTCCACTGCCGATTATTCAGCCTCAACACTGCTATTCTCCACCGCTGGGTCTTCAGCGTCAACACTGCAATTGTCCACCACTGGATCTTTAGCATCAACACTGCAATTGTCCACTGCCGATTATTCAGCCTCAACACTGCAATTGTCCACCGCTGGGTCTTCAGCATCAACACTGCAATTTTCCACCTCTGGGTCTTTAGCATAAACACTGCAATTGTCCACTGCCGGTTCTTCAGCATCAACAATGCAATTTTAAACTGCAGGGTCTTTAGCGCAAACACTGCAATGGTCCAACTCTGTTTCTTCTTCAGCATCAACACTGCAATTGTCCACCGCTAGGTGTTTAGCATCAACACTGCAATTGTCCACAGCCAGGTCTTCAGGCTCTACTATTCACTGCGTAGTCAAACAATATGGACGTAACAAATTAATAGGAAGAATGCTGTCATGTGGCCATCAAGTACATGATTTCAAAGCCTTTTTGGGATGCTTTTGAATTTGATGCAGGGCGGGCCTTGCAATCAATAAAGAAGCTAACAGTATGGCAGTGGCAAAAGAGTAATGTGAACTTGGTTTTCCTGTGTACATCCACTAGGTCGCTTCTAAGCCATTTTGGGTGCGTTTCAATTTGATGCAGACAGGGCCTTTTATTCAATGCATAAGCTAACAGTATGGCAGTGGCAAAAGAGTAATGTGAACATGGTTTTCTTGTGTACATTCACTCCGTCACTTCTAAGCCTTTTTGGGGTGCGTTTCAATTTGGTGCAGGCCGGGTCTTGCATTTAATGCATAGGCTAACACTATGGGAGACTTATTTTCTTATAATTGGAACACTTTTTCATGAGGCCCTCCTGTACGTCTCATCAAAATGGTATTGAGGTGCTTCCTTATTTTTGACAGCCCAGCCACTCGGTGCCTAGGCAATAACAGTATAAGAGACCCACTGTTTAATATTGGCCCTTTAAGAAGATTAATGCTGCCTGATGCCGCTATAAAAATTGGTTTTGTGACTTTAAGAGTCCCTCCTTCATAAATGAAACAAGATGTGTTTGATGATGTGTCACACACCACATGGCCAGCTAAGTTTGTAAAATGTTACAATGACATTTCATAGTAAATGCATTTGTATTGGTTGAAAGCAATGATAACGTTGAAAATTGCATCAAAAACGCTACGTGTGAACATACCCATACCCATACATACCTCATACCCATTCACCCAGCCCCCACTCCCCGGTCCCACTACCTGGAGCACTATGGAATGCACGCTCTGTCTGCAATAAACTGTCATTTATCCATGACTTGTTCATCACCAACAAACTCTCCTTCCTTGGCATCACCGAAACCTGGCTCACCCCCTCTGACTCAGCCTCACCAGATGAACTCTCATACAGTGGATTCCACCTATCTCACACCCCCCACCCAGCAACAAACGTGGTGGAGGAGTTGGTTTGCTCCTGTCTGATACCTGTTCCTTTACCCCAATTCCACTACCCCCTCCGCTACTATTCCCTCGTTTGAGGTGCACTCCGTCCGCATCTACTCCCCCTCCAACCTCCAGCTGGCTGTCATCTACCGCCCCCAGAACTAGCCATCTCCACCTTTCTCGACCACTTCATCACCTGGCTACTTCATTTCCTCTCTGCTGACATCCCCACTATCATCATGGGTGACTTCAACATCCCCATTGACGCTTCCACCCCAGCTGCCTCTAAACTTTTATCGCTCACTGCCTCCTTTGGCCTCACTCAATGGTCCTCTGCTGCCACTCACAAAGATGGTCACACACTAGACCTTATCTTCACCCGCCTCTGCTCCCTTACTAATCTCACTAACTCACCCCTGCCACTGTCTGACCACAACCTACTGACATTATCTTCCCTCTTCTCTTCCAGTGCACAACCCCCACTCCACAAACTCACTCACCCCCGCAAAAATCTCAAACACCTCAATTTGCCATTGATCTCTGAGTCCCTCCTCCCTCTTACAGACATATCTTCACTTTATAACACAGATTCTGCTGCCACCTTTTATAACACTACCATAACAGCAGCACTTGATTCGACGCCCCCCTCACACATAGCAAAACTTGTACAATCAAGAGGCAGCCCTGGCTGACCAGCCTCACCAAAGAACTGAGACGGGCTTCCAGGGTTGCTGAGCGGAGATGGAAAAAATACTGCTCTGCCTAGCACTTAACCGCATACAAGCAGTCACTCACCAGCTTCAAGTCCACGCTCACTGCAGCAAAACAAACTTACTTCTCACCTCTCATATTCTCTACTCTATCCCCCAGCACCTCCTCCTTCTCCTCTCATTTCTGCTGAAGACTTTGCCTCTTTCTTTAAGCAGAAGATTGATACGATCAGAGAAAGCTTTGGCCCACAGCCCCCATTGCTCCTCTTAGCTGCTCAGCCCTGTTCCTCCAAAACCAACTTCTCCACCATGACAAAAGATCTGCTCTCCACCCTCCTATCAAGATCACACCTCACCACTTGCATGCTTGACCCGCTCCCATCCCACCTCATCCCTAGCCTCGCCACAGTCTTCACCCCTACTCTATCACACCTCTTCAACCTCTCACTTACAAATGGTGTCTTCCCCTCATCCTTCAAACATGCCTCGATCACACCCATTCTCAAAAAGACCTCCCTTGACCCATCCTCTGTGTCTAGCTATTGCCCAATATCTCTTCTCCCTTATGCCTCAAAACTACTGGAACAGCATGTCCATCTTGAACTGTCCTCCCACCTCTCCTCCTGCTCCCTCTTTGACCACTTACAATCAGGCTTCCGACTGCATCACTCAACTGAAACTGCCCTAACTAAAGTCACCAACGACCTACTAATCGCCAAGAGCAAGCGACACTACTCTGTCCTCCTTCTCCTGGACCTGTCTTCTGCCTTCGACACTGTGGACCTTTCCCTCCTGCTACAGATTCTCTCATCTCTTGGCATCACAGGCTTGGCCCTATCCTGGATCTCTTTGTATCTAACAAACCGAACATTCAGTATCTCCCTCTCCCACAGTACCTCTTCACCTCGCCCCCTGTCTGTCGTCGGTGTTCCTCAAGGCTCAGTTCTAGGACCTCTACTCTTCTCCATCTACACCCTCGACCTGGGACAGCTCATAGAATCCCATGGTTTGCAGTATTATCTCTACGCCGATGACACACAGATCTACCTATCTGGACCTGACCTGACCTCCTTACTGACCAAAATCCCACAATGTCTGTCTGCTATTTCTGCTTTTTTCTCTGCTCGCTTTCTAAAACTGAACATGGACAAAACAGAGTTCATCATCTTTCCCCCATCTCACTCTACTCCCCCACCAGACCTATACATCAATGTCAATGGCTGCTCACTTTCCCTAAGTCCCGCATGCTCGGTGCCTCGGGGTGATCCTCAACTCTGCCCTCTCTTTCAAGTCACATGTCCAAACCTTGCCTCCTCCTGCCGGCTCAAACTCAAAAATATTTCCCGGATCCGTGCATTCCTTGACCATGAAACTACAAAAACACTAGTGCATGCCCTTATCATCTCTGCCTCGACTACTGCAACCTCCTACTCTCTGGCCTCCCCTCTAGCACTCTGGCACCACTTCAATCCATCCTGCACTCTGCTGCCCGACTAATCCACCTGTCTCCCCGTTATTCCCCAGCCTCTCCTCTCTGCCAAGCCCTTCATTGGCTTCCTATCGTCCAGAGGCTCCAGTTCAAAACTCTAACTATGACATACAAAGCCATCCACAACCTTTCCCCTCCATACATCTGTGACATGGTCTCCCGCTATATACCCACACGCAACCTTCGATCCTCTCAAGATCTCATTCTCTACTCCCCTCTTATCTCTTCTTCCCACAACCGCATACAAGACTTCTCCCGTGCCTCCACCATACTCTGGAACTCTCTACCCCAACACATCAGACTTGCGCCTACCATGGAAACCTTTAAAAAGAACCTGAAGACCCACCTTTTCTGACAAGCCTACAACCTGCAGTGATCCTCAGTCTACTGAACCACCGCACGACCAGCTCTACCCTCTCCTAGTGTATCCTCACCCATCCCTGTAGACTGTGAGCCCTTGCTGCAGGGTCCTCTCTCCTTCTGTACTTGTGTGTGCCTTGTATTGCTCACGTTTATTGTACTTGTCTATATTTGGCCCTTTTCACATGTAAAGCGTCATGGAATAAATGGCACTATAAATATGTATAATAATAATAATAATAGTAGACAAATTGGAGGAGGAACTTTTTTACTTTGATTTAATTATTTTGCCCTATATAAAAGTCATTTGCCTGGAAAGGATGTTCTTTGACATATTTCCCTGGAAAATCCATTTTGGTTTTGTTTTTGTATGTTTTTTGGTGTGCCTGTAAAAATGGCTTAAGACTCTAACAACATTGCTCACAGCTGTGTCCTGGGAGTCAGAAATGCTTCCAGGGGCAGTTGCCATGATGTTCCCGTGTCATTTGAGCTGTGTTTCTATAATTTTCAGATGTTTTTAGACCTTAAAAGGGGTGGGATCGCGGTAAAACTGCTCGGGTCTCCCATAGACTTACATTGGGCTCGTTGTTCTGTCTGAGTACTCGAGAATTCCAATTTGCTCGACCCGAGCACCCAAGCATTTTAGTGCTCACCCATCACTATTAGCGAAGTTATTGACACCAGTTTGCTGTTAAACATAGTTACCTATAGGCCAGCTATAAAACACTATCACATACAAGTTCGCTTCAAATTCAGCCATTTGTAGTCAATGTGAAAAATATTGTCCTCCATTTAAAATGAGCAAGGAGCATGGCAAGGGAAGGGGAAATGGACGTGGTAGTGATGATGATGGTGTATGCAGAGGCCGAGGCAGTGGGCAAGCTGAAATTGTGCCACAACAAACACCCTCATCTTCTCGCCTGACCTTCCTGTCCCAATTATTAGGGGACTGCAGCAAACCACTATTGAACCCAAAGCAGTATCAAAAGATTTTTGGTTGGATAGCGGATAATGCTTCCAAGTCACTTTGTCACCACCACCACCACCCTGTCTTTCACACGGTCAAGTCTCAGTAGCCGTGAGTCTGGACCGCATATTACTCACCCTGATCTTCCTTCATCCCACCATGCTGAGTGACCCGAGGCAACTGATCCCACACTTGGATACTCTGAAGAGCTGTTCATTCTTCCAATTATAGATTCGCCCGGTTCACTAGAAGTGGGGCAAGAGGAGATCACATGAAGCGATGCCCAAATTTTTGTGCAGCCACTGCCACACAAAGGCGATGGTGGGAAAGTGTCACAAGAGGTGGACAATGATGAGACACAATTGACAGAAAGTCAGGAGGAGGACCAGTGTGCGGAAGTGGAAGACGAAGTGGTAGATGATATAGTGAGAGTGAGAACAGCAGCACACAGGGGGAGGGAGGCATAGCACCCCAACAGGCAGGAAGAAGCAGTGTGGTGGCTGCAGACAAAAGGCGGGCAACCGTTCCCTGTAAGACCAACACGACGGAAGTTGCCAGTCGAAATGTTAGGTCTTCCCGAGTCTGGTTGTTTTTTAAAGACTCTGCCAATAACCCCAAAAAGGCCAATTGCACCACCTGCCAGATCAGCATCAGCAGATGTAGAAAAACTACCAGCCTGACCACCACCAGCATGATCAGGCACATGGCATCAAAGCACCCGACTTTGTGGGCCGAACCCCAGGGTCCAGGAACAGTGACTACGGGTGACACCACTGCTTCTTCCGCTGTTGCAAGCCATGTCCATGGTGCCTGCGAAGATGCCTCCTGCCCTGCACCTGTCATTGCACACACTCAACTAACATCATCAGCAATCACTTCCACGTCATTGTCTCAGCACAGCGGTCAGTTGTCCATACCCCAGTTCTTGGAACGCTAGCACAAATATGCAGCCAAGGCCCCACAGGACACACTACTAAATTCCCACATTTCGTGACTGCTTGTGCTCGAAAAGTTGCCTTCAAGGCTCACAGAGACGGAACCTTTCTTCAACATAATGGTACTTAGTCCCCAGCTGCAACTATTTCTCTCGGTATGCAGTCCCAGCACGTGTCTCACAACATTAGGCCTGCCCTCAACAATGCAGTTACTGGGAAAGTCCACCTAACCACAGACACGTGGACAAGTGCTTCTGGGCAGGGACAGTACATCTTGCTGACGGGACACTGGGTTAACATAGTGGAAGCTGGGACCCTGTCGGACCTTGGGATGGAACGCATGCTCCAGATGTCGAGGATTGCAGGCCCTAGGTAAATCAGTGTTGCCCCCACAGTCTACAGCTCCTGCACCTCTTCCTCCTCCTCCTCTTCAGCTTCCATCTCCAAAATGACCACATCAGTCACAAGCTGAAAGCACTGCAGCACTGCCTCAGCCAAGCGGCAACAGGTTATGCTGAAGCTAATATGCTTAAGTGACAAACTGCACAATGCTGAAGAGTTGTGGACTGCTCTGAAAGAGCAGGCAGATCTGTGGCTGACACATCGCTGAACCTACAGCAAAGCATGGTCGTGTGAGACAATGGCCAGAACCTGGTGGCGGATCTGAGGCAAGGCGAGCTCACACACGTACCATGCCTGGCCCATGTGCTTAAGGTACTGTCACACTAAACGAGATCGCTAACGAGATCGCTAATGCGTCACCGATTTTATGATGCAGTAGCAATTTCGTTAGAGACTTAGCTGTGTGTCACATGTAGCTGCGATGTGGCCCCTGCTGAGATGTCGTTGATCGCTTATGAACGTTCTGAGCCGTTTTTTGGTCGTTGGTGTCCCGCTGGTGAGCCTGAATCGCTGAGTGTGACATCCTTTATGAAAGACTTCACCAGCGTCGCAGGTGGGACTAGGTTTTCCCAACGACCGCAGAGGTCGTTATACAGATCGCTGATGAGTTGTGTTTGGAATCTAACTAGCGATCACATAGCGATCGCACCAGCGATCTCGCCAGGTCGTGTCATTGTCGTGATCGCTGGTGCGATCGCTAAGTGTGACAGTGCCTTTAACCTCTTGGTTCAGTGGTTTCTCAAAACCTACCCGGAGCAGCCGGATCTGCTTGTGAAAGTACGCCGCCTGTGTGCCCATTTTAGAAAGTCAGCTACGTCTTCTGACGCCCTTGCCGTGCTTCAACAGCATTTGCAGCTTCCGGCTCACGGACTGGTGTGTGATGTCTCCACACATTGGAACTCTACACTGTAGATGTTGTGAAGGATTTGTGAGCAGAACAGGGAAGTTGTTGACTAACAGCTTCAACAAGGCCGTCGGTATTCTGTTCAGACTCCACACATAAGACCTCAGGACTGGACGTGGATGTCGGACATTTGTACCATCCTACAAAACTATGAGGATTCCACCAAGCTGGTGAGCGGCGATGATGCCATAATTAGCGTCACCATCCCGCTTCTCTGTGTTCTGATACTCTCTCTGCTCACAATAAAAGAGGATGCATTTCACGCAGAGAACGATGAGATGGTACAAGGAACCATACAGTTTGATTACCCACAGCCCAGGCTCATCTCATCCCAGCATGGATTGGGTGACAATGAGGAAGAGGAGAAGGAGGAAGAACAGAAGCTAATTTCATGCACTATAGGCGGTACTACCCTCACTACTGTCATACCATCTTTTCAGCGTGGACGGCTTGAGAAGGAGAGCACGGTCAGTCGTCCTCTTGGTGAGGACACGGAAGTCTTGCCTGTTAGCAGTCTGGCATGCATGGCTGAGTTTATGTTATGCTGCCTTTCCCATGACCCTCGAGTTCTCCAAAATTTGGGTGACAGTCATTACTGGTTGGTGACACTTCTAGACCCACGCTAAAAGGAGGACTTTCAATCTCATATTCCCAAGGCGGACAGTTCTACTAAAATGTAGTAGTATCGGAAGGCACTTGTTGCAGAATTATTAAAAAAATGCCCATCTAAAAACACTGGCAGCAAAGGTCACAGCTCCAATCCTGCAGAGGAAGGGAACACTGTCAAAGTTCTGGGAGAGTTTTCTCAGACCCTCCCATCGCACAGGCCTTGAGGCGTGGGGTACTCTCACAAGGAGTGCAAAGTTTGGGAAGATGCTGAGGAGTACCTTGCTGACCGTACCAACGTATTCCATGATTCCTCTGTGTCTTTTTAATTATTGGGTATCCAAGCTGGACATGTGGCATGAATTGGCTCTCTACGCCTTGGTGGTCATGGCCTGCCCTGTCTCTAGCATTTTGTCAGAGCAGGTTTTAAGTGGCGCTGGTGGAATTGTAACTGATAAGCGCATCCGCCTGTCAAGTGAAAATGCTCACAGGCTGACTCTTATAAAAATGAACAAAGGCTGGATTGGGACAGACTTCTTAACACCACGGAATGATAGCAGCGTAATATAAACTCAAATCCAGTGTCTTTTTTTTGGGAAGTCTATTCCCATGCACCTCTTCACACCCACACATGGGTATACGCGTCCTGATTTCAGCTATTTGCTGTTGTCCTCCTCCTTCTCCTCATCCTCCACCACCATATCACCAGGGTGACCGTGGTCCGTGATGCAACAACCACATAATTATTTTAAAGGGTGTTTTTGATGCCCGTAAACAAAAATTTGTTATACAGTATGTTCATGCATACCCACCAGGGGTAAATGTTTTTCAGCCCATAGACTTAGTGCATGGGCATTACAAGTATAAGAGACCCGCTTCTTTCTAATGAGAACAATTTTTTATGAGGCCCTCCTCCACGTCTCTTCCAAGGGGCTTTGGAGTGCCTCCAAATTTTTGGCAGCCCTTGAATTCACTTCATAGGCAAACACTATGGGAGACCCACTTCCTAATAATAGGAGCATTTTTTCATGAGGCCCTCCTCTACATCTCTACATCTCTTCAAAGGGGGCATTGGAGTGCCCCCAAATTTTTGGCTGGCCTTGCATTCACTGAATAGGCAAACAGTATGGGAGACCCACTTCCTAATAATGGTAACATTGTTTTCAGGGGGCCCTCCTATACATCTTTTCAAAGGGGTATTGTGGTGCGTAAAAATTTTGGGCAGCCCTGCCACTCACTGCATATGCAATAACAGTGTAGGAGACCCACTGTTTATTAATGGGAACAACAAAGCATAGTCGACTGAAGGCTCTCTAAGAATAGTGAGGTCCTACTGCTGGCCATTTAAGAATAGTAAAGGCCACCTGATGGCTCTATAAAAATAGGCTTTGTGACTTTCAGTGTCCCTCCTTCATAAATGGAACAGGATGTGTCTGATGATGTGTCGCACACCACATGGCCAGATAAGGTTGTAAAATATTTAAATGACATTTTCCAGTGAATGCATTTGTCTTGGTTAACATAGCCCAAGGTGTGGAGAAGCATTTTTGTTTTTGGTTATTTATTTTGCCTTATATACAAATCATTATCCTGAAAAGGATGTTCCTTAACATATTTGCCAGGAAAATCCATTTTGGTTTTGTTTTTGTATGTTTTATTGTGAGTCTGTAAAAGTGGCGTAAGACTCTGACAACATTGCTCACAGCAGTGACCTGGGAGTCAGAAATGCTTCCAGGGGTCTTCCCCATTCTCTTCCCATGTCATTTGAGCACTGTACCCATCGATTTCTGCAATTTCTAGTCCCTCTGTAGACCGTCGGGGAGGGGCGGCACCAGAAAAATGCTTGAGTTTCCCATAGACTTACATTGGGCTCATTGCTCGGGTCGAGCACCCGAGCATTTTAGTGCTCGCCCATCACTTTTGACAACCCTTATCCTGGTAGACTTCAACAGCTCCACCTCCAACTGCCTCCCAGCTTCTATCTCTAGCCAATTCTTGTGGCCTCTCACAACTTTCAAATCTGAGACACACAAAGACGGCAACACCCTTGATCTGAATTTTGTCCAGTTCAGTTCAATCTCCTACCTAGATGACTCACCTCTTACCCTTTTTCCCCCATGAAACTAGGAGCATAACCACAACTCTGACATTTTTATGTGCTCCCTAAAAACACATGTGTTTAGAGCTGCCTATCACATTCCCTAATCAAAGTCCTTTTTATATATACTGTATATGGCTTATTTTCTACAGCTCTGAACATAATTCACCATCAACTTCAACCGTACCCAAAAGGCTCATGCAGCCTTTAAATTCATCCCATTTCCTCAAGATGGTTGTACCATCATTGTAAATAAGCACCTGTACTTGGTATCACCCCCACCTCATTGTAGATTGTAAGCTCTGAAGAGCAGGGTCATCATTAATTTTGCTTGAATTTTTGATTATCTTAAACTTGGTAACTTTTGACTGTTTTATATGACCTGCTGACTCGTAAAGCTATGCATAATGTGTTTGTGATATATAAAGGAAGTTCATTAGTAGATTGAAGATGGTGAAATTCAAACTGTTAACTGTGCCATGTGTAGGAGTGAAGAATCTTTTATCTGAGCACAACTTCACAAACGAGCGTTTGCTGCTGTGCCGACACAGGGTGGAGTAGGGTGAACACGACAAGCTGCTGGACTGTGACAGAGATGCAGGCAGGGATGTTACGGTGGATTGAGAAAGATTGGGTACGCTTGGTATGTAAGATCAGTCAAAAACAGCAGGCATGTCCAATTCCATATCAGCTGAGAAGCTATCAATCACCCCAACAGTAAGGAGGAAACAAGTGGAGGTTCTCGGACAGAAACCTGTGTGACAACACTTACCACAGTGAGGTAGGAGTAATAATCAGAAGATGAGGTTGATGGGGTGGACGGTGGTTGGCGAGACTCGCTAGACTGCATTTTAACACAAAGACATTCCCAGATTAACGCATGTTGATCACGCATGTAGAAGGTCATGCATGTAGTACTGAAATGATTTAATTTTTTTCACTAGACTCAGTTGTTTTTAAAAAAGTTGACAGATAACTTGATTTTTTAGATTTTTGACAATCTGAAAAAAAGACCCAAGCTAGGCAACTGCAGAACCGCGAACAATGCTATCCACTGCCGGAGTTGGGACTCAGGATGCATTGGTTGTCGTGGTTGCATAACTCTCTGTCTACGTTACCTCCTCTTTAATGTCTGTTGAAGAGGGTTTGGTTTATGCTCTGACAAAACTTCATCGGTCATAGATCTAAGTCAGAAAAAATTTAGCCGTCAGTGCAGATTAATTCCTCCTCTTAACTCTGTGAGTCTTTAGAGCAGACCTCTGATACCCATGGAATAGAATATGTGAACAGCTCTGCAGAATGGCCCATCTGTGGTTCCCCTCAGTCAGTTGGGCACTTGGAGAGTTGTGATGTGGGGGAAAAAAGGTTAATTGGGGTGCCACCACTGAGGACTGTACTGTGTGTGATGTTAAGGTGGAGGAAGAGGAGCAGAGGCCACTTGATGCAGCGCTTGCCATCTACTGGAGCACATGTTCTTTTTCACCCTCATCTACAAAGCATACCATTGTACGGCTGCCAAAGAAAGGGAGCAGAAGTTGTAAAAATGCTGCACAAATTCTGATTGCAGCAAAACAAACTAACTTCTCATCCCTCATATTATACCTGTCTCACAGCCTAAACAGCTATTCAGTACTTTCAATTCTTTCCAGAGTCCACCAGTTCCCTCTCTATCTCCTCTCATCTCAGCTGAATACTATGCCTCACCACCTGTGAACAATAATGTCCCACCTAATTCCAAACTTTACCACAGTCTTCAATACAAGCATAACCCACCTTTTCAACCTGTCACTAACAACTGGTGTCTTCCATCCTGATTGAAATATACATTGATCACACCCATCCTCTAAAAGCCCACCCTTGAACCATTCTCTGTGTCTACCTATTGCCCCATATCATTTCTCTCCTATGCCACCAAACTACTGGAACAACATGTCCATTTTGAACTATCCTCCCACCTCTCCTGTTGCTCCCTCTTTGACCGCGTACAATCTGACTTCAGACCACACCATTCCACCCGAAAGTGCACTGACTAAAGTCAACAGTAACCTAATAACCGCCAAATGAAAGCGACACGACTTTGTCCTCCTCCTTCTCCCGGACCTGGCTTTTGTCTTTGACACAGTGGACCATTCCCTCTTACTGCAGACTTTCTGATCTGTTGGCATTGCAGACTTGGCCCTTTGTTGGATCTCCTTGTACCTAACAGACAGGACATTCATTGTCTCCCACTCACACACCACCTCCTCATCTTGACCCCTATATGTTGGTGTCCACCAAGGTTCGGTTGTAGGACCAAGAACTATGCTTAGAGAGCACACTCGCACACTCTCACCCTCTTAAGGTATTCCCAACCTATAGCTGGGAGACACCATATATTTAAGGTTTCTCCTCCAATATGGAGGTGCCTAAGCTACGTTGTTAGTTTGCCTTGCTTGCTTGCAATTTTGTGGTTCCCCCCGCCCGTCTGCTTTTGCCCCACCCTGTACCATTCTGTCTTTCCTTCGTGCTCTTGCTTGTTCTGTCCCGCTTTTGTCCACAGCTGGCCCAGATCGCCCCCTGCCAAAACCCATTGTCTAACACAGTCCACCCCCGCATTGCCGTGCTTTTCTGATCTTCAGCCGGTTTCCCCCCCCGCACCCTGGTTCCAGACCCCCAAAAGTGCTTGCCTGCATTTTTCATCCCCCTTTGGACCTTAGCTCTTCCCGTTTGTGAAGATCAGTCCCAATTTCTGGGGTCAGTAGGGAGTCCCACCCGTCCCACCTCTTTGGGTTGCAGTTTTTCCCTGCTCCCTTTGTCTTTTTAGGAATTTGGAAGCCACCTAGTTACACCCCCCCTTCCCGCATCGAGGGAAGAATAGTGTTCCCTTCTAAGGGAAAAAATTTACTCCCTATTGGTTGGGAAAAGCCCAGAGTGTCATTGCCTTTTTATAGGGGAAAAAGGTCCCCGTGGCCCCTTTACGTGGGTTTTCCCCGACACACGTTTGGAGGCTTTCTCCTTTGTCAGGGGGGTAACTATGATTAACACCCGTGGGTATAAAATACCCCCCGGATGGGGGGACATTGCCCCCAACCCGATATGAGCATCCCGCGCCTGACACCCTGAGGAAATCGATGTCAAGGTGGTTTATGCGGTGCATGGGGCCCGGTGTGTACATGGCAAAACCCGCACCCCCCAAGACGCTAAGGCCGAGGCATAACGGGGGCCCCGGCAACATCATGCAGCTGGGCGCGGCCCCTGCCAGAAAGCAAAATGATTTTAAAAGGGGAAAAGAGGCCCCACACCCCACCGATTCAAAACTGTCACCAAAGGAATCATCTTTCATTTTGTGCAAACAAAAGGCCCCATACAAAACAAATCCCCCTAACTTTACTAATTAAAATGCAAAAAACCACTGTATTAATCATCACGGAAAACATCATTAAAGCATTATTTTTTTGGAATGTAATAAACAAAAAGAAAATTTTTATTTCAACACAGGCTCACATATACAGTTATGAGTTCAAAAAAAGAAAAGATCTTTCATAACTAGACCCAAAAAAGTATCCCTAAAACTTTTTGGATTTGTCGCTTTTTTTCCCCGGGTGAAGACTCGAAGTGCAAGCTAGAGATCTCAGAATCGCTTTAAGGCGTGGGTTAGCCCCCCGGCGATCAAAAAAACCATTTTACGGGCCCCAAAATTGTAAAGAAATTCTCTACATATGGCAGGGTACAATAGAAAAATTAGAACAGTAGATTTGTCCAAGTTTTTTAAATTTTCGGGAAAAACAAATGAGAAGCCCCGTGCAAATCTTGGCCCATTTTAAAAAAAATCCCGGGTTCTTGCTAAATTTATACCCCCT
>JARQOD010000006.1:216407412-216524748 GCA_033576555.1 Oophaga sylvatica | reverse complement strand
CGTAAAGCTATGCATAATGTGTTTGTGATATATAAAGGAAGTTCATTAGTAGATTGAAGATGGTGAAATTCAAACTGTTAACTGTGCCATGTGTAGGAGTGAAGAATCTTTTATCTGAGCACAACTTCACAAACGAGCGTTTGCTGCTGTGCCGACACAGGGTGGAGTAGGGTGAACACGACAAGCTGCTGGACTGTGACAGAGATGCAGGCAGGGATGTTACGGTGGATTGAGAAAGATTGGGTACGCTTGGTATGTAAGATCAGTCAAAAACAGCAGGCATGTCCAATTCCATATCAGCTGAGAAGCTATCAATCACCCCAACAGTAAGGAGGAAACAAGTGGAGGTTCTCGGACAGAAACCTGTGTGACAACACTTACCACAGTGAGGTAGGAGTAATAATCAGAAGATGAGGTTGATGGGGTGGACGGTGGTTGGCGAGACTCGCTAGACTGCATTTTAACACAAAGACATTCCCAGATTAACGCATGTTGATCACGCATGTAGAAGGTCATGCATGTAGTACTGAAATGATTTAATTTTTTCACTAGACTCAGTTGTTTTTAAAAAAGTTGACAGATAACTTGATTTTTTAGATTTTTGACAATCTGAAAAAAAGACCCAAGCTAGGCAACTGCAGAACCGCGAACAATGCTATCCACTGCCGGAGTTGGGACTCAGGATGCATTGGTTGTCGTGGTTGCATAACTCTCTGTCTACGTTACCTCCTCTTTAATGTCTGTTGAAGAGGGTTTGGTTTATGCTCTGACAAAACTTCATCCGGTCATAGATCTAAGTCAGAAAAAATTTAGCCGTCAGTGCAGATTAATTCCTCCTCTTAACTCTGTGAGTCTTTAGAGCAGACCTCTGATACCCATGGAATAGAATATGTGAACAGCTCTGCAGAATGGCCCATCTGTGGTTCCCCTCAGTCAGTTGGGCACTTGGAGAGTTGTGATGTGGGGAAAAAAGGTTAATTGGGGTGCCACCACTGAGGACTGTACTGTGTGTGATGTTAAGGTGGAGGAAGAGGAGCAGAGGCCACTTGATGCAGCGCTTGCCATCTACTGGAGCACATGTTCTTTTTCACCCTCATCTACAAAGCATACCATTGTACGGCTGCCAAAGAAAGGGAGCAGAAGTTGTAAAAATGCTGCACAAATTCTGATTGCAGCAAAACAAACTAACTTCTCATCCCTCATATTATACCTGTCTCACAGCCCTAAACAGCTATTCAGTACTTTCAATTCTTTCCAGAGTCCACCAGTTCCCTCTCTATCTCCTCTCATCTCAGCTGAATACTATGCCTCACCACCTGTGAACAATAATGTCCCACCTAATTCCAAACTTTACCACAGTCTTCAATACAAGCATAACCCACCTTTTCAACCTGTCACTAACAACTGGTGTCTTCCATCCTGATTGAAATATACATTGATCACACCCATCCTCTAAAAGCCCACCCTTGAACCATTCTCTGTGTCTACCTATTGCCCCATATCATTTCTCTCCTATGCCACCAAACTACTGGAACAACATGTCCATTTTGAACTATCCTCCCACCTCTCCTGTTGCTCCCTCTTTGACCGCGTACAATCTGACTTCAGACCACACCATTCCACCCGAAAGTGCACTGACTAAAGTCAACAGTAACCTAATAACCGCCAAATGAAAGCGACACGACTTTGTCCTCCTCCTTCTCCCGGACCTGGCTTTTGTCTTTGACACAGTGGACCATTCCCTCTTACTGCAGACTTTCTGATCTGTTGGCATTGCAGACTTGGCCCTTTGTTGGATCTCCTTGTACCTAACAGACAGGACATTCATTGTCTCCCACTCACACACCACCTCCTCATCTTGACCCCTATATGTTGGTGTCCACCAAGGTTCGGTTGTAGGACCAAGAACTATGCTTAGAGAGCACACTCGCACACTCTCACCCTCTTAAGGTATTCCCAACCTATAGCTGGGAGACACCATATATTTAAGGTTTCTCCTCCAATATGGAGGTGCCTAAGCTACGTTGTTAGTTTGCCTTGCTTGCTTGCAAGTTGTCAGGTTCCCCACGTCCGTCTGTCTGTTTGTCCACCCTGTACCCATCTGCTCTTTCCTGTCTGTGCCCGTCTGCTTGTATCTGTCTCCGCTCTTCTGTCCAGCAGCTGGTCCAGATCGCACCTGCCAGCACCCATCTGTCTAACACCCAGTCCAGCCCGCATCTGCCAGTGCTTTTCTGATCTTCAGCCGGTCCCACCTGCACCCGTGGTTCCAGAGTCCCTAAAGTGCTTGCCTGCATTTTTCATCCCTCCTTTGGACCTTAGCATCTTAACCGCTGTAGAAGATCAGCTGCCAATTTCTGTAGGTCAGTCATGGAGTACCACCCGGTGCCACCTCATTGGGTTGCAGTTTTTGCCTGCTACCACTTGTCTGATTAGGAATTTGGTAAGCCACCTAGTTACACCCCTTCCAGGCTATCAGAGGGATATGGAATAGTGATTCCCATTCTAAGGGAAAGCATATTACTCCCTAGTTGTGTGGACATAGCCCAGAGTGTCATTGCCTTATATATAGGAGACACGTGTCACTGTGGCCCCGTTCAGCGTGTGTACCTCGACACACGTTTCGGAGGCTTTCTCCTTTGTCAGGGGGCGTAACTATAGATTAACACCTGTGGATATAAATACCCACCGGATGGGAAGTGACATTGCCGCAACCAGATATGACGCATCCCGCTGCCATGACACCCGTGATGCAAATCGATGTCAGTGTCATGCGGTGCATGGGGCCTGGTGTGTACCATGGCAACCAGCACCCCATAGAGACGCTGAAGGCCGAGAGCATAACGGGGGCCAGGCACACATGCATGCATGCATGGTCGCGGCCGTGCCAGAAAGCAACATGATATATTATGGGAATAGAGGCCTACACCTACCGATATCAAGCTGTCACCAAAGGAATCACTGCTTACATTATGTGCAAACAAAAGGCCCCAATACAAAACAAATCCACATAAACTTTACATAATATTAAAATGCAAACAACCACATGTATTAATCATCACGGAAACACATCATCTAAGCATTATTTTTGTGGACATGTAATAATACAAATAGATATATATATTTCAACACAGCGCATCACATCAATACAGTATATGAGTTCAACCATGAATAGATCTTTCATAACTAGACCCAAAAAAGTATCCTCTAAAACTTTTGCGTATTTGTCGCATTTGTTCCACGGATGAAGACTACGAAGTGCAAGCTAGAGATCTCAAGAATCGCTTTATGGAACGTGGGTATAGCCCCCGGGCGATCAAAAAAGCCTATTTACGGGCCAAATATAGTAACAGAAATTCTCTACTATATGGCATGGGTACAAATATTGAAAAATTAGAACATGTTAGATTTGTCACAAGTTTTAATTCTCGGGTAAATCAAATGCAGAGAGCCCTGTGCAAATCTTGGCCCATTTTAAAAACCAATCCGATTCTTGCTAAATTGATACCCAATAGGTCACTTATTACTTATTGCCGTGCCAAAATTTTAAGGGATCATTTGGTACGGAGCAACTATATTGGTGATCCCACTAAAACATTTCTGGATAATTTGAACTTTAAAAGAAGTGGTGGATGTGCATCCTGTGGCCGCTGCTTGGTGTGTAGTAATATTGTGAAAAGTGATGTTTTTTCAGATTCATCAGGTACTAAAAACTATAAGATCCGAAAGACTATCTCATGTCCATCTAGAAATGTAATATATTACGCCACTCTTCCTTGTTCCCTGAAATATGGTGGCTTACTACCCGTCAATTGAAGATCAGGGTCAGGGAACATGTGTTAGGCATACAGGCTGCAGCTAATGAGGATGACGCATTCTCACTAAAAACTCTATTGAGGCACTTCAAACTACATCACAAATGTGATAGCAGTGGTTTGCGTGTCAAAGGTATTGATATGATTGACGTGGGGATTCGTGGTGGCAAGATAATACAACGTCTGGTGCAATTGGAAGCATGCTGGATTTGGACCCTCAACACGGTCCATCCGCATGGGCTCAATGAAAACTTGAGTTATGCATCATTCCTGTAATCCATACCCTCTGTGACACTGTGTTTTTCAATTTCAGTGGTGTTACTGTGCCATTGTTTGTAACCAGTTTTCTTTTTCTTTTTAGGAATTTATTTCTCTTATCTAGTAGCACATGTGGATCGGAATTTTCTTTGGAGTTTCTGCAACATCATCTTAGTTCACAATATATTTGGATGACATGATAATACTAATGTAATGGATATTTATGATGTTATGAATTGGCATTTTTGTCCTGCATCACTTTTTAGAAAAGGGTACGATTTGTTAATTAGAGGATACTTTTTTGGGTCTAATTATGAGAGATCTATTTATGGTTGAACTCATATATTGATGTGATGGGCGGTGCTGAAATATATATCGATTTGTATTATTACATGTCAACAAAAATAATGCTTAGATGATATGTGGGTTTGTTTTGTATTGGGGCCTTTTGTTTGCACATAATGTAAGCAGTGATTCCTTTGGAGACAGCTTGATATTGGTAGGTGTAGGTCTCTATTCCCATGATATATCATGTTGCTCTCTGGCACGGCGGCGACCATGCACGCATGCGCGCCTTGTCCCCGCTATGTTCTCGGCCTTAAGCCTCTCTATGGGGTGCTGGTTGCCATAGTACACCCCAGGCACCCCGCACCGCATGACACTGACACCAATTTGCATTGTGGGTGTCATGACAGCGAGATGCATCACATCCGGTCGCGGTAATGCCACTTCCGGTCCATCGAGAATTTATATCCACAGGTGTTAATCTATAGTTACACCCCCTGACGAAGGAGAAAGCCTCCGAAATGCGTGTCGGTGTAGACACGCTGAACCGGGCCACGGTGACACATGTCTCCTATATATAAGGTAACGATGCTCTGGGCTATGTCCACACGACTTGGGAGTAATATGCTTTCCTTTAGAATGGGTTAGTTCCATAACAATTATGGGGAGTAAGGGTACATCTAGACTTATTCCATGCCACTTGGATATATTTATTTATGACTTTGTACTTGGTACCTTTACCCCAAATCATCAGAGTTAGTTATATTATGTGACATTTATGACATGGGACACTAAGCATTTTATTGCTATCTAAATGATTCATCTCCATCTTCATAGTTATGTGGTGGCCTTCTTCATATGATACATAACATTTGTCAACTTAAAAAGTGTAAAATAGAGAATATCATGCTAATAGCAGGGTCAAAACGTCTCTGTGTTTTTGCACAGTTGCTCTTTGGATCTCTTTGCACATGTTGTCCATTGGTCCTGTCCTTTGCTTAATGTATTTAATAAAGAAAATTTTTATTTCATATGGGTCTCTTGATCGCTTTTTTGTGGTTTCCACATCTCCTCTTAATTCTACTATATTGCAATTGATGCCACTTTGTTGGTGTCTGCCACTAATTTTTGCAAATGTGTCGACTTCTGGTTGGGTCTCCTTCATATGTGTTGCCTGTAGCAGTAGACATCTGAGACCGTCAGGCCTCCATTTCCTTGGACTCAACTACCCGTGTTACTATCCTTAAATTTTTCAGACAATGGTAGTCTACAAAACTGATATTTATGCCAGCTGAGCGTGGCTCAGCATGAAAGCAGATAGAGGTGTTGCATGTGTTATCAGGGCTCCCAGCAAAGGGGCCCTACACCGATCCCTCACGCACCTTTTCTTACTGTGACATTCAAGTAAAAGCTGTTAATGCTGTCCCAGACCCCAATACCTCATGCCTGGCTGATTGCTGCAGTTACATGCTACAATTTGTACTGTGGGTGAATTGAGGCCACTTTTCTGGTGTCTGTCCCTCATTTGATATGTTTTGGCAGCATTTGGTGCCTTTCTAAGGTGTTGTGCATGCAATTGTGTTTGCCTCCCATAGAGGTGAATGGCGTTCAGTTACTTTCTGTGAACATTCGACTAATTAATTGGCGAATATTGCAAATTCCGCAAACTTAATCCTAACCGAACATTTAAATATTCACTCATCTCTAGCGCAGTACTCAAAGTTTTGGTGAATCTCAGAAATGTCATCAATCCACACCCACTCGGCAGTTGTTATGTGTGGGGGCTGAGTGTTACTCTGATGGGCATTGGAAGCTGAAATTCAGACACTGCTCTCTGCTGCTCAATAAACCTTGCCAACATACGGACCCCCTACCATCTCAACACATTTATCCAATTATCCCTGTGTTGCCCATTCAAAATTTTCTTCATAACCAGGATCCTTGTATCTTGTTCTCACACGCTTTATGCATTTAATATCTCTCTTTGACTGTATTTTTACACATACTGGTTGGTAACCGGTTCATGCAGCATTACATGAACACCCGATTTCTTACATTATGGCTGGTCAGAACAATGAAATTGTTACCATCCACTTTTCATGTCCCCCCTATTTCCTCATAGATTGTAAGCTTGCGAGCAGGGCCCTCATTCCTCTTGGTATCTTTTGTTTATATCATTATTGTTATTCCGTAATGTCTTATATTGTCTGTACAAGTCCCCTCTAAAATGAAAAGTGTTGCGGAATATTTTGGCGCTATAGAAATTAAATTATTATTATTTTTTATTATTATTAAAGGTTGAATTATAGCGTGTGGGCAGCTCACAAATCAGTTAGTGTAGAGGCAAATTATAGCACTGCTGCAGCAAAGCTAGTCCGCGAAAGCTTGAGATGACTTTCGGAAATGTGCGCTGACACGCCGTACCTTGGCAAGTAGGTCCGGCAAGTCAGGGTATGTTTTTAAAAAAGCTGTACAGCCAAGTTCAGCATGTGGACCATGCATGGAACATGTTTACCAGCTTTGTAGAGCTTTAAAGCTGCCACCAAGTTACACCCATTAACGCACACAACCAGACCTGGTTGGAGGTTCAGCATGGAGAGCCACTAATCAGTCTGTTCTTTAATCACCTTCAACAGCTCGGCTGCATTGTGAGCTTTATCACCTAAACAGATGAGCTTCAGCAGAGCATGCTGCCACTTTGCCAAGGCGGTGATGCAGACCTCCCAGCTGGGGAGTGATGGGGAGGCTACTTTCGGTGAGGAGGAGGAGAGACAAAAACTGGAATACGAGGAGACTGAAACCCTGATGTGCATTGGGCCCACTATTTTTGGTGTGGGTAAGATGTATAATGTCCCAGCCTCTGACTCTGTCCCAGACTCCCCCAGGTTCAGCTAGTGTGCCATAAGGGAAATGTAGCATCTCGTCACACGAGAACTTTTCCACGTATCTGTGGTAAAGTAGACCTTCCCTGTGACTTCATTGGTCAGAGCACGGCTGTCATGGAAATATATATGTCTGTGAGAAAATGATCACGGATATGTCACAAGAGCAGGATTTAGAGCCTCACACATCACATGTCCATCATGTGGAGACATGGGACAGGTGTAGGCTGCTCTCATTGAATAAGGAGCCTTGTACAGGGAAAAACGCTCCCCGCCTCTCTCCACAGGGAGAAGGCATTTTTGCTTCAACGGTCCCCTATCAAGCATCGCAGGGGGGACACCCTCTCCTCTTTCTTCTCTCAGTCCCTTTCTCCTTTTTCTTCAGACTTCTCTCCTCTTTCCTCGCTGCCTTTCCTCTCTATCCTTCTTTCCCTATCATTCCTTCTTTCCCTATCATTCCTTCTTTCCCCTCCCTCACATCTCTGACACATCCATTTTCTTCCTCTTCCTCTTCTTCTATCTCTTCCTCTCCATCTCTCAAACCTTCTTTTTCTTCTTCTACTTCTTCCCCTCCATCTTTCTCCACTTCTCCCCCTCCATCTCTCTCTCTCCCCCCTCTTTCACTCTCTCTTCCTTCATTTTCTTCTCTCCCCCTCCATCTCTCTTCTCTCCCCCCTCCATCACACCCCACTCTTTCTCCTTCTCACCCCCTCTCTTCCTCTTTTTTCTCCTTCGTTATCAACTGAGTCAACGCCAAATCAAAGCAATGTGGTGTCTCTGTACTCAGTGCCTCATGCACAGGGCACCCTGTCTATCCCAAGCACAGTACAAACATTGCCAGTCATTATATCAGGAGAAGAAAGTGCAAATCTCCCTACACAAAACACTGCAGTTAGCCCTCAGACACAATAGCTAGCAGAGCCCTCAGCCGGGGCTTCACAGGGGGGAGGTGTAGCTGCAGACACAAATGAGGAACCTCAGTGCCGAGCAGAGCTGCCAGCATGGAACTATGACACTAATCCACCGCAGCCTCAGCCAGTGTATGCACCAAGCACACCATGTCACTTCTCTTCTGATGAAGATGAAGATGCAACGTCACACATGCTGCCCAATACTAGGGAAGAAAACCCACAAGCACCAATAGGGCAGGGACAGGTAGAAGCACCATCCTATGAGCCCTTCATCCCAAGCCAGGTGATCAGTATGCTGCCAGACCCAGGGATACACCCCATGCCATTTTGCCAAAAAATGCAGCAGATCCAGCGAACGTATGCAGCAGCCTGGATTGATATCTGGGCCGTAATGGAAATTAAAGCAGGTGATGCATTCTGGCCAATTATGAGGGAACACTTCAAGCTTCCAGCAGAATTAGATGCGTATGCCTGGGAGACAGGACCAAAGCTAATTGAGCAGCTCAGAGAATGGGCCAAAAGCAGACTGACAGGACAAGCTCTCAGCCTACATGTCACTAGCCAAGACTAGACAGAGTCTGTAGAGGAGTTCCATGACAGAGTGATGCAAGTGTTTCAAGATTTGGGCCTCATTACCCATGATCAGACACACAGACGGATGTTGGCACAGGCTTTTGTGCATGGATTGAGAGAACCAATCAGGAAACCACTGATAGTATCCAGGCCTGAGTACACATCAATAGCAATGGATACCCTGCTCGCAGTAGCAAAAAGGATTGAGTCCCGCTGGAACAGAAGGGATGTCCAGTGTTACAACTGTGGCGAGTTTGGTCATTTCCGGAACCGGTGCAGTACACCGACTTCGCCCAGAAGAAGAAGAAACACAGAAAGCAGTGAAGAACCCCGTCCATAGGACAGGAGCACGCCAAGTCCACAGGGAATCCCACCAGTGGGACCAATATCCTGAGAGTGGATGGCGTAGTCAGATCTTTTCTTGTGGAACTCCGCAACCTCACCTATCTATCAGAATCTTCTGCGTCCGGTATGGGAATTGATGGTCAAGTCAGATATTTCCAGATTATGAAGCCCCTGAGCGTGTGGACTCAGCCAGAACACTCCATCATGTCCCAGTTTGTTGTGTCAAAGACCTGCACCCTCAACCTATTGGGAGTGGACCTACTGCAGAAGCTGAAAGTGACCAGAGTGTTCCAGGAAGATGGGACCATGACACTTTCTTCACCCCTGACCCAAGAAGAAACAGGAACCTCAAACAACCACACTGCAGACCTATCATAGGAGGTGCTGGACATAGTATCAGAAAAGCCACTCCATCACCCAGAGTCAAGATGTCTCTGACCAACTGAAGGTCTAAGTGAACTCGCCTAAGAAGACGGCCTGAGAACTTTGACATTGGCCAGGATATTCAACTCAAGAAGGACCCTACTCGCTTCATGGAATGGCAACACCTCATCCGGCTCCAACGCCAGAGGTTCATCTTTTGCAAGCACCAGGTGGTGCCCCCTGAAATCAACCAGTTCACCCAGGCCCTAGACCGGCAAAAGGCTACTCAGCTCTTCAAACTTGTGCACAAATACTGACCTGAGACCGAGCTGAAGAAAAAGAAACAACTGATGGCCAGTGCTGAGAAAAAAAAAAGCAGCCGGTGAAGGAGACGTCCCAACAAGAAGACCACCTGTGACCAGAGCAGGTGCTAACACAGTGACTGCCTTGGTGGAGAACAAGAAAGCCAGCTGGTTGTCATCTCTCATGATGTGGATCCTAGTAGACGGCTTGTTTTCCCGCCAGCTCTGTGCCGGGAGATGGGAGTCCCCTGCCGCATAGTGAAGGACAAGGCCAAACTGGGCTGCCTCTACCATCAGAATCAATCCCAGCTTTCCACAGTGAAGAAAAAGACTGTAAACCCCACTGAGTTCAGAATGGTGCAAGGACTGGAGGCAGTGAAAGAGGCTACGGTATTTGAAACCCCAACAGTGCTGAACCTGCACACTCTGCTCTCAAAAGTCCCAGTCACCGCAACGGTATTCACGGTGATCAACCTGGCCAGTGCCTTCTTCAGTGTTCCCCTCCACCTGGATGACCTGCCTGCCTTCACACACCAGTGCAGTGCATATGGACAGTGTTGCCTCAAGGTGCTCAGAACAAGTCCTTCAAGTTTCACCAAGACAATGTCCTCCATCCTCGTCAACTGGATTGCAGAATATGCAGGAGTCACTCTTCTACAACATGTGGATGACCTTCTCTTTTGTGTGGTTGACATCGATACCTGCACAGTCCATTCCTTGTCTCTCCTACTCTACCTGGAGGAACAGCAACGCAAGGTCTGGAAGAACAAAGTCCAGTGGTGTCAGAAGCAAGTTACTTCCCTGGGACACTGTATTGCCCACCAGACGAAACACCTGTCAAATGACTGGAAGACCACTGTGGAGAAGATGACAGTCCCCCCAACAACTCCGAAAATGCTGCAGGCCTTCCTTGGTCTAGTGTCGTGATGCAGAACATGGATCCCTGATGCCTTGTTTGCTTATGTAATTGAATTGGTCAAAAACTAATGTCCATTCTCGAGTTTTTCTCTTCACTGCCAGATCCAGACTCAGTGTCCGGTACGCACTCCTTGAAAGCCAGGAGACTGGGTGTTGGTGAAAAAAGTTGGAAATGATAACGCTCGATCCCAGATTTGATGGTCCTGTCCAAGAGCCCCAGATGACATCAACCTCTGTCACTAGAGGGAAAGCCTGCTTGGATCCACGTATCGCATTGCAAGGAAGCTCCCGTACCAGAAGAGACACCTAAGCCATGAATGATGTCGTGGATGCTCTGACTGACCAGACAGATGACCTACCTGATGAAGAATACACACGTTTTTCAGAACATGCAGTTGAATAAAGAGACTATGATTGCAAACACATGAACCCCTGCTAGGGACAGATCTCCTGACCGCCCATTTGCGAAAAGTCTGCATCGATGAGGGGTGCATGTGTTAGACATGTGCCAGCCCATCGGCAGCACAAAAGAGTTGCAGCACTTTGGGACAGGAGCAGGTTTTTAGGGCAAGTGGTATCTAAGGGGGGACTGTCATGGAAATATATATGTATTCCACGTATTCAATATATATGCATATCTATGCAAAAGCTGATGCTAGCTATAATCAGTTGCTTAAGACGACCCCTGGCCTACATAAATCAGGCTGTTGCAAAAGATAGCTCATAGGGACTTTTTACCAATGACACAGAAAAAGGGAAACAAAGACAGAAGGTCTGGGTAGATATCTATTATTTTCTTTACTAGTCATGTAGGAAAACTGGGGCAAAGAATAATAAATCTGCTACTTCAGCCCTTTTATCATAATTATCATACTTACACTAAAACAGCCAATAATCTAGCAGCTTTTGATTGCTATGTTAATTGACTAACTAGCCCCTTTTTGTAAAAGTATAAAACCTTGAATGAATAATAAACTGTTGGTCTTGACGAACTGTTATACTGACACTTCCGTGTGGACAGTCCTCATTTCGTCTGAGCGCTCAAAAAAAGACATTTAGTCTAAGATTGGGAACAGCAGCAGCAAACACTGCAGGATAGATTTATCCTAATTAAATTTCCATAACACGGCTAATATTCTATATTGTGTAACACATGCTTATGTAATGTGTTGACGGCACACCGGGAAAAATAGTGTTGGATGATAATCGAGTACTATGGGGCTGCCATCGCCAAGAGGTCTTGGAAAGACTCAGTTCCCACAAGTCGAAATGGCAACATTTCCAGGGCTAGCAATCTGGCTATGTGGGTGATTAGCATTTTGGACTGTGGGTGGATATTTCTGCTTTCTGTTAAAAGTCTGGGGCAGGGACAAGTGAACACTGTGCTGGTATAATGAACTAGATGTGGTTGCTGACTGTTGTGTCTGTGCAACAGAAGGCTGTGGGCAGGAGGCATCAGTGCCTGTTTAATGGACAACAGATTGGGAAGGCAGTAACACAGGGGAAGGGGCAGTGATTTCACCATCAGACAATGATTTTATACCCAGGCATTCCGCCCACCTACCGGGGTGCTTGGCTGCCTTGTGCCTTTGCATGATGGTGGTGCTCAAGTTGGCAGTGTTCTTGCCTCTTCTTAGCTTGGTTTGGCAGATGATGCAAATTACAGTTGTTTTGTCTGAAGGAATTTCAGAATAAAATTGCCATACAGGGGAACAACGCACCCTTGGCCTGTTATCTAGCCGAGTGCGAGGTGCTCTGTGGAACAGTAGACCGAGTTCTCTCTCTGGTCAAATCACTACCTCTTTTTGCCTGTTTTTGTGCTACAGAACAATTCATGTCTCCTCTGCTGTGCTCGCTAGGTGTGCCACCATGCAATGTTGGATCAGTGGCCTCATCATCTACCACGTCATCTTCCAAATCCTCAATAAGCTTGAATACTTACATTATCCCATTAATTTAAATATACCCTTAATAATAAACAATTCAAATTAAACACTTCTAAAATGGTAGATTTGGGAGAACATATTCATTTACTGTTTGTATCCCATTAGACTTTAAAGCCTTTTAAACATTGCACTTGATTTTCGATTTTCTAAACTTAACTGTTCAAGCATTACACTCAAGAAAAAAAAAAAAGCAAGCATTTTGTACATAGCAAGTTCTCCTTTTTAAACAGTGTGCGATATGCTGCCTCTATATAAAAGGTAAGCATTCTTAACTTCATAGCAGTTTCTGTAGTTTACTCAAAGAAAATGTCACATCTATTCATTGTCCATAAGTCCTACAGAACTCTTCTTCTAAAACTACTTAGTGCAAAATCATCATATCAAATTACCTTCTTTGTGACACACAGTTGGAGTTCTAATACTCTGCTACAATTTACCTAAGATAATCAACTTGTAGATTTGATAACACTGCACTCCATCACGTGTGCACGTACATCTTCAAGTGTCTATTTAACGATGTAACAAATTGAAACATATATTTCCTTAGTTTAGCTTTTCTTATTTGTGTTAAAGTCACATAATTAATAAGTGTAGTCCAGATATTTGTAATTTATTCTCAATATAATTAACAGCTTTTCTGTGAATGGCTGTAAGGTTTGTTTGAGAACAATAAGGATCAAACGTCATAATGAATACCAAGGAACACACCAGACAGGTCAGGGAAAGCTGTGCAGAAGAGTAAAGCAGGGTTAAGTTATAAAAGCATAGCTAATGCATTGAACATCTCACAGAGCACTATTCTATTCATAATCCAAAAATGGACAGAGTATGGTACAACTGCAAGCCTACCAAAACATGTTCATCCACCCAAACTGACATCCCAAGTAAGGAGAGCACTAATTATAGAAGCATCTAAAGGATGAATGGTCTCTCTGGAGGAGCTGCAGAGATACGAAGCTTAGGTGAGAGAATCTGTCCAGAGGACAAGTATTAATGATATACTGCACGAATTTAGCTTTATAGAAGAGTGGCAAGAAAAAAGCAATTTTTTTTAAAGGAAGCCATAAGAAGTCCTAATTGCAGTTTTCAAAAAGCCATACAGGGGACACAGCTAGCATGTGTTGAAAGGGGCATTGGTAATATGAGACCAATGCAGAACTTTGGGTCAAATGCAAAATGCTGTGTATACCAAAAATAATATTTCACATCACTCTGAAAACACCATCCCCCCATTAAATATGGTGGTGTCAACATCATGATGTGGGATAATTTTCTTGAGAAGGGGCAAGGAAGGTGATAAGATTTGATAGGGAGATGGCTAAAGCTAAATACAATGATATGGTTTCGATCAAAGCATATTCATCTGCTTTAATGGCCCAGTCACAGTCAAGACTTAAATCATATTGAGAAACTATAGCAAGATTTGAAAATTGCTGTTCACAGATGCACTCCATCCAATCTCACCGAGTTTGAGCTAGTTTGTAAAGAAAAATAGGTACAAATTTTAGACTCTAGATGTGCAAATCTGCTAGAGACATACCCCAAAAACTTGTAATAGCCTTACAGCAAAAGGTGGTCCTAGAAAGTACTGGCTCAAGGAAACTGATTACAAATGCACATCTCAATTTTCAGATTTATAGTTTTAAAACTTTTAGAAAACCATATATCATTACTAGAGATGAGTGAATATTTCAATATCTGCCAATTCGCAATATTCGATAATTTAATTGCCGAATATAGGTGAACTTGCACAGCACAAAAGTCGGTGTGACAGTTTGGGAAACACCGGCATAGCGCTTCTGATCAGCGGTGATATCATCCTCACTGGTCAGAGAGCCGCAGTTCACGTGCTGTCAGAAGACAGCGTGAGTGCTCAGCTGTGATCGGAGGTATAAAGTTTACCTCCGGTCACTGGTGTCAGCTGATGGGACTACAGCTCCCATCAGCTGACACTTGCTGCAGCTAATAACAGTGAGAGCAGGAGCGTCGGATGGAAGTATTCAGCAGCCGCTCCTGCACTGTAATTAAATAATTAAAAAAAAACCTTAGTTGGTTTCCCTGATTTTTGATAACCAGCCAGGTAAAACTCACAGCTGGTGGCTACAACCCTTAGCTGTCAGCTTCAGCAAGGCTTGTTATCAAGAATAGAGGGGTCCCCACACCGTATTTTTTAATTATTTAAATAACCATCCAGGCTGAGAACCACTAGTGAGGCTCCTCCGGTTACTTATGCTGCGCTCATACCAGTTCAGTCACAACTGGTTCTCAGCCTGGACGGTCGCATCTTGGCACTGTCCAGGTTGAAAACTGTTAATCCCCTGTAATGAATGGAAGAGGAGACACAGGTGCTGCAGTGCACATTCGTTTATTGCTATTTTTGTAGAACCATGAGACCACGGACTGGGAGCTCCGAAGGGGGCGTGACTATGTGAGCCCCAGACACCGGTAGCAAGACCCCCTCCAACAGGATCAGATTGGAATGCCCAAGGAACGCAGGTGCTACCTCCAGTTAGACCGCGGAAACATGGAAGCTGGCCCAGAGGAACAGGTGAACAGGCAGGGATAACAGGTAGCGTTGAACTTGAGTGGCGGGAAGCGGGAGCACAGGACAGAGCTGACACAGGCAGTACTGACGTCATCGTAGGTAACGAAGTGACGGACGACTGAGCTGAATGGAACTTGCACAGGCAGCACTGGTGTCGTCCCGGGTATAGCATAGTAAGCCGCTGGTAGTCTGAGAAGACAAACAATATTAGCTGGGTACTGGCAGGAGACTGGAAAAGCACAGCAGATCACAGGAACGTCAGAACACAGAACGGGAAACTAGCAACAGTAAAAACTTGTTGCTCCAGCACCCTCTCTATGGCAGAGGGGTCAGAAATACCACACACAAGAATACTATTGGTTAACCACATTTTTGAAAAATGTGTGCTGTCTCTTTAAGAGACCGAGAGCGCACACATGACCTAAGCCTCATACACGGAGATGTGCTGGCCGCGCACAAGGAAGCAGGAGCAGGGGAGAGAGCCAAGACAGGATGGCAGGAAGCAGACTGAGAGCAGGGTCCACGACGGGGGCCCCACGGAGGTACGGGCACCACAGCGTGGGGATAGGGACACAGGTGGGAGCCCTGCATGGGCACAGGTGTTACATCCCCCAGACATTGATTACAACATGGGGCAGGATGGCCAACAGGTGAGGGATATTGTTGTTTTTTTATTTTAGTTCTATTACAGAAGAACGAGAGCTTCGGTGGAATTAGGCATTAGGTGAGTTGAACTGTGTTTTTTATTTTTAAATATAAAAGGAAAACTGTTTAGTCTTATTTCTAATGAAGGACTTTATTATAGCTGTGTCTTTATTTACCATATAACCATAGAATTAGTAATGGAGAGGTGTCATACAGACACCTCTCCATTACTAAGCTGTGGGCTTGATGTCACCTGACAATACAAAGGTGACATCAACCCCACAAATATGAACCTCACTTGCCAACGCTACACGGCGAGTGGGAAGAGTCGGGAAAAGTATTAGAATTGGCACATCCAATAGATGCGCCTTTTATGGTCAGCTGCAGGCTACTATTTTTAAGGCTGGGTGGCCTAATTCCATGGCCCCTTACCAGCCTGAGAATACCAGCCCCCAGCAGGCTGGTTGTCAAAAATGGGGGGACACCATGCTTTTCTTATAAATTATTTATTTAAATAATGAAAAATAAGGAATAGGGACCCCTCTATTCTTGATAACCAACTTTGCTGAAGCTGAGAGCTGTGGGTTGCAGCCCCCAGCTGTGAGTCTTGCCTGGCTGGTTATCAAAAATACAGGGAAACTCACGCTGTGTTTTTCATTTATTTATTTATTTCTAATGTAAGCAGCAACTGATGAATAGTCCCATCAGCAGATATAGGCTGATGGGAGTAATAGTCACAAAAGCCGCCACCTGCTGTCATTGTTCTCATTTGAATATAACGCTCATCATTCTACCTGGATCGCCGGCAGAGCAAGGAGAATGATGAGAGTCATCTTCAACACCTGGCGCTGGGGAACAGTGCTTACTGTAGTGCTTCCTCCCTTGCGCCTGTCTGTGTGGTACTAATGCGGCACACGGGTGGCACACGGTTTCCACATGTGTGCAGCAAGAATTACACACACAGACACTGTCACCTCCTGTATCGTTTTGACATTAGCGCGAGCGCCGTGGGAAAATTTGTAATGGAACATATGCTAGTGTAAGATAGTTGAAGTGAGTTCATTGGCTGTGAACTCCTACGACCTTTCTGAAGGCACTGGGTGCGTGAGAACTTTCTCATGCTTATGATGACATCAGATAGGTCCTACCTGTTAATGAGATACTGGGCAGCGATAGCAGACGCTGATCAGTGTCTCTGCTGGATGACAGGCTGTATGGTCGCATCATGCAACCATGCAGCCTGCCATCTAGATGTAGCAGAGCTAGACCCCTCGTGTGACAAATGGATTAGCAGCATCTCTGTGGAAAGATGAGGAATGTCAGTGACAAATACAATTAGTACAATTTTCTGAAAAAAATGGCTTGAGCTCCCGTGCAATTTTTGTAACTAGCAGAAGGAAAGTCCAACGGCTGGGAGAAGATGATTATAGCTTGAAATTAACTCACTTCATCTATGTAACATCAGTGCGAGCGCTGTGGAAAATTTTGCCGCAACGCTTGCATTGACGTCAGAAAGGTGAAGTGAGCTCATTGGTCATAAACTCGCAGGACCTGTCTCATGGTACTGCGAGCAGGAGAACTTTCTCATGCTCGTGATGCCCTCAGATAGGGAATAGCAGTGTCTACTGGATGACAGGCTGCATGGTCGCATCATGCAGCCTGCCATCTAGATGTAGCAGAGCTTGACCCATTGTAGGATAAATGGATTATCATCATCTCTGCAGAAAGGTGAGGAATATTGTTTTTTGTTTTTTTTTACCTCTTTGGCAGATAATGAGGGCATCGGGGAATGGGCAAAGTCATAAGTATGGTTTAATTAAGAATATTAAAGGAGTCTGTATGTTTCAATTAAAGGTCTTTTTTCTGGGTGTCTGTGTTTTCATACAATGTGACTATGGGGTTAGTAATGGGGGTGTCTTATTAGCGCCTCTCCATTACTAACATCTGGGATTGATATCACCTGAAAATACAAAGATGACATCAACCTCCTCAACTATCACCCAACTTGCCACCGCTACAGTGCAAGTGGAAAGAGCAAGGCTAAGTGTCAGAGTTGGCGCATCTTAGAGGTGCTTCTTTTCTAGGGGGCTGAGAGCTGATGTTTTTAGCCTGGGTGAGCCAGTATCCATGGCCCTTTCCTAGGCTATTAATATCAGCCCACAGCTGTCTGCATAGCCTTTGCTGGTTATTAATTATAGGGGACCCTATGTCATTTTTTTAGGATCTCCCATTTTAATAGTCAGTAACGGCTAATTATACAGCTATGAGCTGATATTAATAGCCTGTGAAGCTCGATGGGTCTTACCCCCTTACCAGGCTATAAACATCTGCCCCCAGTCATTGACTTTCCCTCTGTTGGTTACGAAAATTGCGCGGGAGCTCACACCATTTTATCCCGAAAAATAATCTTTTATTAATTAAATACATGTCCAGCAATTTGCACACACACTGTACTAATTGTAATTGTCACTGACATCTATATACAGTATCTACCTATTCTATTTGTATTTACTGTGTGTAATCCATTTCTTCTATCCTGTCGGCTCCTGTAGTGATTTTACAGAACTCGTCAGATGAATTGCCGGCTTTTCTTCTATCTATGTAATATAAATACTTATATATATATATATATATACAGTTATATGAAAAAGTTTGGGCACCCCTTTTAATCTTAAGCTTAATGTTTTATAAAAATTAGTGTTTTTGCAACAGCTATTTCAGTTTGATATATGTAATAACTATTGGACACAGTAATGTTTCTGCCTTGAAATGAGGTTTATTGTACTAACAGAAAATGTGCAATCTGCATCCAAACAAAATTTGACAGGTGCATAAGCATGGGCACCTCACCAGAAAAGTGACATTAATATTTTGTAGATCCTCCTTTAGCAAAAATAACAGCCTCTAGTCGCTTCCTGTAGCTTTTAATGAGTTCCTGGATCCTGGATGAAGGTATTTTTGACCATTCCTCTTTACAAAACAATTCCAGTTTAGTTAAGTTTTATGGTCGCCGAGCATGGACAGCCCTCTTCAAATGATCCCACAGATGTTCAATGATATTCAGGTCTGGGGACTGGGATGGCCATTCCAGAACATTGTAATTGTTCCTCTGCATGAATGCCTGAGTAGATTTGGAGCTGTGTTTTGGATCATTGTCTTGCTGAAAGATTCATCCCCTGCGTAACTTCAACTTTGTCACTGATTCTTGAACATTATTGTCAAGAATCTGCTGATACTGAGTGGAATCCATGCGTCCCTCAACTTTAACAAGATTCCAGGTGCCGACATTGGCCACACAGCCCCAAAGCATGATGGAACCTCCACCAAATTTTACTGTGGGCAGCAAGTGTTTTTCTTGGAATGCTGTGTTTTTTTGACGCCATGCATAATGCCTTTTTCTATGACCAAACAACTCAGTCTTGGTTTCATCAGTCCACAGGACCTTCTTCCAAAAAGAAATTGGCTTCTCCAAATGTGCTTTTGCATACCTCAGCCGACTCTGTTTGTTGCATGCTTGTAGAAACGGCTTCTTTCGCATCACTCTCCCTTACAGCTTCTCCTTGTGCAAAGTGTGTTGTATAGTTGACCGATGCACACTGACACCATCTGCAGCAAGTTGATGCTGCAGCTCTCTGGAGGTGGTCTGAGGATTGTCCTTGACTGTTCTCACCATTCTTCTTCTCTGCCTTTCTGACGTTTTACTTGGCCTGCCACTTCTGGCCTTAACAAGAACTGTCGCTGTGTTCTTCCATTTCCTTACTATGTTCCTCACAGTGGAAACTGACAGGTTAAATCTCTAAGACAGCTTTTTGTATCCTTCCCCTGAACAACTATGTTGAATAATCTTTGTTTTCAGATCATTTGGCAGTTGTTTTGAGGAGCCCATGATGCCACTCTTCAGAGGAGATTCAAACAGGAGAACAACTTGCAAGTGGCCACTTTAAGTAGCTTTTCTCATGATTGCATACAGCTGGCTATGAAGTTCAAAGCTCAATGAGGTTACAAAACCAAAAAAAGTGCTTTAGTAAGTCAGTAAAAAGTAGGTAGGAGAATTTAAAACAAGAAAATTATAAGAATGCCCATACTTATGCACCTGCCAAATTTAGTTTGGATGCAGATTGCACATTTTCTGTTAGTACAATAAACCTCATTTCAAGGAGAAACATTACTGTGTCCAATAGTTATTACATATATCAAACTGAAATAGCTGTTGCAAAAACACTAATTTTTATAAAACATTAAGCTTAAGATTAAAAGGGGTGCCCAAACTTTTTCATATAACTGTATATATATGTGTGTGTCACTGACATCTACTGCTCTGGCAAAAATTAAGAGACCACTGCAAAATTTTCAATTTGTCTGATTTTTCTCTTTATAGGTATATTTTTGAGCAAAATGTAAATTGCTCTTTTATTCTATAAACTACTGACTAGTGTTGAGCGATACGATAATGCAAATATCGGCTATTGGCCGATATTAGCTCTATCGGCCTTTCGATAATTAGTTTCGATATTTTCGT
Organism: Oophaga sylvatica; assembly: GCA_033576555.1. Taxonomy (NCBI): domain Eukaryota; kingdom Metazoa; phylum Chordata; class Amphibia; order Anura; family Dendrobatidae; genus Oophaga; species Oophaga sylvatica. Next base: position 216,504,444 of record JARQOD010000006.1, on the reverse strand, counting down.
CATATCGGATACCGGAATCGGATTTGTCACTGTCACTGTCAGTGTCCGTCGGTCGGGTCTGTCAGGAGTCAGCGGCACTTACCTGGCAGAAGATCTCCGGCGGTCACATCCCGGACTGCTTAATGGCCGCCATCCTCTTCTCCCCGGCGGTCACATGCAGTTTCTCGCGATAACTGCAGTGACTGCTGGGTAATCCCGGCCGTAAAGCAGTCAGTCCGATGATGTCACCGCCGGGGAACCAGGTAATCAGCTGTGCTGCGTCGCGATGACAGGCTCTGCCTGTCATTGCGATGTAGCAGAGCTGGATCGTCGTGGGACAATCGTTACTATGGACTGCGTCGGACAGGTGGTATACTGTTGGTTTTTTTTTTTTCTTTTTTTACAGGAGATCGATGGCGTCGCAGGAATGAGAGTACAATAAAAGAAATGAAAACTGTGTTGTCTCTTTTATTTCATTAAAATACTTTTTTCTTGCTTTGTCTTTTTTTTATGCATTTAATAACTTTGGGATTAATAATGGATCGGTGTCTTATTGACGCCTCTCCATTATTAACCGGGCTTATTGTCACCGTGCAATCAATGGTGACATTAACCCCTTATTACCCCGCTTGCCACCGCTACAGGGCAAGTGGGAAGAGCCGGGTAAAGTGCCACAATTGGCACATCTTTTGATGCGCCAAATGTGGGGCTGCTGTAGCCTGGTATTATCAGGCTGTTGAGGGCCAAAATCCATGGGCCTTGACAGTCTTTTAATACCAGGCCGCAGCAGTCTGCAGTTTACTTGGCTGGTTAACAAAAATAGGGGGACCCCTACGCCGTTTTTTTTTTCGAGGGGATCCCCTATTTTTGTTAACCAGCCAAGCTAAGCAGACTGCTGTGTCCTGGTATTATCAGGCTTGCAAGGTCCATGGATATTGGATCCTTACCAGCCTGAAAAACCAGGCCTCAGCGGTCTGCTTCATCTGGCTGGTTAACAAAAATAGGGGGGACCCCACGCCAATTTTTTTTCGAGGGGATCCCTATTTTTGTTAATCAGCCAAGATATGCAGACTGCTGTGGCCTGGTATTATCAGGCTGGCAAGGTCCATGGATCTTGGCTCCTTAACAGCCTGAAAATCCAGGCCTCAGCGGTCTGCTTCATCTGGCTGGTTAACAAAAATAGGGGGGACCCCACGCCATTTTTTTTTCAAAGGGAACCCCTATTTTTGTTAACCAGTTCCCTCTGACGTCACTGATTGTGTCCCTGGCTGACCTGAAGTGAAAGTGGAAAGCAATCAATTAAGCTTTCCACTTCCTCTCCTGTCAGCCAGGAGAGGAACTCATTCATTTGGGGTTTTACTGTGAGGCTGCAGCATTAGCTGCGGTCCCTGCAGTAAACATTAACCCTTTCTGAAGGATTACACCGTGGGACCTGACTGTGCATCGGATTGGTAAGAATAATTTTGCTTTATTATTTTATTTTTATTACAGGAAATGGTTTTAGCAGGAAAATAAAATATGGTCAAAAACTGTGTGATTATTTCATTAAACTTCTTTTTTATTAAAGTGTGTGTGTTTGATTTTTCTTTCATACAATAGGATTAATAATTGATAGTTGTCTAATTGACAGCTCTCAATTATTAACCTGGCTTAAAGTGACCTTTCAATTGCAAGGTCATTTTAACCCCTTATTAACCCATTCGCCACCGCTACAGGGCAATGGGAATAGACGGGCAAAGTGCCAGAAAGGGCAAATCTAATTAGAGATTTGCCCTTTCTGGGGTGTCTGGGGGCAGATGTTAGTAGCCGGGGGGGGCCAAAAATAATGGTCCCTCTCTGGGCTATTATTATCTGCCCCCCACTCACTGGCTTTGTCTGTCTGGTTGCGAAAATAGGGCGGGAGCCCACGCATTTTTTTTCAGCAATTTTACACCTCATATATATATATATACATGTCATTAAATTTGTGACACATATATATATATATATTTATATTTATAGTTCATACACTTCTACATAGTATAATAGCCGCTAATTCAATTGCCGGCTTTTGTGAAAATGCAGAACCCGACATGAAATGACACTTGGTTTACATAGAGTTAACCATGTCTTTTCATGTAGTTTGATATCTGATTTGCAAAACAATTACATGAGTGTAAGTGTGCAAAATTTCACACCTGTAGGGGTTAATTAAAGGTGTAAATTCGTAGCAAAAAAGTCCGTTTTTTTTACAACGAATTTACACCTTTAATTAACCCCTACAGGTGTGAAATTTTGCACACATAAAGACTGATGTAATTGTTTGTGCAAATCAGATTGCAAACGACATGAAAAGACATGGTTAACCCTATGTACACCAAGTGTCATTTCATGTCGGGTGCTTCTGTCTTTTCACAGAAGCCGGCTTTACCCGCAATTGAATCAGAGGATATTTTACTATGTAGAAGTGTATAAACTATACATATATGTATATATATATGTCACAATGACATGTATATAATATATATATATAATATATATAAAAATATATATATGTATTCTATGTGTGTATATTTAGTGTTTACAAGGAAATAAAGGTTTTTTTTAGTTTCGATATTTTGTTCCCATAGACTTACATTGGACTTCCGGTATCGGAATCGGATATCGCCGATATTTAGTGATATCGGCGATACCATTTCGATACGATATTTTTAGATATCGAGCAATATCGCTCAACACTACTGACAACATGTCTCCGAATTTCCAAGCAATAAATTTTGTATTTATTTTCAGAAAATGAGAAATCGTCAAAATAACAAAAAAATGCAGTGCTTGCAGACCTCAAATAATGCTCAGAAAACAAGTTCATAATCATTTAGAAACAACAATACTAATGTTTTAACTCAGGAAGAGTTCCCAAATCAATATTTTTTCTAGCTTTACATGACTTGAGCCCTGCCTCTAGGAGCCTGTTATAAATTGTTCTTGCTGTGCACATCACCCCAGCTGCCATTTGCCATTCCTTTTGTAGGTCACTTGATGTCATCCTGTGGTTGCTGAGTGATATTCGAATAAGATGATGGTCATCCCGGTCAGTGGAGAGTAGTTTTTGCCCTCTGCCAGTCTGTAGCTTTGTTGTCCCCAATGTGTGCTGCTTGACCTTGTTGTAATGGACTGCCGTTTTAGTGATTTTAAGGATGGAGGCAACATGATGCTCACTGTATTCCTCTGCTAGTAAAGCCAGAATTGAGTCCTTCTTTTTGTCACTCAAGATTTTTCTTTTCAACACCTTTGGCATGGTTAAAAGTTATTTCTTCATTCCTATTGCTTTGGGATATTACTAGCACTTGTTTTGCCATCCAGCTTGTCATATTGCAAGAAGATTGTGAACACCACAGCAGTTATTTTTATACTTTCCTTTGTTAAATTAGATTTGGTTCAGGTGATCACCTAATCTGAAGCACATTAAGTAGAATGAGGTGTACTCTGGTTCGAATTAAACTGACACTGGAATGGAATAGCTGTCAGACATGTAAAGAAGTTGATTTTTACAAAACTGTGCAGTGGTTTCTTAATTTTTGCCAGAGCTGCCTACAAGTAGTATTCAACCTCCTGCAGATTTAGCTGGTTGACACATGCGGAATTAACTTGGCATTGTGACATTTGTACTGTAGATCAGCCTGGAAGTGGGAAATGCACTGCAGCAAAAATTTTTGTTTTAATTTTTTTTTTTTTTTTTTTTTTAAACGTTAAAAGTTAATTTGGAGTGTCATTTATTATTCAACCCCTCAAACCACAAGAATTCTGTTTGGTCCCCCTAAAGTATTAAGAAGTAGTTCAGGCACCAGAATAATGAGCTTCACATGTGTGGATTATTGATCTCTTTTGCCAGCCTTTTCTGACTATTTAAGACTCTCCCCAAACTTGTGAACAGCACTCATACATGGTCAACATGGGAAAGACAAAGGAGCATTCCAAGGCCATCAGAGACAAGATCGTGGAGGGTCACAAGGCTGGCAAGGGGTACAAAACCCTTTCCAAGGAGTTGGCCCTACCTGTCTCCACTGTTGGGAGCATCATCCGTAAGTGGAAGGCTTATGGAACTACTGTTAGCCTTCCACTGCCTGGACAGTCTTTGAAAGTTTCCTCCCGTGCAGAGGCCAGGCTTGTCCGAAGAGTCAAGGCTAACCCAAGGACAACAAGGAAGGAGCTCCGGGAAGATCTCATGGCAGTGGGGACATTGGTTTCAGTCAATACCATAAGTAACGTACTCCACCGCAATGGTCTCCGTTCCAGACGAGCCCGTAAGGTACCTTTACTTTCAAAGCGTCATGTCAAGGCTCGTCTACAGTTTGCTCATGATCACTTGGAGGACTCTGAGACAGACTGGTTCAAGGTTCTATGGTCTGATGAGACCAAGATCGAGATCTTTGGTGCCAACCACACACGTGACGTTTGGAGACTGGATGGCACTGCATATGACCCCAAGAATACCATCCCTACAGTCAAGCATGGTGGTGGCAGCATCATTCTGTGGGGCTGTTTCTCAGCCAAGGGGCCTGGCCATCTGGTCCGCATCCATGGGAGGATGGATAGCACGGCCTACCTGGAGATTTTGGCCAAGAACCTCCGCTCCTCCATCAAGGATCTTAAGATGGGTCGTAATTTCATCTTCCAAGACAACGACCCAAAGCACACAGCCAAGAAAACCAAGGGCTGGTTCAAGAGGGAAAAAGTCAAGGTGTTGGAGTGGCCTAGTCAGTCTCCTGACCTTAACCCAATTGAAAACTTGTGGAAGGAGCTCAAGATTAAAGTCCACATGAGACACCCAAAGAACCTAGATAACTTGGAGAAGATCTGCATGGAGGAGTGGGCCAAGATAACTCCACAGACCTGTGCCGGCCTGATCAGGTCTTATAAAAGATGATTATTAGCTGTAATTGCAAACAAGGGTTATTCCACGAAATATTAAACATAGGGGTTGTATAATAATTGACCCACACTTTTATGTTTAAAATTTATTAAAATTCAACTGAGCAACATAACTTTTTGTTTTGTAAGATTTATGCTTCTGTTAATAAATCCTACTCTCGTTTGCAGTTTGAAGACTCTAACTTATTTGCATCTTATCAAACCAGCTAAATCTGCAGGGGGTTGAATACTACTTGTAGGCACTGTATATCTATGCATTCAATGCTGGTATTCTCAGGCTGATAAGGGGCCATGAATATTGACCCCCCAGCCTAAAAATAGCAGCCTGCAGCCACCCAGAAAAGGCACATTTATTAGATGCACCAATTCTGGCGCTTTGCCTGACTCTTCCCACTTGCCCTGTAGCGGTGACAAGTGTGGTTCATATTTGTGGGGTTGATGTCACCTTTGTATTGTCTTGTGACATCAAGCCCATGGATTAGTAATGGAGAAGTGTCTATAAGACACCTCTCCATTACTAATCCTGTAATTGTATGATAAATAAAGACAGAGCCAGAATAAAGTCCTATATTAAAATAAAACTAAACACAGTTTTCCATTTTATTTAAGAATAAGAAGCACAGTTATACTCACCTAAGGCCTAATTCCACCGATGCACTGTTTCTCCTGTAATAAAACAAAAAGAAAAAAACAACAATATACAATAACTGTCTGTCGTTCTGTCCACGTCGTAATCCATGTCTGGGGGTTTAATAGTTTTCAACCTGGATGGTCGTCCAGGCTGAGAACCACTGGTGAAAGAGCTGCTGCGAGCACAGCCTCAGTGACAAGCAGTGATGTCATCGAGGTTACCTCCAGTCACGCAGGCTGCATTCCAGACAGGGTCGAACCCGCCGTGACCTCAGCACCATGGGAAAAAGTCAGTGATGAGGTCACCGCAATTCAAGCTCAGTGACTTCACCACACATCACGGTGAGAAATTCTATTTATTATATCATTTTTAAATGGATTGTCCAGTAAAAATATAAATAAAAAATTTAAATAAAATGCAAATCTAACTTTTAATTTGGGAAACAATATATATGATTTCTTTATGTGCACAGATATTTAAAAGAAATGCAAACAACAGTATTTGATCAGTCTATGAAACGAGGCTGAGTTCACATCTACATGCTAAACTTCAATAATTCTGTATGTCATTGGAGCTGAAAAAAACTGAAATATACCTGTACTGGATCCATCATATGACAGATAACAATAGCACCAATTGACTTAATGGATTTAGATACTGTTACGACGCCTACATTTTAACATAAAAAACACTATTTTTTCCATTAAATGTGTAAGAATCTGCGATAGTGGCTCCTGAGGGAGACAAAAAAACAGTGACAAAGAAAGCAACAATTGACATTTAACAAATATCTGCAAAAAGAGATTATGTTGTGTACAAAGAATTATTTTACACAAACTTTAAGGAGTCTCAACATAACTTTGGTACATAGCCTTTTTGTTTTAATTATGTCAGTCATAAGCCTAATTAGAAGTTTTCTAATTACATCATCCTTAAAGGTTTAGTTATGAAAATCAAGAAGTGCCAGCATAGTAAATTCTCTGTAGTCCTAGTTAATCATGTGTAACATTAAAAAGTAGCTCATTTAAGAATCACAGAGGCCAAAAGCAAATCCAGGTATTAATTATACACAGTTTCTTGCAGCTTATGAACGTCAGACTAACTATGGCAGATACACGATGGAATCTTTCATGAGTAAGGCAGCAACTGGCTTTCTGCCTGCTTAATATATATTTTTCCAAGGTACAACGTGTGATATCCAAAGCTGGCATCTGCAAAACAGTGGAATTCTATATCTTTTGTCAGATGGAACTAATGATACACAGCCAAACTTATGTACAGATGAAATATAACACACCAAGTACACATTAAAGGTAGCAATCCCTTAACTGTCATCATTTCAAGCTTTGCAAAAACAAAAAAAACAGTTTTATAAATAGTTTAAAAAATATGAAAGTATCTCCTTGAACATCTGAAAGAAGGCTTCTTTTTATAAATGGAAAGCAATTAAGACGTCATTTTTAATAAGTAAAGCACAACAAAATGTACACACACTAGCACTTATGTTGATTTTCTATAGCAGCTTCTATGGGTCACATATGAGACCTATTTTATACCATGTATAACATTTTTGGATCTTGCTCTTGCTAAAAAGTTTCCTTCAAGATTGCATTGATATGTTTAACATCCAGATATCCAAAAATGGCCTATATAGGACCAAAGGGGGCAAGGTGAGCAAGGTGATTAGATACAAAAGCATGGATCTTTCTTTGTCCTAAAAGACTGTATTTCTTTTAAGTACAGGTCAGCCTAGAGGGGAGGGGGCATTACACTTGAAGCAATTTGGTATAGGGAATGACAGAGATTAAGAAGTGTTTCTTTATATTGCACTGAAGGAAGAAACTTATGGCTATAATCAATCGCTGTAAGTATGGTTGGTGTAGTGAGTTCTGGTATATCCCTACCATTTGGTTAGTGATGTTGACTGGGCGACATGGTATATTTGTTTGTAAAAGACCTGATAATACCTTGATATTTGGCTTTTTGAGGGCTGAGATTGTGAAAAGAATATCCTTAATTGTGTGTTCTCAAAAGAGATTTTGGGGTATTTAGAATTAAGCTCTTAAAACGTAAATATAAATGTGAATGGTCTAGTAAATTATCAATAGATCTATGTCCCATTTTATACTAAAGGAAAAAAGTACAATGAGATTGTCCATGTTGAATCTTAGGGTTTTGAATTAGAGGGAGGTTGATGGAATAGTTAGAGTGTAAGGACAAAAATTGCCAGGTCTTCTACCATGCTCTTCATGTTGATATTAATAAAGGATTACTTCACAGGTTATAAGGCAGTTGAGAAAATGACATGTGAAGTGCTGATATGAGACATTTACAATAGCATGTAAAAGTTTGGGTACCTCGGGTCAAAGTTACTATTATTGTGAACAATTAAGCAAGATAAAATGATCTCTGAAAGACCTATAGTTAAAGATGACGCATGCCAATTGTATTTCAGGCACACAATATAAATATATGGTCATTTTTTTCATTTTAAAAATTACAAAAAAGTTTGGACAACCTTGGAGATTTGAGTGCTCAGATAACGTTGACCAAGGATTCAGACCTTAATTAACTTGTTATAGTTATGGCTTTTTCATTATTATCTCTAGGAAAGTCCAGGTGATACAAATTTCCCAAATTATTAAAAATCCAACCCCCTGTAACCTTGTGCCAAAAACAGCAGCCATGGGTTCTTCTAAGTAGCTTCATAGTACTCTGAAAATGGTGGAGGCCCACAAAGCGAATAAGGTAGCAAAGCATTTTCAAGTTGCGCTTTCCTCAGTTCAAAATTAAATTAAGAAATGGCCGGTAACAGGGACAATGCAAGTCAAGATAAGGTCTGGAAGACAAAGCAAATTTCAGTGAGAGTTAAGGGTATGCCACACTAAACAATATCGCTAACGGGATCGCTAAAAAACGTCACTATTTAGCGATCCTGTTAGCGATGTTGTTCAGTGCGGCAGCTTCCAGCGACGAGCTTCCTGCTGAGATCTCGCTCGTCACTGGAATCGTTCCGGACCCTATTTTCTCGTCGGCGCTCCCGCTGGGTAAGTATCTAATCGCTGTGTGGCACCTTTTCTTAGCGATTTAGCGGTACTTTTGTACCGCTAAAGTCGTTAAGAAGATCGCTAACGGCGATAGCGTCGTTAACTATATCGCTAAATGCGGTAGCATTTAGCGATATAGAAACAATCCCGCTAGCGATCGCATTAGTATGCGTCGTTATTGTGATCGCTAGCGGGATTGTTTAGTGTGGCAGTACCTTTATTTGTAGGTTTGCTAGAGGGGCAAATCAGAGCACTTGCTTGACTGCAAAAGACCTTCTGAAAATTTAGCACACTCTGGAGTTGTGGTACATTGTTCTACTGTTCATAGACACCTGCACAAATATGGACTTCATTAAAGAGTCATAAAAGAAGACCTCTCCTGTGCACTCACCAAAAAATCAGAGTCAGAAGTATGCAAAAGATCATCTAAACAAGTTTAATGCACTTTGAAAACAAGTCCTGTGGACTGATGTGGTTAAAATAGAAGTCTTTGGTTACAATGATCAAAGTTAGGTTTGGAGAAAAAATGAATGGAATTTCAGGAAAAAAACTTCTCACCAACCATTAAACATGTGGGTAAATAAATCATGCTTTGGGGTTGTGTTACAGCCAATGGCACGGGGAACATTTCACAGGTAGAGGGTAGAATGGATTCAATGAAATTTCAACAAATTGTTGATGCAATCATAACATCATTTGTAAAAAAAGCTGAAGTTGAAGAGGATGGCTTCTACAAATGGATAATCCTAAACACACATCAAAATCCACAACAGACTATCGCAAAAGGTGCAAGCTAGAGATTTTACAATGGTCCTCACAGTCCTCTGATCTGAACATCATTGAAAATCTGTAGCTAAACCTCAAAATAACAGTGCTTGCAAGATGACCCAGGAATCTCACAAAATTGGAAGAAATTTCCAAGCAAGAATGTATGAAAATCCCTAAAACAAGATCTGAAAGACTTTTGGCTGTCTACAAAAAGCAATTACAAGCTGTAATACTTTCTAAAGGGATTGCTTTTAGATACTAACCATACAGGGTGCCCAGACTTTTGCATTGGCCCATTATCCTTTTTGTATTTTTTTTTATGTAATAGATGAAAATATATTAAAATATATTTTTTTGCATAAAATACAAATGAAATGTGTCATCTATAACTTTAAGCCTTTTAGAGATGTTCAAAATAACAGTAATTTTGACAAGGGGTGCTCAAACTTTACATGCCACTGTATGAGAGATGAACTGTTTATCAATAGACGGATCTGTAAATATAGATGTAACATGCAGCAAGTCTCAAATTACTCTAGAGAGGTAAAATTATAGAAACATTTAGAATTGAGAGTCCTCAGTGGTTGATACCTTTTAATGGCTAACTGAAAAGATGGTAACAAATTACAAGCTTTGGAGACTACTCAGGTCTCTTCATCAGGCATAGAAATTTGAGATATTGCTATCGCTTCCGCATCCTCCTTTACTTCCAACTCTTCCTGTGGGACCATCACACGTCACGCAGACTATTCAAAGTGTGCTCCAGCATGTAGATGACCGGAATAGTGATGCTGATGATGGCATCGTCAGCGTTAACAATCTTAGTAGCCATTTCAAAACTGCGCAGAAGGGTGCAGAGGTCATTCATCTGTGCCAATTCCACAAGTGTGATTTGCATCAGGTCTGGACTGCGTTGGCCCAGGCTATGAAAAAGGACATACTGCAACAAGACTTGTTGCTGCTGCAAAATGTGCAGAGTCGAATTCCACTGTGTCATAACATTGTTATTCAAACAATTAACCAGTAGGACAAAAGACCTCTGTAGCGATACAAGTTGATGATCTGCGGGGTGCAATCGACGGAAGTGAGCACACAGCAACCATGCTGTCTACAGCGACACATTCCAGGCCGGAATAGTGGTGGAGAAATTGCTGTATCACCAGGACAATAGCCTTGCAATGCACATGTATGAGGTTGCCATGGCATAGAACTGTCACCATGTTCACATCATTATCACAAACATCCTTTCCTTGCTCCAGGTTTAGTGGATAAAGCCATTGCTCTAACGTGGTCTGGATACCTGTCCACAACTCTAGAGCTGTGTGACTGCGATCTGTAAGGCATATTAATTTAAAACACTGCCTGATTGCAGTAAGCTATGGCTGCGCAGTTGGAATGTGTGTCTGATTAAGGGAGAGGTTGAGGCACAGGTGGAGGCCCTAGAGTAGGTGGTGGAGGCAGAAGCAGTGGAGGAACTGTTAGCTACAGAGGTCTGTCCCGCAAGCCTTGGGTATTCAAAAACTTGTGGAGCAGCCTCTTGACTGCATGCCCCCACAGCTACCAGAGTCACCCAGTGCCCAGTCAGCAAGATGTAACACTCCTGCCCATGTTTAATCATCCTGGTGTCAGTGGTGAAGTGCACCCTGGCAGACATAGATTTTTTCATGGAATGGGTAATGTTGTCAGCAACATGCTGGTGTATCCCAGGCTTAAATTTCTTTGAAAAGTAATGGCGACTGGGCAGCTGGTACTGGGGGACTGTGACGGCTATCAACTTTTGGAAACTAGCTGTATCCACCAGGTGGAAAGACTGCATTTCCATGGCCAACAGATTGGAGATGGAGTTCAAGCTTTCAGCTTTGCCATGTGTAGGAAGAAACATTCTTTTACGTGACCACAACTGCGGGACGGAGAGCTGTCTGCTATGCTAAGAGAGGGTGGAGTACGGAGAACAGGAAAAACTGTATGACTGTGAGTGAGGTGCAGGCAGAGATGTATTGGTGCATTAAGAAAGGTGTGTTGTGTTAAGCGACACAAAAGCAGCAGTCATGTCTAACTGTGATGGGTAAACAATTGTAGTTTTTGCAGCCAGAGACCTGTGTGTTAACACGTGGAATGGTGATTGAGGGGAAAGAAGCAGCAGATGGGTTTGATGAGGCGCTCAGTGGTTGGCAAGGCCCGATAGTCCACATTTTAGCACAGTGAGATTCCGACTCAAAGGCATGTTGATCACGCATGTGTCGGTTCATGCAAATAGTTGTAAAATTATTGCAATTTTTGCTTCTACTGAGTTTGGCAAATTTGACAGATAACATCTGTTGGTTCATTCTTTGTGGTCTCAAAAACCGCCCATGCTAGGGAACCCTTGCGACCGGTGATGACCACAGACAGAGTTGGGGATGAGGATGCAGTGCTTATCGTTGTTGTGTCACTTTGTGCCTGTGAGGGAAGCCACAACGTAACCTGGGATCTACAACCTCATCGTCTTCCTCTCTGTTGTCACACTTCACCCTGAGAGTCACCTTCTTCCTCTTCAAGCCTTGATGCCAAAGTACAGTCTGCATGCATCTCTGGTATATGAGTCTCATCAAGATCACCTCCATCCTTGGTGGCTAGTGTCTGGTGGTAAGGGTCTGGATTGTGCTCAGACCCTACTTTGTCTGGCCCCGGGTCCAGCATAAAAGTATTTTTAGCATTGGTGCAGATGCTTTCCCTGGATTCTGTGATTCTTTGGAGCAAATCTCTGATGCACATTGAATACAATTTGTGAACTGAACACCTCTTCAGAATGGCCCGCCTGAGGTTCGTCCACAGTCATTTTGGCATGTGGAAATATTTGACACTGAGGTAAACAAGGGTGATTTTGGTGTCACCTCTGGGGATTGTACTGTGTGTGATGTTAAGGTGGAGGAAGAGGAGGAGAGGCCATTTGATGCAGCGCTTGCCATCCACTGGAACACATTCTGTTTCTGAGCCTCTTCAACAAGGTGCCCCACTGTGCAGCTGCCAAAGAAAGGTAATCAAGTAGGCCAGTCAATAACAGATGTTGTCTGTGGTCTTTGGATGGGGCAAGACTGCGTTTGTTCAGTTGAGCTTTCTTTCACATTAATACCTAACCCAAGTACACGTCGAACACCAAGCGTATTCCCCCTTCCACCATGTCCTCACTTTTTCCCACTCATGTTGTAAGTAGCCTTCTCCTCTTGTTCCCTGCTGTTTCACAACCTTAGGCTTCTTTTACACTTGCCGTGTTTTTTTGAGGCCCATTTTTGCGGGCCTTTTTTGTGGGCCGTATTGCCGTAATTTGCACGGTCTGCCGCAAACACGGGCCACATACATCTCGGATCACCATTTTTTGCTGGTTTGTTATAGGTTTTGAAAAGTAGGGAAAAAAAAAAGAAAATTGTAAATAGAATTGACAGGAAGTACATGGGAGTGTACTAGTAAAAATACGGCATTCCGCAAATACGATCTTCACGGTGTACTGCAAAATCAACACACTGGGCAAGCTTCTGTTGTTTTTGCGGCCCCATTGATTTCAATGGGGACCGTGTCCATAAGCCATGAAAAATATCGAGCAGGCTTGATATTTTTTCACAGCCGTAAATACAGCCCTCACGGCCATACGGCGTATGACGCTCCGACGAATTTTTACGGTCCGTAAAATTTCTACTGGGGCTGCAAATACGGCCCACAGAAACACAGCAAGTGTAAAAGAAGCCTTAGGCCCACAGCAGTCAGTCACCTGTCACTAAATGAATAATCACAATTTATTTTGCTAGATAGTGTGCCTGAACAACACTGTTATGCCGATTTTTAAGTGGAAATATGGGCCTCGTGTCTGCACCACTATAGTAGGACTAATGATTTTTGCGTGGAAATCTGGCTGGCTGATATTCCACGGAAACACCGTTTTAGCACAAACGATTTAGATTAGCTTATTGTACCTAATGGCTGCACCAATGTATTAGGCCTAACAATTTTTAAGTGGAAATTTAGCCTTCTGACTGAAGCACAGTTTTAGCAAAAATGTTTTGGAGTAGCTCATTGGGAATCGTGGCTGCAACATTTTAATAGGCCTAACCATTTTTAAGTTGAAATCTGGCCTTCTGATTTACCACTGAAACACAGTTTTAGCACAAACGATTTGGATTATATAATTGGGTCTCATGTCTGCACCACTATAGTAAGCCTACTGATTTTTACATAGAAATCTGGCTCTTTGATTTGCCACTGAAACACAATTTTAGCACAAACTATTTTTATTAGCTTATTGCGCTTAGTGGCTGCACCACTATATTAGGCTTAACAATTTTTAAGTGGAAATCTTGCCTTTTGACTTGCCACTGAAACACAGTTTTAGCATAAACGGTTTGAAGTGACTAATTGGGAATTGTGGTTGCAACATTATGTTAGGCCTAACAATTTTTAAGTGGAAATCTGGCCTTTGGTTTCCAATGAAACACAGTTTTAGCACAAACGATTTGAAGTAGCCTATTGCACCTACTGGCTGCACCACTATATTAGGCCTAACAATTTTTAAGTGGAAATCTGGCCTTCGGATTTGCCAGTGAAACAAAGTTTAAGCATAAACAATTTGGAGTAGCTAACTGGGACTCATGTCTGCACCACTATATTAGGCCTAACGATTTTTAGGTGGAAATCTGGCCTTCTTATTTGCCACTGAGACACAGTTTTAGCACAAACAATTTGGAGTAGCTAATTGGACCTCGTGGCTGTAACACTCTATTAGCCCTAATGATTTTTACGTGAAAATCTGGCATTCTGATTTTTCACTGAAACACAGTGTTAGCACAAAAGATTTGGAGTAGCTAATGGGGCTTCTGTAGACTGGCACACAGTTTTTGCAGAATCTGCTTGGGTGCTGAAAAATCGATTTTACACAGGATAAGTTTACATTCAGCACAAGCACCAGCGCACAAGCGACCTATCTGCACTATGACACTGAGCAAATGGTACTAGCAAAACAAGATGTCTGCTTTTTATATGGCCATGGACATGTGACTTTGGCAACCGATCACAGAAGACCTTTGTCATGACGTTGTGGATGGTTTCTGTGTCCTGATTGATTGCCAGAATTAACACACATAAAGTTAAGGGAATAAAAAAAGATTTTGTTGCTGCTCTAACCTCTCCACATGCTCCTCTGACCTAGACACACCCTCTCCCCTCATCAAACTCATCCCCCTGCCTTCCCGCTCATCATACAGCACCACTGTCGTAGCCAAAGTAATAACAAAAGCATTAGTGGGAACGTGATGATTTATCAAACTGTGACCGACTTTTGCCAACTTTGAGTAAAAATGCTCATAAAAGCGAACATGAATCCGAATGTGCTACTTTCGTGCCAAATATGAGATTGGCGAATGTTTTTCAAACACATTTGCTCATCTCTTTTAGCAACCCCACTAGCATTGGAAGAATAATCTGCCAAGTATCGGGCATCAAACCAATTGGCTTTCAGTGTGGAATTTTCCCTTTCACCCAGTGTGTTGCTTGTAGATAGATGATGCTAGGGGGTCATATGCTTAGAGGTTAGGCATCATATATGTTACATGGTTATGTTTAAGGACCTTTCTGCATTTAAAAGGGGCAATTAGACTTGCTGTATTCCATGATTTAAACCAAAGATCAGTGGAGGCTGTATAATGTGGTGCTGTACTGGGGTTTGATATACCCATCTTTGATTTTTTTTGCAAAGGTTTAATCTGCAAAAGGTATTACACTTGGTCGGGATTCTTCATCCCAGCAAGCAAAGAAAATCTGGGCTTTATTTAAAGTCTGCAAAGAAGGAGAGCCACACACCAATAGAGAACTTAAGAAAAAGAAGAATGGGCATAATTAAATTAATACAGAAAAACATAACACGTAACGAATAACCAGTAACTATGGTTAATTATATCAGGCAATGTAGTCCTTAACTGTGTAGACAAAGTCATGAAAAGTTAGTTATGCTCTCCCACTGAAATGATAATGGTCATCCTTCAGTTTGGAAACCTGAAATGGTGGCTTGCATATACTGGATCATCAAAGATATTGGTGTGGCTGTTCTCTTGGACTTTTAGTTTGGCTGTATATAACAGCTGGAAACTAAAAGAGTTGTCATGAGGGTATCGACAAACGGATGAAAAGCCTTTACATTTTTAAGTGACCAAAGAAGAATAGTCCAAACAGTTGAGGATACGGTTGTTTTTAACTGTTAGTGAGTTTGTCCAATGTATATTCTCAAGATTTTTCTTTAATTACCTAGTTTTAGATGTTAGGCATCGGACAACGGCAGGGTCCGAACCTGAATCTGAGGAGTCTGTGGTCTCCCATCCAGGGCAGATGCTGCTCAGCTTCGTCGTCATTCCCAACGCCTTGCCAATAACCGAGAGGCACCAGTAGTTACTTGGGTCTTTGTTCATAGTAGCCTTAAACCTAGGTTACAGAACAGGAAGAGGCTGTTGTAAGCCTAAGTCCAGAAATGCCTGCACTGAGTATGTCTGTGACATGGCAAGCCATTATTGGTGGTTAATGTCAGCTGATCCTCTGACCTGGCACCTCTGATTGGTCACGGATGACGTCACCGATGATGCGATTGATGAGATGGCTGGGGGGCGGAGCTTAGCACTTAAATAGCTTGTCTGTCCACGGCACGGCGCTGTCAGATCATATTATAGGTAGTGCTCATGTGTGACGTACCAGAATCTGAGCTCCACATGCTCTCTAGCTTTTGCTCTCCGGGACCTGCCGATGCCAGAGTCTGCTCGGCTAATTAGCCCAGGTCCTTCAGGCAGGTTAATGAATGCTATGCAGGTAGCCAATGTGGCGCAGTCTTGCTACAAATAGAGGGTATCTATACACCCTGAGCAGACTGCGGGGCACGTAACCTGTAGCTAACGTGGCGCAGTCATGCTACGAATATAGGGTAGATATACACCCTGAGCAGACTGCGGGGCGCGTAACTTGGGCATCACCTGCCAAGCTGAACAGAAAGTTGCTCAGTCAGGTCTCACGCCGGCTGGTAGCACGTACGCCTAGCGTTAGTCGCACGCACTTCCTGGCGTCTGGCACGTAGCTTCTGTGCAGTATACCAGCTTGCAGCACATAGTGCAAACCTAATATCTGGCAAGTGACTTCTGTGCCATTAACAGGGCTACATCTACGCCAGTCGATAGCACATCTCCTGTGATGTTAACGGAGATAGTGCCAATTCTACATCTCCCCTAGTGTGAAGCAACACAGGCGAGATCTAATGTTAGATTTCTGTTGTCAGTTTGACCCTCACACTCTAGGGGTGTTCGGCAGCAGTGACTATAAACTGCATTGCGGACCCCGTGTTCGGTTGCAATCCATTATATATTAAAGTTGTTGCAAACGAGCGCATAACAGTAGGCATCTAGTGATGATTGGACATGAACAACCTACTCCTTGTTAGGAGGATCTGTGTTATGTGCTCTCTCAACCATCACTGAGTCTAGAGTGATAGGAAGTTCAAAACTTAAATTAGACCAGTAATGAGAAAGGTTGTTAGATTATCTCTGCAAATATTTTCAGGGACACCTATGAATTCGAAATTATTTTTCCTCTCTCAATTTTATAAGTCCTCCAACTTGTCAATATTGGTGGATGCCTGAGCCAAAGATGTAATGGTAGTTTCACAATCATTGACCCTTTCTCAAGTTCAGCAATTTTTTTGTGCATTTGTCATAATCTGGGCTAGATTCAAATTAATAGATGCATGGAGGACATCTAATCTCTTATCTCTCTTTATTCTTATGCTTATTGATTGAAAATGTGAATACTAATAATGTCAAAAACATTATTTCCTTCCTTCAGGGTCATTTAAATGCCGATTTAGATTTTCATGTCTGTAAACTTAAATAGTATTTGTGTTTAAAAAACTTGCTCTGTATGGCTCTACATGGCATGATAAAAAAAATTCTACATAGTTGATGACTATTTTAGCTATTAGCAGCTCAAACACTAAAGTCAGCTAATTTGGAAATCTCTATGTGCCGCTAATTTACGATAAGCAAAATATTTTTCACAATCATTTTTGTTTTTTCAATAGCCTATAAGCAGCTGTTTTAAATGTTTTTATACTTACTTTGTTTGTAGGTACATTATTTTCTTTCAATATGCACAATTTTTCCAGGAATGCATTTAACATTTGGAGACTTGAGTCAATTTTTTTAAGTAATAATATTTATACTTATTAAACTTATTAATTACCGTATATATCCTCTTGTGTTTGTAGGTGTGCTTATTCGTCCTGGATTTTTTGTGTCCTTTCTTTCTACACTTATTGTATATTGTGTATACCAGAAAAGCAACTACATAAATTACTATTTTAGATCATTTGGAGCAATCAAATAGACATCTATTTTTTCTGTTTTTTTTTCCTTTCTTGAAGGTTTATAGGTGACGTTCATTTATAGCTGTGAATATATATTCATTTCTAACTTAATCCTTAGTTTAACTTACGGAAGCAATATACCTGTTTATATGCCTGAAATGTGGTCCCTGAGGAAAGAAGGCAAAATAGGTAGAGTGTTAACCCTATAAAAACTTCCTTACTTAGACTCCTACATGATTACACGTTATGGCCAAGTATGGTCAGCCATTTTTATAAGTGGTCCAGTCATTTCCTGCTAGATCTACTGTTAAAAAGTGCTTGAATTTAAGCACATAACTTTGCAATTTAAATTATACATGTAAAATTATCCCTACTAAACAGCTGAGTTCCATTCAATATGATACTAATATATATTGCCACTGGTACGAAATGCCAATTTGTCAAAAATTCTATCTTGCCTTAATTCTGCATTAAAGCCATTAGAACTAACTGTCAAGTGAAAACAAATTAGCTGTAAATCACTGAAGTGTGTGGCACAAGAAATCATTTCTCATCAGGTGCAACATTGTCAACAAAAGGTCCAAACTACCTGAATGTGGAAAAGCATATTGCTGACAGATAAGATATTTTCTTTGGCGACATAATCTAGCTAAGAGAATATTTCATATTAGAATGTTGTCTTGGGCAAACGTGTGTGGATTCATTCACATTACAGTAAATGTTCTCTTAGATATGTCTTCTATCAGTTATGGCTTACGTTAGTGGAGACCAGCCTCTCATTTTATTACTTAGGTAAACCATGGGATGAGCTGCAGTACCAGAAACAACTAAGTACATACAGTAGATGAGCTACTGTGTGTGGAAAACCAATGAAAACTTCAGTAGCATCACAGCCACTCTGTTATGCAGAGCGTTAGGCATCCCATGGTCTAAACTCCCACAATTACTCTGCAGATTAGTAATCAAGTTTACATTATTTTATCTTAGTTGATATATTGTTATTCCATTTAAGCTTACATTATTTTATCTCAGTAGCTATTTTGTTACCCATTTAACTTAACAGCCATATATTTCTAAAAGGATGTAACCAGTTTTAATTTACGGACATAATGAAGCAACGTCCAAAGTTGCGAAATGAAACCCGACATTAAGATGGTGATTTTAATTATTTTCTAAAAAGCAGTAGGATAGCAATGATAGCTTTCCTAATAGTCCAGACATTCCTTAGCTAATGGACCAGATAATTTAAAGATAAAAAAAGATTGTAATGTATTAACTTTGACACTAGCAGGAACTCAGTAAATCTGTTTAATTCAGAGTAGCACGAGCATACAAAGAGTTTAATGTGTCACTGTGGTTTGAAAGGAGCAATGGATAACAGTATAGCAGAATATGTTAGTATGCAAAAAACTTCATTTCACTGGCAAATACATAAAATTTGCAAACTTCAGGGGAGAAAATCAATAAAAATTATTTGGGCTATATGGTCTTTATAACCCTATTGGCAGCATCTCTCATTCATACATTGGCAGCATGCAAGTCTCACATTTCCTTACATAACCAAATGTTTCTATGGAGTTTAAATTATATTCCAACTTTAAATTAACCATTTAATTTTCAAAGATGTGAATGTGTTTTTAATTTTATAGGTATTCTCTTGAACTTAAGTCTGAAACTGAAAAAAATATACTTTAGGTGTGCTATCCAATAATAAAAATATTTTGTACTTCTATAGCACCAACAAATTCCAGAGCACTTTACATTAAAGAAGGTATTTATACAGAAAATAAAAGACATTACAGAGTAACATACAACTCAGACACCAGGAGGAGAGAATCATAGAAATGGTAGAGTTGGAAGGGACCCCTGGGTCATCTGGTCCAACCCTCTTCTCAAAGCAGGATTCACTAAATCATTCCAGACAGATGTCTGTCCAGCCTCTGTTTGAAGACTTCCATTGAAGGAGCACTCACCACCTCTCGAGGCAGCCTGTTCCACTCATTGATCACTCTGTCAAAAAGTTTTTTCTAATATCTAATCTGCATCTCCTCCCATTCATTTTCATCTCATTGCTTCTAGTCTTTCCTTGTGCAAATGAGAATAAAGATAGAGAGGGCTCTGTTCACAAGCTTAAAGTCTAAGAGGAAGTAGGAGAGACACGAAAGGTAAAAAGTGCTTGTATTCTATCGTGCAGCCATCAATATAATAAATAGGGTATAACGCTGCATGAACTGGTTACTAGCCAGTGTCTGAATAAATGCAGATACAGAGTGTTATTAATTGTATAAAGGGTGTGTAAACAGATGATCTGAGGGATTAGATTTGGAAGAAAGTTTTGGAAAGGTAGAACTGGAATAGTTACTAGTGCTGAGCGAATACATTTGGCACTATTCGTTACGCGCACGAATAGTACAGTACGGTATTCTTCGAATAATTATGTATTCGCCTCGGTATATTTCAGTGACCAGGTCAGCATGCTGGCGCTTTATTTGCAGCCAGTGAATTTGCTGGGCTGACTTGCCAATCACAGTAATGCCGGCACCATCTTTGGTGTGACATTACTGTGTTTGGCTGGTTTCCAGCATCATAGAGACTATTTAAAGGCTGTCGGCGCCATCTTGCGCACATTTCAGCTGGAAACAGCATAGGGAGAGTGTAGTTTCAGCGTAGGGGCAGTGAAAGGAGTGTAGGGAAAGTGATAGGAGGTTGAAGTGAGCATTTTTTATTTCAATAAGCTCTTTAACCCCTTCCTGACCTGTGAAACAGCGTATGCATCATGAAAGTCGGTGCCAATCCGACCTGTGACGCATACCCTGTGTCATGAAAGGATCGCGTTCCTGCGGGTCGAGTGACCGGGGTCACTGAAAGGTCACCCGACCCGCAGGCACAAGACCCTTTGTGCTTCACCACAGGGGAGTTGGCTTAACCCCCACGTGGCTACGATCGCTCTGATTGGCTGTTAAAAGTGAAACAGCCAATCAGAGCAATCTGTAATATTTCACCAATTAAATTTGGTGAAATATTACAATCCAGCCATGGCCGATGCTGCAATAGCATCTGCCATGTCTGGAGACCGTGATCCGACCCCCCCACACTGAGTCACGGCGGTGATAGTCCGCCGCCACCGATAAATGGCAGCGATCGGTCACCGCCGACACCAAATGCTCCCCTCCCCCTTGCTTCCGCTCCCCCACCTTCCGATCCCCCCCTTACCTTCTGTCCCCCCTACTCACCTCTCCCGGTCCTCCGATGTCCCTGGATCCGTCCCGGCATCCGTCTGGAATGTTTCATGGGCGCCGCCATCTTGCAAAATGGCTGGCGCATGCGCAGTGTGCCTGCCGGCCGGCGCATGCGCAGTATACCCTCCAAAGTCTCACAGTGATCAAAATAAAAAAGTAAATAAACGCCCTTTTTATCACCCCCATAGGTAGGGACAAATAATTTTTTTTTTTTTCTTATTAGGGTTAGGCTAGGTTCACATAGTGGTAAACCAGCCCGTTCAACGCATAGCGTTGACGGGCGGGTAACGGTATAGTATAACGCGATAGCGTTATGCTATACCCGCTAGCGCAGATGAATCAGCTGAATGACGGTACATCACGAACGCATGCCGCATTACGGCATGCGTCACGATGCGCCAAACAATGGGGTTCAATGGCAACGTTAACGGACTGCATTACACCGCGTTATACCGCGGTGTAATGCAGTCCGTCTAATGGACTGCCTTGTCACAATGTGAACCCAGCCTTTGGGTTACGATTATAAGGCTGTGTTCATATTGCGTAAAGGCAGTCCGTTAGACGGACTGCGTTACACCGCGTTATAACGCGTGTGTAACGCAGTCCGTTAATGCTGCCATTCACCCTCATTTGCGGGCGCATCGCGACACATGCCGTAAAGCGGCATGCGTTCGCGACGTGCCGTCATTCAGTGACAGAGCCTCAGACGTGGCCTGCAGCGTCTGGTCTCCATCACCGCTAGCGCAGATGAATCATCTGCTGATTCATCTGCGCTAGCGGGTATAGCATAGCGCGATCGCATTATACTATACCGCTACCAGCCCGTCAACGCTATGTGTTAAACAGGCTGGTGAAACGCAATATGAACCTAGCCTTAGGGTTAGGGTTAGAACTAGAGTTAGGGTTAGAACTAGGGTTAGGGTTAGCCTTAGGGTTAGCATTAGGGTTAGCCCTTCTTAGGGCTGGCGGAACGCACAAAATAAATATAAATAATAAGTACGTTCGCAGCCCGGGGTCCACCGTGCAGGCAGAGCCTGCTGCTTGTAGGATGGCGGTATGGCGAACTCTGTTACTTCACAGAGTCGCAACTATGGACACTGTGGCCCTATATGGCGGTATAAGCGAACTCTGTTACGCCACAGAGTCGCTAAGGTAGAAACGCAGAAATATGGACTGTGTCCTGTTAACTCCACAGGTATGCACAGACAACTGCTGTGCGGACAGCAGTCCGCAGTAACGCAATCAGCAACGCAATCAGACAATCTCCTCACCGGAGAAGCCGGTAATCTAGGGGCTTATTTCAGCCAAGTCCTAAACACGTGCATACAATCTCCTCACCGGAGATGCCGGTATTCTAGGGGCTTATTTCAGCCGAGCCCTAACACATGCATGCAAGATCACCCTGGTGCAAAGCACATAATGTGATTGATACTAGCGCATGGTGGCACCACCATGCCACCCTTTTATAGTAGCAACTACAGGGCTTGCCAGATAAGGACCAATAGGAAACTGCTCCAGAACGCAAATGGTTTCAGGACCTTCCTGGCGGACCAATAGGAGCTGCTGCAGTACCTGAGCATGTGACCCCTGATCTCCCATGAGAGATCTTACTCTGGGCATGCTCAGAAGGGGAAAGCAAGGACTTTGTCCTAAAGACGTCTGCTCGCCGCTAACCAGTACTGGCTACAATAGCAGAGCCTGGAGGAGCAGCAGTAATCCTCTGCGCAATGTTAGACTGAGCGAGACGCTGGGACCGACATCTAAGCTGAGCAGAGTCCACTGCGGCCGGAGACGGATGGGAGATCACAGCAGGGACGGCTCGAGATTCCCCTTGTGCAGAAGCCCTAACAGCCCTAGGGTTAGAATTAGGGTTAGGGTTGGAATTAGGGTTAGGGTTGGGATTAGGTTTAGGTTTGTGGTTAGGGTTAGAGTTAGGATAAGTGTTAGGGGTGTTTTGGGGTTAGGATTGGGATTAGGGTTAGGCTTGTGGTTAGGGTTATGGTTAGAGTTGGGATTAGGGTTAGGGATGTGTTGGGGTTAGGGTTATGGTTAGGATTAGGGTTAGGGGTGTGTAGGGGTTAAGGTTGGGGTTAGAGATGTGTTGGGGTTAGGGTTGGAGTTAGAATTGAGGGGTTTCCACTATTTAGGCACATCAGGGGTGTCCATACTTGACATGGCGCCACCATTGATTCCTGCAAATTTTGCGTTCAAAAAGGCAAACAGTGCTCACTTTATTCCGAGCCCCGACGTGTGCCCAAACAGTGGTTTACCCCCATATATGGGGCATCAGCGTACTCAGGAAAAATTTCACAACAACTTTGGGGGTCGAATTTCTCCTGTTACCCTTAGGAAAAAAAAATGGGGGCTATAAAAATTATTTTTGTGGAAAAAAAATGATTTTTTATTTTCACAGCTCTGCGTTATAAACTTCTGTGAAAAACTTGGAGATTCAAAGTGCTCACCACACACCTAGAGGAGTTCCTTGGGGGATCTAATTTCCAAAATGGGGTCACTTGGGGGGTTTCTACTGTTTAGGCACATCATGGGCTCTGCAAACGTAACATGACGCCCGCAGACCATTCCATCAAATCGGCATTTCAAAACGTCACTACTTCCCTTCCGAGACCCGACTGTTGTGTTTAGGTAGCTGAGGAGAAAAAGCAAAAACAGTAATACACCAGAGAGACTGGAACCTATTGGTTTGCAGTAACCTAAACTAACCACACAACTAGAGGTAGCCGTGGAGCGTTCCTACGTTGATCCTAGACTCCTCGTCACAGCCTGAGGTATAACTACACCTAAAGGCAGAAAGAGGAAAGCTATCTGCCCCGGAGCTGATCCCCAAAGAAAATAGGAAGCCCCCAAACATGTAATGGTGGTTAGACAAGAAGAAAGCACGGACACAGACAGAAAATAGAATAAGCAAACGCTGGGGCCCAATCTGTCTGGACAGAAAAGTACAGGAAAGGATTCTTACTGCAATCCAAAAAAACCCCTAAAAATACCAAGTTTCTGATTGCAAAAACACCTGAGATCAAACGATCACTACCACCTAAATCAGATATCTGGTGTAACAACAAAACTAAGCCGCAGCCACTGAAAAAACAGGAAAAAGCAAATGAACAAATAAGAGTGGCTTCAGATAAACTGAGAGTAGCACAGGCCCCCAGGAGGGGACCCAGCTGACCTCCACAGAAGTGCAGGGAACAATGCAAAAAGCAAGCACAAAAATAAAAGCAGAAAATATCTTATCTGAAAGCAGAAGATGCAGGCAAGACTCAGCAAACTTCCAAATGAACCAGGAACCACAATTGAGACAAGAACAATTGATCACCGGCGACCATCAAGGGAGGGATCCTCCCTTATATCAGTCCAGTCCGTGATCCCAGATTGCCATTCATCGCTGTGAGGTTCAGTACTGTCTGCAACCAGCAGAGGGATCCTCTGCTCAGAAACCATCTCCAGCACATTCATAACACCCGACGTGTGCCCATACAGTAGTTTTCTCCCACATATGGGATATCAGTGTACTCAGGACAAATTGGACACCAACTTTTGTGGTCTAATTTCTCCTGTTACCCTTGGGGAAAATAAAAAAATTTGGTTCTAAAAGATCATGTTTGTGGAAAAAATATGATTTTTTTATTTTCATGCCCGGGAGTTACAAACTTCTGTGTAGCCCTTTTGGGTTCAAAGTGCTCACCACACATCTAGATAAGTTCCTTGTGGGGTCTAGTTTTCAATATGGAGTCACTTTTGGGAGTTTCTACTGTTTAGGCACATCAGGGGCTCTGCAAACGTAACATGACGCCCTCAGACCATTCCATCAAGTCGGCATTTCAAAACGTCACTACTTCCCTTCCGAGCCACGACGTGTGCCCATACAGTAGTTTTCTCCTACATATGGGATATCAGCGTACTCAGGACAAATTGCACAACAACTTTTGGGGTCCAACTTCTCCTGTTGCCCTTGGGAAAATAAAAAAATTGGGGACTAAAAGATCATGTTTGTGGAAAAAATGTAATTTTTTATTTTCATGCCCGGACATTATAAACTTCTGTGTAGCCCTTGGGGTTCAAAGTGCTCATCGCATGTCTAGATAAGTTCTGTGCGGTGTCTAGTTTCCAAAATTGGGTCACTTGTGGGGAGTTTCTACTGTTTAGGCACATCAGTGGCTCTGCAAACGTAACATGATGCCCGCAGACCATTCCATCAAAGTCAGCATTTCAAAACGTCACTACTTCCCTTCCGAGCCCCAATGTGTGCCCGATCAGTGGTTCCCTCACACATATGGGGTACCAGTGTACTCAGGACAAACTGTACAACAACTTTTGGGGTCCAATTTCTCCTGTTACCCTTGTGAAAATAAAAAAATGTGGGTTTTAAAAAATAAGTTTTTGAGGAAAAAAATGATTTTTATTTTCACGGCTCTGCATTATAAACTTCTGTGAAGCACGTGGGAGTTTAAGGTGCTCACCACACATCTGGATAAGTTCCTTGGGGGGTTTAGTTTACAAAATCAGGGTCACTTGTGGGGGTTTCTACTGTTTAGGCACATCAGGGGCTCTGCAAACGTAACAAGATGCCCACAGACCATTCCTTCAAGTCGGCATTTCAAAGCGTCACTACATCCCTTCCGAGCCCTGACGTGTACCCAAACAGTGGTTACCCCCCACATATGGGATACCAGCATACTCAGGACAAACTGGACAACAACTTTTTGGGTCCAATTTCTCCTGTAACCATTGTGAAAATAAAAAATAGGGGGTTAAAATATCATTTTTTGAGAAAAAAAAAATTATTTTTAGGGCTCTGCGTTATATACTTCTGTGAAGCACCGGGGGGTTCAAAGTGCTCACTGTGCTTCTAGATATGTTCCTTAGGGGGTCTTGTTTCCAAAATGGGGTCATTTGTGGGGAACTCCAAAGTTTAGGCACACAGGGGCTCTCCAAACACGACATGGTGTCTGCTAACGATTGGAGCTAATTTTCCATTAAAAAAGTCAAATGGCGCTCCTTCCCTTCTGAGCCCTGCCATGCGCCCAAACAGTGGTTCCCCCCACATATGGGGCACCAACGTACTCAGGAAAAACTGGACAACAACTTTTGGTGTCCAATTTATCCTGTTATCCTTGGGAAAATAAAAAATAGCGGGCTAAAAAATGATTTTTGAGAAACAAAAATGATTTTTTTATTTTCACTGCTCTGCATTTATAAACTTCTGTGAAGTACTTGGGGGTTCAAAGTGCTCATTACACATCTAGATAAGCTCCTTGGGGAGTCTAGTTTCCAAAATGGGGTCACTTGTGGGGGGTTTCTACTGTTTAGGCACATCAGGGGCTCTTCAAATGCAACATGACGCCCGCAGAACATTACATCAAGTCTGCATTCCAAAATGGCGCTCCTTCCCTTCTGAGCTCTCCCATGCGCCAAAACAGTGGTTGCCCCCACATATGGGGTATTGGTGTACTCAGGACAAATTGCACAACAACTTTTGTGGTCCAATTTCTCCTGTTACCCTTGTGAAAATAAAAAATAGCGGGCTAAAAAATCATTTTTGAGGAAAAAAATGATTTTTTTTATTTTCACTGCTCTGCGTTATAAACTTGTGTGAAGCACTTGGGGGTTCAGAGTGCTCACAACACATCTAGATAAGTTCCATAAGAGGTCTAATTTCCAAAATGGTGTCACATGTGGTGTTTTTTCACTGTTTAGGCACACAGGGGCTCTCCAAACGCGTCATGGTGTCCGCTAACGATTGGCGCTAATTTTCCATTCAAAAAGTCAAATGGCGCTCCTTCCCTTCTGGGCCCTGCCGTGCGCCTAAACAGTGGTTTATGACCACATATGAGGTATCTGTGTACTCAGGATAAACTGCCCAACAAATTTTAGGATCTATTTTATCCTTTTGACCATGTGAAAATGAAAAAACTGAGGCTAAAAGAAAATTTTTGTAAAAAAAAAGTACTTTCTTTTATTTATGGTTCAATTTGTGAAGCACCTGGGGGTTCAAAGTGCTCACTATGCATCTAGATAAGTTTCTTGGGGGGTCTAGTTTCTAAAATGGGGTCACTTGTGGTGGAGCTCCAATGCTTAGGCACACAGGGACTCTCCAAATGCGACATGGCAACCGCTAAATATTCCAGCATATTTTCCATTCAAAAAGTCAAATGGCACTCCTTCCCTTCTGAGCCCCCTCGTGAGCCCAAACAATGATTTATGACCAGATATGAGGTATCTGTGTACTCAAGAGAAATTGCCCAACAAATTTCAGGAGTCATTTTATCCTGTTGCCCATGTGAAAATGAAAAAACTGAGGCTAAAATAAAATTTTTGTAAAATACGGATCAATTTGTGAAACACCTGGGGGTTTAAAGTGCTCACTATGCATCTAGATAAGTTCCTTGGGGGGTCTCGTTTCCAAAATGGGGTCACTTGTGGGGGAGCTCCAATGTTTAGGCACACAGGAACTCTCCAAATGCGACATGGCAACCGCTAAATATTCCAGCATATTTTCTATTCAAAAAGTCAAATGGCGCTCCTTCCCTTCTGAGCCCTGCCGTGCGCCCAAACAGTGGTTTATGACCACATATGAGGTATCTGTGTACTCAGGAGAAATTGCCCAACAAATTTTAGGATCTATTTTATCCTGTTGCCCATGCAAAAATGAAAAAATTGATGCTAAAATAAAAGTTTTGTTGCAAAAATTAAAATGTCCATTTTTTCCTTCCACGTTGCTTTAGTTCCTGTGAAGCACCTGAAGGGTTAATAATCTTCTTGAATGTAGTTTTGAGTAGCTTGAGGGGTGCAGTTTTTTTAATGGTGTCACTTTTTGGTATTTTCTGCCTTATAGATCCCTCAAAGTTACTTCAAATGTGAGGTGGTCCCTAAAAAAAATGGTTTTGTAAATTTTGCTGTAAAAATGAGAAATCGCTAGTCAACTTTTAACTCTTATAACTTCCTAACAAAAAAAATTTTGTTTCCAAAATTGTGCTGATGTAAAGTAGACATGTGGCAAATGTTATTTATTAACTATTTTGTGTCACATACCTCTCTGGTTTAACAGAATAAAAATTAAAAATTTGACAATTGCGAAATTTTCAAAATTTTGGCCAAATTTCCATTTTTTTCACAAATAAATGCAAAAATTATCGACCTAAGTTTACCACTATCATGAAGCCCAATATGTCACGAAAAAAACAGTCTCAGAATCGCTAGGATCCGTTGAAGCGTTCCTGAGTTATTACCTCATAAAGGGACACTGGTCAGAATTGCAAAAAATGGCAAGGTCTTTAAGGTCAAAATAGGCTGGGTCATGAAGGGGTTAAAGAGCTGAACATTGTCAAGATTAATTGTTTGTTAGATGGGGACTTAGTAGGAAGAGATTTAAAAGAAGGGAGGGAGGGTGGGTGAAATGCAAGCATCTGGGTGTTCTCATCATTGCAAGTACAAGCTACTGCTCTCTTCTATTTTCAACTTAAAACACCTAATATTTTTCTAGCAGTTGTGCGACTGGTGCAATCTGGATAGAGATAAACGTATGTGACAATTTAGCAGGGGCAATAATATTCATTACACTGCATTTGGAGTGTGTCAGCAAGTCAATTAAAAAAATCTTAATTTTCTATTGTTTTAATAAATGGCGTTTCTGTATCTAGCAGCTCTGCGACTGGCGCAATCCGGGTACTCATAATCTTACGTGACAATTTAGCAGGGGCAATAATCTTCATTATTCCACTGTTTGAGTCTCAGAAAGTGAATCGATAGGGTGTACAAGTTTCACCACTGCACAATATGCCAAGTTTTCACAAAGTACTAAACATTAGCCATGTGGTGTGTACATACATTACTACTAAGTACTTGTTGCAGAAGCAGGATGAGGAGGAGGTGATTTCATGAACAAAATGGGTTTGGATGGTAAGAGATGGATGTTAAAACAACTTCCCAAAAAAAACATTTGGGCTGCTTTTACATTACGTTGCTATCATCCGTTAGGCTTACAAAGTCGCTGTAAATCCAGCCCTTGTTCAATTTTAGAATAGTCAGCCTGTCTGCATTTTCCATTAACAGGAGTGTGCGCCTATCCGCTATGATTGTGACAGCCAAACTAAAAACCCACTCAGACAACACACTTGTAGCAGGGCATAGCTGTTCTGCCTTCATACACGTTGACACGGTTTGCAATCTAGCATACAGCCTAAACGACGATTCCGTAGTCCAAATAAGCAGACTGTCCTCTGTAGTCTAACTTATTTATTGGTGAACAGTATAGAACATGCGCTGTAAAACTATAAAAATACAAATGACATAGATAAGTTTTGGGCACACAGCTGACACTTTACAATTAACAGGAAAGTATACAGTATGATGCAAACTTTGCACAGGATTCTAATAACATCGCCTATGCACTGGCTGCTGTACAGTTAATAACCTCCTATACACTGCATTGCTAGAGAAGATATTGATCTTACCAAATATGCTTTACCAGGATAGAAAACTCAAGTTGGAGAGGTTACAGGAAAGCACATGAACACGTGTATTCCCTGAAGTATGCTTCTTCCCAGCATACCTTGCTTCAATCTCACAATGCAATACTCTATCTGCTTGTTAAAGACACAGGCTATAAATTCAGCCATCACTAGATGGTGCTATAACAAACAAAACCAGCACACAATAAGAAGCATACTGCCCAGTACTCAGATGGGCAGAACAATAGCAGTACTTCCAAGATGTAGAAGGAGAGGTCAGGCCAAATGTGGAGCTTGGACAACCAATAGTTAAAGATCACTGAAGAATAAGGAAGGATGCTGGTTTGATCAATTAAGTAGTCCTTGATCATCTTCGTCACCTTCTCCCTACTCATCACAGTTACACCCACAGAAAGCCCTTGCTGATGTGATGGTTTCATGAAAATGTGTCAGTTGGTGGATATTTCCTCAACCCTGAGTTGCACCTCGTGTGCTTGGCCCCCCCTGAAATCCATGTGGGTGAAAAAAGCTGGTACCTCTGCCAGCAACGTTGTCTGAGGGTAATCTTTTTAGCAAGTCTTCCACAACAGCCCTCTGGCATACATGCACTGAAAAAGGCACGTCAGCCTCCGACATTAGAGAAGCAAATTTCTCCTTGTACAGTGTGTCAACAAAGGTGCACAGAAAGTATTTCCTGTTGGACAAAATGTGTTTCACGTTAGGGTCTTGGGAAAGGCATCTGGACATGAACTCTGACATGTGTGGAAGACTACAAAGAGTCAAACATTCAGTGTACTCACAAGGAAGAGCACTAACCATTCTCTCCTCCTCATGACACATAGCCTCCTTCTCCTCCTCTTCAGGCCATCCATGATGGACAGGTATGAAGATGGCATTGGGAAACCCCGCTTTGCACAGACCAAAATCTTCTGTTCTGCCTCATCCTCCTCTTCCTCCTGTTCCTCATCATCAACCAATATTGCTTGAGAATATTGTGTGAAGTAGGGCTGTGTGGTATCAGCCAACATAAAATTTTGCTTGATAGCCACCTGCTTGGCATTCAAAGCTTTCTCTTTGAGATTCTGCAGGTGAATGTTTTAATGGACAGAGCAGCGTAATGGTTACGCTGACAATAGCGTCTTCATCGCTCACCATCTTGGTGCAGTACTCAAAGTTTTGAAGAATCTCAGAAATGTCATCTATCCACAGCCACTAGTCAGCTGTTACAGTGGGGAAAAATATTTAATCAGCCGCCAATTGTGCAAGTTCTCCTACTTAAAAAGATGAGAGAGGACTGTAATTAACATCATAGGTAGACCAAAACTATGAGAGTCAAAATGGGAAAGCAAATCCAGAAAATCACCGTGTCTGATTTGATATTTATTTTTGCAAATTATGGTGGAAAATAAGTATTTAGTCATTAACAAAAGTTCATCTTAATATTTTGTTATATATCCATTGTTGGCAAATTACAGAGGTCAAAAGTTTCTGTAAGTCTTCACAAGGTTGACACACACTGTTGGTGATATATTGGCTCATTCCTTGTTTTGTTTTGGGCCTGTCGCTGGGCAACACTGACTTTCAAATCCCTCCAAAGGTTTTCTATGGGCTTGAGATCTGGAGACTAACTAGGACACTCCAAGAAGTTTATATGCTTCTTACGAAGCCACTCCTTCGTTGTCCTGGCGGTATGTTTGGGATAATTGTTCTTCTGAAAGACCCATCCACGTTTCATCTTCAATGCCCTTGCTGATGGAAGGAGGTTTGCACTCAAAATCTCATGATACATGGCCCCATTCATTCTTTCATATACACGGATAAGTTGTCCTGGTCCCTTTGCAGAGAAACAGCCTCAAAGCATGATCTTGCCACCCCCATGCTTCACAGTAGGCATGGTGTTCTTTGGATGCAGCTCAGCATTCTGTCTCCTCCAAACACGATGAGTTGTGTTTCTTCCAAACAGTTCTAGTTTAGTTTAATCAGACCATATGACATTCTCCCAATACTCTTGTGGATAATCCAAATGCTCTCTAGCAAGCTTCAGATGGGCCCGGACATGTACTAGCTTAAGCAGGGGGACACGTCTGCTACTGCAGGATCTGAGTCCCTGGCGGTGTAGTGTGTTACTGATGTAGCCTTTGTTACGGTGGTTCTAGCTCTATGCAGGTCATTCAATAGGTCCTCCTTGTGGTTCTGTGATTTTTGCTCACCTTTCTTGTGATCATTTTGACCCCACGGGTGAGATTTTGCGTGGAGCACCAGATCGAGGGAGATTATCAGCGGTCTTGTATGCCTTCCATTTTCTTATTATTGCTCCCACAGTTGATTTCATCAAACCAAGCTTCTTGCCTATTGCAGATTCAGTCTTCCCAGCCTGGTGCAGGACTACTATTTTGTACCATAGTGGAGATTGGAGTGTTAATGTTTAAGGTTCTGGACAGGTGTCTTTCACACTGATAACAAGTTCAAACAGTTGCCATTACTACGGCTAATGAGTGGAGGACAGAGGAGCCTCTTAAAGAAGAAGTTACAGGTCTGTGAGAGCCAGAAATCTTTCATGTTTTTAGGTGACCAAATACTTATTTTCCACCATAATTTGCAAAATAAATGTTACCAAATCAGACAAGGTGCTTTTCTGTATTTGTTTCCCATTTTGACTCTCATAGTTGTGGTCTACCTATCAAGTCAATTACAGGCCTTTCTCATCTTTTTAGGTGGGAGAATTTGCACAATTGGTGACTGACTAAATTCTTTTTTCCCCACTGTATGTGTGGGGGCTGAGTGTTACTATGACTGGCATTGAGAAGCTGGAATTCAGACACTGCTCTCTGCTGCTCACTAAGCCTTGCCAACATTTGAACAGCCTACCACCTCAACACATTTATGTAACTATTCCTGTGTTGCCCATTCAAAATTTTCTTCAAAACCAGGATCCTTGTAATTTGTTCTCACACACTTTATGCATTTAATAACCCTTTATGTCTGTAATTTTACACATACTGGTTGGTAACGGTTTCATACAGCATTTCATGAACACCTGATTTCTTACATTATGGCTGGTCAGAACAATGAAAGTAATTGTTACCATCCACCTTTTATGTCTCCCTATTTCCTCATAGATTATAAGCTTGCGAACAGGGTCCTCATTCCGCTTGGTATCTGTTGTTCATGTGATTATTGTTATTCTGTAATGTATTTTATTGTCTGTAGAAAAAAGAAGAAGCAAACCAGCTCACCAACTACCACGACAGGTGCACGGAACGACGTCTGACAAACGTCCAGGAAAATCCAAGGAAAAAGAGAATGTTCCAGCTCCTTAAAATTGCAAAATTTTATTCGTCCATTCGGTATAAAATACAAAGTGGTAAATGCTCCATGAAGGAAGCCGCATACAGCAACGCGTTTCGATCAGACGATCTTCATCAAGGCTGCTATACATATGTGAAACTAACAGACCTGGTCTGTTAGTTTCACATATGTATAGCAGCCTTGATGAAGATCGAGCTGGAACATTCTCTTTTTCCTTGGATTTTATTGTCTGTACAAGTCCCCTCTAAGATGTAAAGTGCTGTGAAATATGTTGGTGCTATAGAAATAAAATTCTTATTATTTATTAATATTATGAAAGGTCAAATTCCAGCGTGTGGGCAGGTCACAAATCAGTCAGTGACGAGGCAAATTAAAGCACTGCTGAAGTAAAGCTAGTCCGCCGAAAGCCTGAGATGACTTTTGGAAATGTGTGCTGACACACCATACTTTAGCAAGCAGGTCCGGCAAGTTAGGGTATGTTTTAAAAAATGCTGTACAACCAAGTTCAGCACATGGGCCATGCATGGAACGTGTTTATCAACTTGCCGAGCTTTAAAGCAGCCACCAAGTTACAACCATTATCGCATACAACGAGATCTGGTTGGAAGTGCAGCAGGGAAAGCCACTGAGCGATCTCTTCTTTTATCACCTTCAACAGCTGAGCTGCTTTGTGACCTTTATCACCTAAATAGATGAGCTTCAGCAGAGTGTGCTGCTGCTTTGCCAAGACAGTGCTGCATACCTCTCAGCTGGGGAGTGATGGCGAGGCTACTTTCAGTGGGGAGGAGGAGAGACAGGAACTGTAATAAGAGGAGACTGAAACCCTGATGGAAGTTGGGCCCGCTATTCTTGGTTTGGGTAAGATGTGTGATGTCCCGCCTCTGACTCTGTCCCACATTCCACCAGGTTCACCCCGTGTGCCATAAAGAAAATGTAGTGTCCCTGTCTACAAGAAATTGTTCATGTGTCAATGGTAAAGTAGACCTTCCCTGTGACTGCGTTGGCCAGAGCAAGGCTGATATTGTGTAGCACAACTACTTATGTAACACGTTGACCGCACACAGGGAAAAATAGTGTAAGATGGCAATCGAGTACCATGGGGCTGCCACCGTCAAGAGATTGTGGAAAGACTCAGTTCCTACAAGTCGAAACGGCAACATTTCCAGGGCTAGCAATCTGGCAATCTGGGTGTTTAGTGTTTGGGCTTGTGGATAGGTGTATATTTCAGCATCCTGTGAAACGTTTGGGTCAGGTAAAACTGAACGCTGCACTGGGACAACAAACTGGATGTGGTTGCTGACTGTTGTGTCTGTGCAACCGCAGGTTGTGGGCAGGAGGAGTCTGTGTCTTTCAATTAAAGAACTTTTTCTGGGTGTCTGTGTTTTCTTACATTGTGATTATGGGGTTAGTAGTGGGGGTGTCTTATTGACTCCTCTCCATTACTAGCCTTGGGGCTTGATGTCACCAGACAATACAAAGGTGACATCAACCCCCCAACTATTACCCCACTTGTCACCGCTAAAGGGCAAGTGGGAAGAGCGAGGCTGAGTGCCAGAATTGGCGCATCTTAGAGATGCGCCTTCTCTAGGGTGGCTCAGAGATTATGTTTTTCGCCGTTGGGAAGTATCTATGGCCCCTTCCTAGGCTATTGATATCAGCCAGCAGCTGTCTTCCTAGCCTTTGCTGGTTATTAATTATAGGGGGACCCCACATTATTTTTTTGGGGGTCCCCCATTTTAATACCAGTAAAGACTAAGTATACAGTTGTGAGCTGATATTAATAGCTGATATAAACATCTGCCCCCAGCCGTCGGCTTTCCCTCTGCTAGTTACGAAATTGCCATGCGATTTTTTTCTGAAAAATAATCTTTTATTAATTAAATACATGTCCAGAAATTTGCACCCACAATGTATTAATTGCATTTGTCCCTGACATCTATATATCTACCTATTCTATTTGTATTTGCTGTGCGTAATCCATCTGTCCTATCATGTTGGCTCCTGCAGTGATTTTCCAGAACACGGTAGATGAATTACCGGCTTTTCTTCTATCTATCTATGCAATATAAATTCATTTATATATGTGTGTGTCACTGACATCCATATATCTACGTATTCTATATGTATATATCTATTCTATCTATTCTATTCTAACCTGTCAGTGTGATTTTACTGTGTGCTGCACATGAATTGCCGGCTTTTCAAGGGACAACGGTGCATAAAAATCGGACAGCAGTTGCATGCTCCGAGTACTGTGTGATTTTATTCTCGCACCCATAGGCTTGCAGGCTTTGGGCCAGATGCACAACTGTTATGTTTAGGTAGTTAAGGAGAGAAAGTAAAAACGGTAATACACCAGAGAGGCTGGAACCTATTGGATTGCAGTAACCTGAACTAACCACACAACTAGAGGTAGCCGTGGAGCGTTCCTTCATTGATCCTAGACGCCTCGTCACAGCCTGAGAGATAACTACACCTAAAGGCAGAAAGATGAAAGCTATCTGCCCAGGAGAAGATCCCCAAAGAAAATAGAAAGCCCCCAAACATGTAAAGGCGGTTAGACAAGAAGAAAGCACGGACACAGACAGAAAATAGAATGAGCAAACACTGGGGCCCAATCTGTCTAGACAGAAAAGTACAGGAAAGAAATCTGACTGCAATCCAACAAAAAACCCTAAAAAATACCAACAATTCTGATTGCCAAAAAACCTGAGATCACACGTTCTCATCCACCTAAATCAGATGTCTGGTGTAACAAAACCAAGCCGCTGCCACTGAAAAAACAGGAAAAAGCAAATTAACAAATAACAGTTGCTACAGATAAACTGAGAGGAGCACAGGCCCCAGGAGGGGACCCGGCTGACCTCCACAAAAGTGCAGAAAACTATGCAAAAAGCAAGCACAAAAAGAAAAGCAGAAAATATCTTATCTGAAAGCACCAGATGCAGGCAAGACTCCAGCAAACTTCCAAATGAACCAGGAACCACAATTGAGACAAGAACAATTGATCACCTGAGACCATCATGGGAGGGAACCTCCCATATATCAATCCCGTCAGTGATCCCAGATTGCCATTCCTCGCTGGAAGGTTCAGTACTGTCTGTAACCACCAGAGGGAGCCTCTGCTCAGAAACCATCTCTAGCACATTCACAACAGTACCCCCCTTAAGGAGCGGTCACCGAACCCTCACTTGTGCAACCAGGCCGATCAGGATGAGCTTGGTGATAGGCACGGATCAGTCTCCTAGCATGAATGTCTGAAGCAAACACCCAAGAATTGTCCTCCTGACCATAACCTCTCCACTTAACCAAATACTGGAGTTTCCGTCTAAAAAAACGAGAATCCAATATTTTCTCAACCACATACTCCAGATTGCCTTCAACCAAAGCAGGGTCAGGAGGTGCAGCCATAGGAACCACTGGCTCTACAAACCTCTTCAATAAGGACTTGTGGAACACGTTATGGATCTTAAATGTCCCTGGAAGATGCAAACGGAAGGAAACCAGATTAAGAATCTCCATGATCTTATAAGGTCCAATGAACCTAGGCTTAAACTTTGGAGATGCAACCCTCATAGGGATAATTCTTGAGGACAACCAAACCAAGTCCCCCACTTTAAGCCGAGGACCTTCAGTCCTATGCCGGTTGGCATACCGCTGTGCTTTCTCTTGAGAAAGAGGCAACTTCTCCACTTCCTGGTCACAAATCTGCTGCATTCACTCCACAACAGAGTCAACACCCGGACAGACAGAAGCCTCCGCTTGTCCCGAAGAAAATCGAAGGTGAAACCCAGAATTGCAGAAAAATGGAGACATCAAGGTGGCAGAGCTAGCTCTATTATTAAGAGCAAACTCAGCCAAAGGCAAAAAAGAGACCCAGTCATCTTGATCAGCAGACACAAAACATCTCGAATAAGTCTCCAAGGTCTGGTTTGTTCTCTCGTTTTGTCCATTGGTCTGAGGATGAAATACAGAGGAGAAAGATAATTGAACACCAAGTTTAGAACAAAATGTTCTCCAAAATCTTGAAAAAAACTGGACTCCTCTGTCAGACACAATGTTCTCCGGAATGCCGTGCAACCGAACCACGTGCTGAAGGAACAAAGGCACCAACTCGGAGGAGGAAGGCAACTTAGGTAATGGCACAAGATGTATCATCTTGGAAAACCTATCACAGATTACCCAGATAACGGTCATTCTCTGAGAGACAGGGAGGTCGGAAATAAAATCCATAGAGATATGGGTCCATGGCCTCTTGGGCACAGGTAATGGCATTAACAAACCACTAGAGCGAGAGCAAGGCTTGGAGCGAAAGCAAGTCCCACAGCACTGCAAAAATTCTCTGACGTCACGAGACAAAGTAGGCCACCAAAAGGACCGACTCACCAAGTCTCTGGTACCAAAAATCCCGGGATGACCAGCCAACGCGGAACAATGAATCTCAGACATCACATTCTTCTTCCACTGGTCTGCGACAAACAATTTCCCAATAGGGCAGCGCTCAGGTTTATCCTCCTGACACCCTTCCAGAGCCAGTCTCAAATTGGGCGAGATGGCGGAAAGTACTACACCCTCTTTCAAAATAACAGCAGGATCAGATAACTCAGGAGAATCCGCAAAGAAACTCCTCGAGAGGGCATCCGCCTTAACATTCTTAGTGCCTGGAAGAAAAGAAACCACAAAATTAAAACGTGTGAAAAACAAGGCCCACCTGGCCTGTCTAGGATTAAGTCGCTTGGCTGATTCGAGATAAATCAGGTTCTTATGGTCTGTGAGGACCACCACCTGATGTTTGGCTCCTTCCAGCCAATGTCTTCACTCTTCAAAGGCCCACTTCATGGCCAATAACTCCCGATTACCCATGTCATAATTACGTTCAGTTGGAGAAAATTTTCGAGAGAAAAAGGCACAAGGGTTACTCTTAGAGGTCTCTGGATCTCTTTGGGACAAAACGGCACCTGCCCCAATTTCAGAAGCATCAACCTCCACTTGAAACGGTAGAGAAACATCAGGCTGCCGTAGAACAGGAGCAGAAGTGAATCTCTGCTTAAGTTCCTGAAATGCAGAAACTGCCTCAGGAGGCCAATTCACCACATCGGAACCCTTTTTGGTCAAATCAGTCAATGGTTTAACAATACCGGAGAAATTGCCAATAAATTTACGATAAAAATTGGCAAAACCCAAAAATCTCTGAAGAGCCTTTAATGAAGTAGGTTGAACCCAATCACAGATGGCCTGAACCTTGACCGGGTCCATTTCAATAACAGACGGAGACAAAATGAATCCCAGAAATGAGACCTTCTGTATGCCAAAAAGACACTTTGATCCCTTCACATACAGTGCATTCTCTCTCAAAATCTGGAACACAGTCCGAACATGTTTCACATGAGAGTCCCAGTCATTGGAAAAAATCAAGATATCATCCAAATAAACAATCAAAAATTTATCCACAAAATCCCCGAAAATATCATTCATGAAGGATTGGAAGACGGAAGGAGCATTAGTGAGCCCAAAGGCATTACTAGGTACTCAAAATGCCCGTCTGGGGTATTAAACGCCGTCTTCCATTCATCCCCGTGCTTAATGCGAATAAGGTTATACGCCCCCTGAGGTCAAGCTTGGTAAACCAACTAGCACTTTTCACTCTGGAAAACAGGTCAGAAATCAAGGGTAACGGATATTGATATTTCACAGTGATCTTATTCAGGAGACGATAATCAATACACGGCCATAATGAACCATCCTTTTTGGCCACAAAGAAAAAAAACGGCGCCCAAGGGTGAACAGGATGGTCTGATATGACCCTTCTCCAATGACTCCTTGATATAAGATCGCATAGCATCGTGTACAGGTACAGATAAGTTAAAAAGGCGACCCTTAGGAAATTTACCACCAGGCACTAACTCAATAGCGCAATAGTAGCTTCTGTGAGGAGGTAAGGACACAGACTTACTTTCACTAAACACATCAGAAAAATCAGTCAAAAAGTAAAGAACATCCTGAGACTGGGGAGAGGCAAAAAAAACAGGAGTATCAGCATTAACACATTGGCAGCTCCAACTGGACACAGACATAGATTTCCAATCCAAAACAGGATTATGAATCTGTAACCAAGGGAAACCCAGTACAATAATGTCATGCAGATTATGCAACACCAGAAATTTGCAACTCTCCTGATGATCTGGTTCAACCCTCATTATCACCTGAGTAGAAAATTGTGGTTTATTCTCCGCCAAAGGGGTAGAATCAATGCCCAGTAGGGGAATACTGTAGACTTCCGCAGGGGTATCATGGGAAAGCCACAACGTTTGACAAAGTCAAAATCCATCAGGTTAATAGCTGCTCCTGAATCAACAAAAGCCTGAGCCGAAAATGTGGACATGGAGCAAATCAGGGTCACAGTCAACAGAAATTTAATCTGAACACTACCCAAGACAAATGAGCGCGCAAAACGTCTTCCCCGCTTAGGGCAGACGGAAATAGCATGAGAGGTGTCACCACAGTAGAAACATAACCCATTGCGCTTTCGAAACTCATAACGCTGTGCCCCAGAAGTCACTCCATCACTCTGCATGGACTCAGGAGCTGGCCCACAAGGCAACACCATCTCGCGCATACCTCTGCTCTCACGCAAACGTCTGTCAATTTGAATAGCCAAAGACATAGAATCATTGAGACCAGAAGGAACAGGGAATCCCACCATAACGTCCTTTACATTCTCTGACAGACCCTTCCGAAAAAGGGCTGCCAAAGCATCATCATTCCATTTGGTCAGGACTGCCCACTTTCTAAATTTCTGACAGTACAGCTCAGCGGCTTCACAGCCCTAACTTAATGCCAACAAGGTCTTTTCAGCTTGATCAGTGACATTAGGTTCATCGTACAACAACCCAAGAGCCTGAAAAAATACATCAATATCATTCAAAACAGGATCCCTAGGTGTCAGGGAAAAAGCCCAATCCTGAGGGTCGCCGCGCAGGAGAGAGATGACAATTTGAACCTGCTGTGCTGCGTTCCCTGAGGACTTAGTCTTTAAGGCAAAAAACAACTTACAGTTATTTTTGAAATTCAGAAATTTAGCCCGATCCCCCAAAAACAAATCTGGCATGGGGATCCTAGGTTCCACAATCGGCAACCCAGCAAGATAGGTAGCAATACTCTGAACCTCAGTGGCAAGCTGCTCCACACGGCCAGACAACTGTGCAAAATCCATTGAGAGAAAAAAAAAATCATCCTCAGCACCCAGAGAGAAAGAGGGAAAAAAATGCAACAAATAGAAAAAAAAATCTCTGACAACTCTGACAACTTTTTTCTTTCCACACTATTTTTCCCTTCTGTGAGTGCCATATAATTTTAGTTTTGGGCCGGTGATACTGTTATGTTTAAGTAGCTGAGGAGAAATAGCAAAAACGGTAATACACCAGAGAAGCTGGAACCTATTGGATTGCAGTAACCTGAACTAACCACACAACTACAGGTAGCCGTGGAGCGTTCCTACGTTGATCCTAGACCCCTCATCACAGCCTGAGAGATAACTACACCTAAAGGCAGAAAGATGAAAGCTATCTGCCCCGGAGCAGATCCCCAAAGAAAATAGGAAGCCCCCAAAAATGTAATGGCGGTTAGACAAGAAGAAAGCACAGACACAGACAGAAAATAGAATGAGCAAACGCTGGGGCCCAATCTGTCTAGACAGAAAAGTACAGGAAAGAATTCTGACTGCAATCCAACCAAAAACCCTAAAAATTATCAACACTTCTGATTGCCAAAAAACCTGAGATCACACGATCTCATCCACCTAAATCAGATCTCTGGTGTAACAAAACCAAGCCGCAGCCACTGAAAAAACAGGAAAAAGCAAATGAACAAATAACAGTGGCTACAGATAAACTGAGAGGAGCACAGGCCCCAGGAGGGGACCCGGCTGACCTCCACAAAAGTGCAGAAAACTATGCAAAAAGCAAGCACAAAAAGAAAAGCAGAAAATATCTTATCTGAAAGCAGCAAATGCAGGCAAGACTCCAGCAAACTTCCAAATGAACTAGGAACCACAATTGAGACAAGAACAATTGATCACTGGTGACCATCATGGGAGGGAACCTCCCTTATATCAGTCCAGTCAGTGATCCCAGATTGCCATTCCTCGCTGGAAGGTTCAGTACTGTCTGTAACCACCAGAGGGAGCCTCTGCTCAGAAACCATCTCTAGCACATTCACAACACACAACTGCTAGATAAACATATGCTATTTATTTAACCAATAGAAAATTAGTATTTTTTATATCGCCTATATGACACATGCCAACATCAGAGAAAGGAAAATTATTGGCACTGGAAAATTGTGACATTTACGTTTCTCGGCAGGTTTTGCGCCAGTTGCACAAATGCTAGATAAAAATACGCTATTTATTTAACCAATAGAAAATTAGTGTTTCTTTTTATTGCCTTTCTGGCACATGGCAACCGCAGAGTAAGGATAGTTTTGGCACTGGTAATCTGTGATGTTTGTGTATCTCTGTAGACTTTGCAGAAATTGCACAACTGCGATAGATAAATATACACTATTTATTTAACCAATAGAAAATTAGCATTTTTTTATATCGCCTTTCCGACAAATGGAAACAACAGAGTAATGAAAACTATTAGCACTGTTAAATTGTGATGTGTGCGTATCTCTGCAGGTTTTGCACCACTCGCACTACTCCTTGATAAATATGCGCAATTTTTTTAACCAATAGAAAATTAGTGTTTTTTTATATCATCTTTCTGACACACGCCAACAGTAAAGAAAATTATTGGCACTGGTAAATTGTGACGTTTGCGTATCTCTGTAGGCTTTGTGCCAGTGGCACAACTGCTAGATAAAGATACGCTATTTATTTAACCAATAGAAAATTAGTATTTTTTTATCGTCTTTATGACACATCCTAACAACAGAGTAAGGAAAATTATTTGCACTAGTAAAGTATGACATTTGCGTATCTCTGCAGGCTTTGCTCCAGCCGCACACCTGCAAGATAAAGATACGTTATTTATTAAACTCATAGAAAATTAGCAGTTTTTTATATTGCCTTTCTGACAAATAGCAACAGCACAGTAATAAAAATTATTAGCACTGGTAAATTGTGACATTTGCATATCTCTGCAGGTTTTGCATCAGTCGCACAACTGCTAGATAAAGATACGCTATTTATTTAACCAACAGAAAATTAGTGTTTTTTTTAAATTGCCTTTCTGACACATGTCAGTAGCAGAGTAAGGAAATTTTAGCCAGAGAACGGCAAAAAAGAAAAGCGCAATAGGGTCTTATCCAATAGAGATTTAAAACGTACAATGAGGTTGCACTCACCTGATA
Organism: Oophaga sylvatica; assembly: GCA_033576555.1. Classification (NCBI taxonomy): domain Eukaryota; kingdom Metazoa; phylum Chordata; class Amphibia; order Anura; family Dendrobatidae; genus Oophaga; species Oophaga sylvatica. Next base: position 216,462,376 of record JARQOD010000006.1, on the reverse strand, counting down.
TTTTCAAAAAAATCGCATAGAAAAACTCATCATTAAAGTCAAACAGCTGCAGCAGAGCCTTTAGGTCAAACTAGAGACCAAATCAGGATATTCAATCTGGGAATTTTGTGGATAATATCCACACTGCTGTAAAGTTGAATGTCCAGGAGTATTGTAGATAAAAGATGATGATTTATTCACTCAATGTGTTTCAAAGTCACTAAGACTTCTTCTTTAGGAGATGCTACACGGTGTAGCTCTCCTGAAGAAGTCCTAGTGACTTTGAAATGTGTTGAGTGAATAAACCATTATCTTTTATCTACAAGATGCCTGAAGGTTAATTTTTACAGCAGCACGGATATTATCCACAGTATTCCCAGATTGAATTAGGAAAGTTATTGGCACTGGTAAATTGTGGCTTTTGCATATCTCTGCTGGCTTTGCTCCAGTTTCTCAACTGCTAGATAAATATACACTTTTTATTTAACCAATAGAAAAATAGTTTTTTTTGTATTGCTTTTCTGACAAACAGCATAAGCAGAGTAAAGAAAATTATTAGCACTAGCAAATTGTGACATTTGCATACCACTGCAGGCTTTGCGCCAGTCGCATATCTGCTAGATAAATATGCAGTATTTATTTAACCAATAGAAAATTAGTATTTTTTATATTGCCTTTGTGACAAATGGCAACAGCAGAGTAAGGAAAATTATTGGCACTGGTAAAGTGTGACATTTGCGTATCTCTGCAGGCTTTGCACAAGTTGCACACCTGCTAGAAAAAGATACGCTATTTATTTAACCAATAGAAAATTAGTGCTTTTTCTATCGTCTTTATGACACATGCCAACAGCAGAGTAAGGAAAATTATTGGCCCTAGTAAATTGTGATGTTTGCGCATCTCTGCAGGCTTTGCAGAAGTCGCACAACTGCTAGATAAAGACTAAAACAGTTAACAAAAAACACAATTTACATAATATGGCCAAGAGCATATTCACTTTAAGCTCTCCCAAACTATAATTAAAATCATAATAAGAAAGTGGAATACTGCAAGCATAATATCAAGCAACAAAGGAAGCAGCAAGCCACATGCTATAAATTTACATATAACGTTTATTAGAAAAATTACTATAAAATCAAATTAGACATGGTATGTATAAGCATAATACATAGAAGTGGAAGAGACATGAAGGTAGGCAAGGGATAGGTTCGGGGTCAACATTATATCCTAGTAAAGCTGGGTTAATGAGTGTCACATGTACAAACATGAAATGAAGCCCTAGAGGACTGAAATGACAGAGTATGTCTAGTCATCAATAAAATCACAGGTCATGACCACACCAGCCGCCCTTGCTGCCCCTTATCTGCTAGATATAGATATGCTATTTATTTAACCAATAAATTTTTTTGTTGTTTTTTTATGTCTCCTTTATGACGCATGCCAGCAGCAGACTCAGGGAAATTACTGGTATATAATGACGTTTGCGTACCTCAGCAGGTTTTGCGGCAGTCGCGCAACTGCTAGATAAATGTTTGCTACTTCAGTAATAGGCGAGGAATATTATTTAGCTATTAGCTTCCAAAAGTGATGTTTACTATATGCTGGAACTGAGGAATATTATTTAGCTGTAAAAAAGTTTTTTTATAGGCTGGTACGCAGGAATATTATGTAGCTCCAAAAAAATTGGTTTAGTATATGCTGGTACTAAGTAATATTACTTGGCTCTAAAATGGTTTTGGATGAAACCCTGCCTATCTCTCCCTAATCTCACAGTCTGTTCCTACACTGTAAAACACAATGCAAACTAGCAGAGATCTGCTGCATGCACTTGCAATGATAGCACCCAGTTGCCTGCCTTTCCCACGTATTAAATCTCTCCCTTTGCTATCTCCACCTAACAGAGTTCCAGCATTACTGTGATTGGCAAGTAAGCCCAGCATATTCATTGGCTGCAATTAAAGCACCAAGCATGCTGGGCGGGTCACTCAAATATACTGAAGCGAATACCAAATTACTCACCGAGTAACGAATAGCCCGAATACAGTAATCTCCGTGCGAGTAACAAATAGAGTCAAATATATTCACTCATCACCAGTATCTATCTATTTATTTATTAGTGTTTACCATCGTGTGATTTGCTGTTTGGGAGGCTCCGGTCTTTGGTTCATGCTGGGTCCCTTCGAATGTGTCTACTGGGGAGGCCATTGTGTTTTGAGTTGCTGAAGAAATGATACTAGATATTACAAGAATCTATGTTAATGCTCCTTATTATATATAGGTCTGGCAAAAATTAAGAGGCCCCTTTCAAATGTTCAGTTTGTCTGATTTTTTCCTTTATAGGTATATTTTTGAGTAAAATGTAAATTGTTCTTTTAGTCTATAAACTTCTGTAAACATGTCTCCGAATTTCCAAGCACTAAATTTTGTATTTTTTTCTGACAAAGAAAAATGATCAAAATTAAAAAAATACCAGTGCTTTCAGACCTCAAATAATTCAAAGAAAACAAGTTCATACTTGTTTAGAAACACCAAAACTAATGTTTTAACTCAGGAAGAGTTCTGAATAGAGATGAGCGACTTTGCCTCCGGCAGGGTCGAGTCGGGTTTCGGACCACCCGACTTTATCAAAAGTTGAGTCGAACGAAATCGGCCGACTATCAGCAAAAGTCGGAGATCCGACCGAAACCTGACCCCAATGTAAGGCTACTTTCACACTTGCGTTTTTTAGCGCTGCGTATCGAGCGCACATAAAACGCATGAAAAAAACGCGTGCAAACGCGTGTAATCGCTGCGATATTTTGCAGTCGAAGAGTGCGCATTGCTTTTAAAAAACGCAGCGATTGTAAGCGATTGTTTGCGATTTCAAGCGTTTTTGTATGCGTTTGCGTTTTTTCTGTGCATTTCACATGATGAAAATCCTTGAAAAATTCTTGCAACAGAACCCACCAATGGGACACCAGTGGGCGTGTCTTATTGAAAATATTTATATAGAGCCTGTTCACAGCCATTTTTTACATTTGCTTGCATTTGCCTTGGTGAACATGGATCTGCTTATGAAGACTTTCCACTTCAACCTCGATCTGGACATTGCTATGGCTCAGGCTTATGCCGTTGCTTGCCATGAAGAAAGGGAGAGAGAGAGACATCGGAGACAGCAGCGGCGGCGTTTGTGGGTACATCCCATTGTAGAATTCCGGGAGAGCCGTGAAGCGTACCACACCCTCTACAGTGAGCTGCAGTCAAACCCGGAGAAATTTACCGACTACACCCGGATGTCACAAGAAAGCTTCATGGATTTACTTGCTCGGGTCCAACAATTAATCAGGAGACAGGACACACAGCTCTGTCGGGCGATTCCTTCAGAGGAAAGACTCCTGGTGACATTACGGTATGTATTATTGAGAAACCAATGCCTGCATCATTGTATTACTTATGCCATGTACTATTCCAAAGATGACAGAATTATTTTTCTGCCATCTAGTAAACAAAGACCTGCAGAATTATTTTTATGCCATTTTTTTTTATTAATGTTTTAAAAAAACATATACAATAATATCTTTTTTTTCTTTCTCTAGATTCCTTGCTACTGGAGAGAGCCTGTTTTCACTACACTTCCAGTACCGGATTGGTATCTCCACGTTGTCAGGAACTGTTGTTGACACCTGCTGGGCATTGTGGACTGTTCTCTGTCCGGAATTTATGCCCCTGCCCACCACAGAAAAGTGGCTAGAAATAGCCGGAAAATTCTGGACAACCTGCAATTTCCCCAACTGTTTGGGAGCAGTTGATGGGAAACACATCCACATCATCAAACCTAAAAGAACAGGCTCGGAGTACTACAATTACAAGAAGTACTTTTCAACAGTTCTCATGGCTATTGCGGATGCAGACTGTATGTTTGTTGCGGTGGACATTGGTGCATTTGGCCGTGGGAATGACTCACAGGCGTTTAAGAACTCGGACATGGGCCAGAGGTTGTATGGAAACCAGTTTAATTTCCCCATGCCACGGCCTCTTCCCCACACCGAAGGTCCACCAATGCCATTTGTAATGGTTGGGGATGAGGCATTCCAGATGAGCCAATACCTGCTTAAACCCTACTCCAGCCGGGACTTGGACCACAACAAAAAAATTTTCAATTACAGGCTGACCAGGGCAAGAAGAACTGTAGAGTGTGCCTTCGGTATACTGGTTTCCAGATGGCGCATTCTGGGCACAGCCATTCATCTGAAAGTGCAAACAGTGGATGAAGTTGTGAAGGCCTGTGTTGTGCTACATAACTTTGTCATGGCGAGAGAGCACCCAAACTTTGAACTTGATGATGCAGCTCCTAACCCATTGCCTGAGTTCACTCAGCACCCTCTCAGGTCTTCTGTTGAAGTCAGCCAAATGAGAGACCAATTTGCGGCCTACTTCATCTCAGATGTAGGACGGGTGGAATGGCAAGATCAAATGGTGTAAAATAATGTTCTTGTCTGTATGTCAATAAAATACCTTTTTGTCTGTATGTTAATAAAATACCTCTGTTTATACCTGTACCACGTGCAGTCTCTGTTTTTAAAGTCAAAAACAATTATGAAATGGCCAGGTTTACCAGTGAATTCATGATGCATATTTTTGGGTGCATCATGAATTTATTTGTAATCCTGACTAGGTAGTTAACTATACATGCACACAAGTTGTATGACCTTTATTATCTCTCCAGTTTTGCTTCCATTTTCAGTGACGGTGGAGATAACACAACAAATATTTGTGTCACCTGGCCTGCTGTTTCAAAGATTGATTTGGGGATGCACAAGCATCTGTACATTTTTATTCCTGACCTTGTGACTATAAATATAATTTGTATTTTCATCACTGTGACTTGATTTGGAACGCAGAGATAATAAAGATTATACATCTTGTTCAATACCAATGCCTGGTGTCATGCTGAAGTGGTGATGCCCCAAATAACGCATCCTCACTTCAGAATGTATCAGCCTGGGCAGGTGAGTACACATGAGTTATAAACAGCAGCATCGCTACAGTATGCTTCAAATAAATCAGACTGAAGCAACGCTGCTGGTTAAAACTCATGTCTATTCACCTGCCCAGGTGTAATAGTAATGATACAAGGCTGGGCAGGTGAGTACACATGAGTTATAAACAGCAGCATCGCTACAGTATGCTTAAACAAAATGCAGACTGAAGCAACGCTGCTGGTTAAAACTCATGTCTATTCACCTGCCCAGGTTTGATAGTAATGATACAAGGCCAGGGTATTGTACATATAAAGTGTATTTTCACCATCATCTCCTCAGTTTCTTCAACACACACTGAATAGAGGATGTGCTCAATTACAAGCTATATCTAGAATCCATGGCCTTGTATCACAAAGTGAAATTATGTCAAAAACAACCAGACTCATTTCACTTTTTATGATATCTGGCAAGGTTAAATAGATATGCCTTGCACTCAACACCATCCTCTATTCAGTCTGTGCAATATTAGCAGACAGACAGACTGGTGGTGAAAATACAAGTCATATATTTGTGTTTTGGAGTAAACATATCTCCATGAAATACACAAACATGTGTCATTCCTGGAGTTATGTGTAGTCAAAAACGCAAAGTGTAGGGCGCAGTGTGTGTGCGGCGCAGTGTGTAGGCGGCGAAATAAACACAAAGCAAACCAAAATTACTAAAAGAAGATTGGCACATTTATTTTGTACAACAGGAAAACCACATTTTAATTGGCACTGAGGTTTTGGATGACATTTGTATAGATCACATTATTACATTTTTTTAGTACAAAAAGAAAACAATATTTATATTCACACAAAGGTTTTGGATAGATCAGATTAGTACATTTATTGTGTACAACATGACCACTGGATTGTCACTGCCCCAGAAGTTATATAAAAATCAGATTAGTACAATATGTGTACAACATGCCATTGGTATTGTCACTGCCCCAGAAGTTATAGAAAAATCAGATTAGTACAATTTGTGTCCAACATGACCATCGTATTGTCACTGCCCCAGAAGTTATAGAAAAATCAGATTAGTACAATATGTGTACAACATTCCATTGGTATTGTCACTGCCCCAGAAGTTATAGAAAAATCAGATTAGTACAATATGTGTCAAATGACATGTATTGTCACTGCCCAGAGTTATAAAAATCAGATTAGTACAATATGTGTCACTGCCCCAGAAGTTATAGAAAAATCAGTTAGTACAATTTGTGTCCAACATGACCATCGTATTGTCACTGCCCAGAAGTTATAGAAAAATCAGATTAGTACAATTGTGTACAACATTCCATTGGTATTGTCACTGCCCCAGAAGTTATAGAAAAATCAGATTAGTACAATATGTGTACAACATGCCATTGGTATTGTCACTGCCCCAGAAGTTATAGAAAAATAAGATTAGTACAATATGTGTACAACATGACATTGGTATTGTCACTTCCCCAGAAGTTGTAGAGAAATGTGATTTGTACAGATAAAAAAATTTTTTTTATTGCGACTGACATTTTGGTGGAGATTTGGATACTCTGGGGGTGTGCAGAGATGAAGAGCGGCTGGAAAGCGATGAAGGGGTTCGAGGGGAAGGGGCAACAAAAGTATTGGGTGAAGGAAGATCAGACATCGAAGTAGAGGCAGTTTGAGACACATTAGGAGGAGAGGGTGGATGGACCAACAAAGTTTTGCTTTTTTTCTTCTTGGGGATAGGAGTACCATGCATGGACCGACTTCTCTGTGTCCGCCTTGAGCTGGTTGACCGTGGCCTTGACCCAAAAAAGAGTGAATGTGGGTCACCCGTCTCATGCTCGGTGGTGGCAGTGGCGGTGGAAGTGTTGGCAGTGCTCTGAGTAGCACAAGTGGTGGCGGTGTTCCAAGGAGGAGAACTGGGAGCTGTGCTCCTAAATTGCTGCTGAATGGTGGCGGTATTCCTAGAAGGAGAAGTGGGTGCGGTTGAAATAGATTGTTGCTGACTGGTGGCAGTACTCCTAGGATCAGTGGGTGCTGTGGCCGTAAATTGTTGCCGACTGGTGGCGGTACTCCTAGAAGGAGAAGTGGTGCGGTGGCCATAAATTGTTGCAGACTGCTGCAGTACTCCTAGAAGGAGAAGTGGGTGCGGTGGCCATACATTGTTGCTGACTGCTGGCAGTACTCCTAGAAGGAGAAGTAGGTGCGGTGGCCCAAGCAGGTACTGCGGTGGCTTGAGTCCATGACTGTGGACCAGTGTCTGTGGTGGTGTTGCTCCACACAGGAGCAGCGCTTGCCATGGTGGTGGCGACGGTGGAGTGTCCAACAGTACTCAGACTTGTGGTGGTGTAGTGGTGACTCGGAATGCTGGTAGCCGTGCAGTGGTATGCAGCAGAAGTCGGTAGGGATGTGTGTCGAGTCAGTGGTGGCACTGTTGGATATGCAACCACTGACTGCTGCACGTACCGATTCTGCTGCATAGCCTGCAAGTAAGCAGTGTTGCAGGCCTGCATCACACACAGCTGTTGATCAGGACTAAGGTGTTCCGCCATGCCCCGTTCAATTTTACTGAAAAAATGGTGCGCTGGTCTGTTGAGGTCGGCCTCCAGGCGATCAAGACGCTGTTCGACACTGTTGAAGCGGTGATCCATGTGGGTAAAACCCCGTTCCATCAGTGAAAAACCGCTTCCAACTGTGCCTGCCAGCGACTTGATATTGCCATGAAAGGCCTCGCTCAAGTGCATGAACTCGGGCAAGACATTCCTCTCCATGGCCCTCTGCGCTGGCGGGAAGTGCCCGCATAACCAGTGGCAGAGACCTGGGAGAGGGGAAGACCTGATAGACCAGCTTCCTGGTCACCAGCTGTCCGTGTTGCTGACCTGCAAGTTGCTTCCAGGCTGTCGGATGGCTGGGACGGGTCCAAGGTCGTCCGAGGAAGGACCGCTTCAGGGACAGGCTGCATGGTGCTGCTCCAGGTGCTGTGGAAAGAAAACCAAAACATTACTATAATGCATTAACAAGAAGCATCAGCTGTAGAAAAAAAAAAAAAATTAAAAGAAAAACAAAAAAACTTAAGCTCTGCTGGAAAGGACCGGTCTCAGGAACGCCAACTCGCGATAGTAGCGATATTTCCTTCTGAGCCTTGCTGCTGAACCACTGCGAACCTGTCCCTCTGCTCGAACATCAGTGTTGAAGCCGTCCTTCATCGAGCGCCATCGTGTGCTGACTTTGTTCACTGTTGAGAAAAAAATAAAAAATTATACAATGCAGTCAGGGCAAAATCAGTCTCGACACACATACCTGAATGAAAATGTCAAACTGTCAATGCAGCATTATAAAAAGCTGTACAATGCACAGGGCAGTCACTGTTGAACCACATGACACTGTTGTGTTTGCTGGTAGAATATATCTGCCAGCAAACAAAACAGTACCATGAGGAACAAAGTGACTGCGGCAATAAAAAACTCAATAGAATGCACAACACATAGATCATGAATCCACAGGACAGTCACTGTTGAACCACATGACACTGTTGTGTTTGCTGGTAGAATATATCTGCCAGCAATCAAAACAGTACCATGAGGAACAAGAGTGAGTGAAGCATAAAAAACTCAATAGAATGCACAACACATACCTCAAGAATCCGCAGTATAGTCACTGTTGAATCACATGACACTGTTGTGTTTGCTGGTAGAATATATCTGCCAGCAAACAAAACAGTACCATGAGGAACAAGAGTGACTGCAGCAATAAAAAACTCAATAGAATGCACAAGACATAGATCAAGAATCCACAAGACAGTCACTGTTGAACCACATGACACTGTTGTGTTTGCTGGTAGAATATATCTGCCAGCAAACAAAACAGTACCATGAGGAACAAGAGTGAGTGCAGCATAAAAAACTCAATAGAATGCACAACACATAGCAATAGCATACACAGGGCAGTCACTGTTGAACCAGATGACACTGTTGGGTTTGCTGGTAGAATATATCTGCCAGCAAAGCCATCAGTGCCATCAGGAACAAGAGTGACTGCGGCATTACAGAGAATGAAAATACTTACTAAACGCCTTTTTGAGGTTTGGAGAGGCGCTGTCCCAGCCATCCATCAACGCTGCGGCCACCTCGTTCCATAGCCGCCGGGTCACCACATTGTCCTTGTACTGCGGATCACGGCTGTCCCACAATGGGACACGCTCATGGACCTGGCAGATGAGGGCTCGTTGTCCACATACAGGTCCTCGTCCCGTTGTGGAACCTAGAAGAAACAAAATTAAAATTACAATCTTGTATATTTTTCAGAAAGAAAATAACGATAGGAGCAAAAAAGAAATAGACATTCAAAGGATATATACTTACATTCTGTCTCGCCACCGGGACTTGACTCGGCTGCGACTGCTCCTGCTGTGACTCCTCAATGTCTGTGTCCGACGATGATGTCTGACAAAGGAACACAAATTTTAGCCATTTGTAGATTCAGCAGCTATACTTACCCAAAGGCAGGAAGATACTCACATCACGCTCTGCTTCGGCCAGTTCTTGCCGGGATGGGGAATATTGTGATCCAGAAGACATGCTGCAAAAAATAAAAAAATAAAAAAAATAACATGAGCACATTACATTGTAAAGGACAGCCAGTCATTTGGTTAAAGAATACTCACATTCTTGCACTTTGGATCGGTCTTGAGTCCAGGCGCACTGTCTCCAGTCAGTTCCAGGCAATATCCAGGCAGTGTAGTATGGTGCACGCTGTTTGCAGGCCTTTTATAGGGATCCAGGCTGTATCTTCAGGTCTCTTTATCAGCATGCAGTCTCCAGGCAGTCTGAGTAGGGGTCTGTGTGGCACTGACACCTTCCTTTATGTACACTCCTTTATCAAAACTCCTCACAAACAATGTATCTTGTCTAGGGGGTGCTTGGACAAGTGTCTAGACATTGTTTACTAAAAAATCGCTGCGCGCACAAGCGCTGACAAGCGCACAGCCACGCCCACGCCAGCGCCCACATAGACGGCAATGATATTTATATGCGCATAGCGTGCGCACACGTGCGCACGCGCCTTTTTAAATCGGTGTGCTGAAAAAAAAATGCAACATGTAGCGTCTAGCGCGTCTGGGCGCACATCTGGAAAATGCGCAGCGCACGCAAAACGCTAATGAGCGCGTGCAAGCGCTAGACCCTGCGCCCGCCATGTTAATGATAGGGGAACATTGCGCATGCGACCGATAGCGCACGATGCGCAGCGCTAAAAAACGCAAGTGTGAAAGTAGCCTAAGTCAATGGGGAATAAAAGTCGGCAGCGAGTGGAGGACAGTAAACACACCTACAGTGCCCATTTCAATGCCAACGACATCAATTCTTATTACTTAATATTGTTGTCAACCTTAATTTACTTTATAATAATAGTAACGCATTGAAAACTGGGGGTTATTTGGCTAAAGTTGTGGGGGGGCAGGGATGGCTCCAGGTTTTCATGGGCCCCTGGCGAAAGAGTCTCAATGGGCCCCTTTAAGGCTACTTTCACACATCAGTTTTTTTGAATCAGGCATAATCCGTCCTATGCCTGATAGGACGGATCCGGCGCTGATTTGAAAAAACTGATGCAACTGATCAGGTTTTTTGCCTGATCCGTCCTGACCTTTTCAACCCGGAAATATAAAATTTCCATGTTGAAAATGCCAGTACGAATGGAGAGAGAGAGAGAGAGAGAGAGAGAGAGACCTTGGACTCCGGATCAGTTTTCTGACGGATTTGTCAACATACTGGTCCGGCTCCATAGGTTTCCATTGTTTCCGGCCGCCTGAAGTGCCGATTCAGGCACTGTCAGGCGGCTCCGGAAAAAATAAAAAACGTTGCAGCAAGCGTCTTGTCCAGCCGCCGGAATGTACATTTCCGACGGATCCGGACAAAAACGGATGCAACGCAGTGACATCAGGCGCGATCCAGCGCTAATGTAAGTGAATGCTAAAAAAACGCATCCGGTACCAGATCCGTTTTTTAGAAACACGCCGGATCGCGCCTGATTCAAAAAGACGGATGTGTGAAAGTAGCCTAACACATACCACAATTCATGATACTCCGATACGGCAGAGAAATATAAGTATAGTACAATGCCAAATACTTCACTTCTTACATTACATGAGTGATATCTATTGTAAATTCTACAATAGCTCAAAAACCGGACATTATAGTCCTCTATACAGTATTATGGGCACCACATAGTGCGCCATACAGAATAATGAGCCCCAGATATTGCTCTATACAGAATAATTAGCCCCATATATTGCTCCATGCAGAATAATGAATCCAATATATGATGCTCCATACAGAATAATGAGCCCAATATAATGCTTCATACAGTATAATGAGTCACATATATTGCTCCATACAGAATAATGAGCCCCATATATTGCTCCATGCATAATTGGTCCCATATAATGTTCCATACAGTATAGGACGGTCCCCATAGAGTATAATGAGCCCCACATATTGCTCCATACAGTATAATGAGTCGCATATAAAGCTCCATACAGTATATGATGGGCCTCATATATTACTCCTTACAGAATAGGCCCCATGTGTGCTCCATATGATGCTCCATATATAATGGGCCCTTTATGATGCCACATAAATAATGAACCCTATATGATGCTTTAGTATATGATGGGCGCCATATTTGATGCTCCAGTGTATGATAAGCCCCATATAATGCTCCATATTTAATGGTCCCCATATATAATGCTCCATATATAATGGGCTCCATGTGATGCTCCATATATAATGTGCCCCATATGATGCTCCAGTATATGATGGGCCCCATGGATGATGCTCCAGTGTATGATGGGCCTATATAATGCTTCATAGGTAATGGGCCCCATAATGATGCTCCAGTATATAATGGGCCCCATATATGATGTTCCAGTGTATAATGGGCCCCATATAGGATGCTACAGTGTCTAATGGGCCCCATATATGATGCTCCAGTGTATAATGGGCCCCATATATGATGCTCCAGTGTATGATGGGCCCCATTTATAATGCTCAAGTGTATGATGGGCCCCAAATATAATGCTCCAGTGTATATGGGCCCTATCTATGATGCTCAAGTGTATGATGGGTCCCATATATAACTATCCAGTATATAATGCTCCACATATATTGCTCCAAACATTAAAAAAATGAAATACCTCTCCTCGCTGGGCACTGCTCTACTCTGGACTCCTCAGCGTCGCCAAATTCCAGCTCTCTTCACTGTGACTGTTCAGGCAGAGGGCACACAGACATGACGCCTCTCTGACCTTAATGTCACTGTCAGGAAATGCGGAAGACATCACAGCGGTGGAGCAGGGAGAGATAAGTATTGCAAATGCAGGGGCCCTGAGCAAGCAGGGGGGCCCACTCATGGGTGCAGGCACTGGCACAGGGCCCCTCATAGTATGCCAGTGACTCTGACGACGAGTGGGCCTCCCCACCTGCTCAGGGCCCCGGCACTTGCCCGGGTGCGCCAGGTGCTGACGCCTGCCCTTGGTGGGTACAGCCCAGTTAGGGAGGTGGAAAAACTGGCATATGTTGAGGTGTAGGCTGGACATTCAGCAGCTGCAAATGGAGGAATTGGAGAAGTCGGAGGAAGAGGGGGACAAAGCGAGTCATTTTGCTGGCAACCTATGTGTCATCATGGGAAGGTGGTACAAAATCCTTTGAAACCCAGGCATGGTTCATTTTAATGAAGGTGAGATCACCAACATTTTGAGTCGACAGCCGGGTCCTTCTTTCTGTCAGGATTGAGCCAGCAGCACTGAAAACTCTTTCTGATAGCACACTACCAGCAGGGCAAGCGAGCTCTTGTATGGCATATTGTGCCAATTCAAGCCAGGTGTCCAGTTTACAGGCCCAGTAGTCAAAGGGGAATGAACTGAGAGGGAGAACATCGATAGAGGAGGAGAGGTAATTTTGAATCATAGTTGACAACTGCTGTCTCCTGTCTGTTGCAATCGATTCAGTATTACCAGTCGTGTGAGTGGTACTCGAAAAATCAGTCCACAACATGGTCATGAAACCCCTGCCTCCAATGCCACTTCGGCTGTGTGCACGACGAACACCTCTTCCATGATACCCAGTACGGCTCATGGTAGAACCTGCACCTCTGCTGTGTGCTTGGAATGCCTCTAACAAACGGTTCACCAGAGTTGCTTGTTTGTTCGCCAATATTAGCTCTAGGTTCTCCTGTGGCATGATGTTCTGTAATTTGCTTTTATAGCGAGGATGCTGGCCAACCAGTAGTCGTCATCCTTCATAATTTTGGCAATGCGGGATGTCCCTTTTTAGGATCCACAAGAGATAATCACACATGTGGGCCAATGTTCCAGGTGTCAATGATGCACTGTCAGTGGTGGGTGGAGGAGCACTTTCTGCCAAATCCACATCCCTCCAGTCACGCACAAACCCTGCACCTGACCTTGGCAAGCCAACATTTTCTCTTGCACCCTGAGAACCATCCTCCTCCCCAAAATAATCATCCCCCTCATCCTCCTCCTCCTCTTCCTCTTCTTCCTCCACCTCATCCAGGACAGTTCCCTGAGCAGACAATCCCTGACTGTCATCAAGGCTTTCCTCCACCTCCTCCGCTGCAGATGCCTGATCCTTAATGTGCGTCAAAGTTTGCATGAGCAGACGCATAAGTGGGATGCTCATGCTTATGATGGCGTCGTCTGCACTTACCAGCCGTGTATATTGCTCAAAACACTGAAGGACTTTACAGAGGTCTTTCAGATTTGACCACTGCACACCCAACAACTCGATATCTGCCCTCAAACTGCCTGCCCATGTATCCTCCCACAAATGCATTAGAGCCTGTTGTGAATGTGTTAGAAATGAATTCTGAGCAGAAGCTCCCTCTGGTGGTTACAAACAGTACTGAACCATTCAATGAGCATTGGCAATCAGGAGTTACAGACTGGTCTTATATAAGGGAGGTTCCCTCCATCATGGTTGCCGGTGATCAATTGTTCTTGTCTCAACTGTGGTTCCTAGTTCACTTGGAAGCTTGCTGAGTCTTGCCTCTTCTCCTGCTCTCAGATAAGATATTTTCTGATTTTATTTTTGTGCTTGCTTTTTGCATTGTTCCCTGCACTTCTGTGGAGGTCAGCCAGGTCCCCTCCGGGGGCTTGTGCTCCTCTCAGTTTATCTGAGCCACTGTTATTTGTTCATTTGCCTTTTCCAGCTTTTTCAGTGGCTGTGGCTTAGTTTTGTTACACCAGAGAACTTATTTAGGTGGTAGAGGTCGTGTGATCTGAGGTGTTTTTGCAATTAGTAGAGTTGGTATTTTTTAGGGTTTTTTTTGGATTACAGTAAGTGTCCTTCCTATCCTTTTTCTTTCTAGGCCGATTGGGCCCCAACGTTTGCTCTTACTATTTTCTGTCTGTGTCTGTATTTCCTCTTGTCTAACCACCATTACATGTTTGGCGGATTCCTATGTTCTTTGGGGATTTGCTCCGGGGCAGATAGCTTTCCTCTTTCTATCTTTGGGTGTAGTTAACCTCGCAGACTGTGACGAGGCGTCTAGGACCAACATAGGAACGCTCCACGGCTGCCTTTAGTTGTGGTGGTTAGTCAGGGTACTGCAATCCAGTAGATTCCAACCTCTCTGGTGCATTGCCGTTTTTGCCTGCTCTCCTCAGCTACCAAATTTTAACAGTATCACCAGCCAAACTGAAAATTATATGGTACTCAACAGAAGGGAAAAATAGTAAAAGGAAAAAGAAAAAGGGAAGTTGTCAGAAATTTTTTTTTTTTTTCTCTGTTTGTTGCATTTTTTCCCTCTTTTTCTCTGGGTGCTGAGGAGGATTTTTTTTTTCGCTCAATGGAGTTTGCACAGTTGTCTGGCCGTGTGAATCAGCTTGCCACTGAAGTTCGGAGTATTGCTACCTATCTTGCAGGGTTGCCGGTTGTGGAACCTAGGATCCCCATGCCAGATTTATTTTTGGGGATCGAGCTAAATTTCTGAATTTCAAAAATAACTGTAAGTTGTTTTTTGCCTTAAAACCTAAGTCCTCAGGGAACGCAGCACAGCAGGTTCAAATTGTCATCTCTCTCCTGCACGGCGATCCTCAGGATTGGGCTTTTTCCCTGACACCTGGGGACCCTGTTTTGAGTAATGTTGATGCATTTTTTCTGGCTCTGGGGTTATTGTACGATGAACCTAATGTCACTGATCAAGCTGAAAAAACCTTGTTGGCATGAAATCAGGGGCTTGAGGACACTGAGTTGTACTGTCAGAGATTCCGAAAGTGGGCAGTCCTGACCAAATGGAATGACAATGCTTTGGCAGCCCTTTTTCGGAAGGGTCTGTCAGAGAATGTAAAAGATGTTATGGTGGGTTTCCCTGCTACCTCTGGTCTCAATGATTCTATGTCATTAGCGATTCAAATTGACAGACGTTTGCGTGAGCGTAGAGGTATGCGTGTAATAGTGTTGCCTTGTGAACCAGCTTCTGAACCCATGCAGTGTGATAGAGTGGCTACTGGGGCACAGCGTCATGAGTTTCGCAAACGCAATGGGTTATTTTTCTACTGTGGTGACGCCTCTCATGCTATTTCAGTCTGCCCTAAGCGGGGAAGATGTTTTGCACGCTCAGTTGTCTTGGGTAGTGTTCAGACTAAATTTCTGTTGACTGTTACCCTGATTTGCTCCCTGTCCACATTTTCTGCTCAGGCTTTTGTTGATTCGGGAGCAGCTATTGCGCTATTGAATTAGTGCCTGGTAGTAAATTCCTTAAAGGTCGCCTTTTTAACTTGTCTGTACTGAACATGACGCTATGCGGTCTTATATCAAGGAGTCATTGGAGAAGGGTCATATCAGACCATCCTCTTCACCCTTGGTTTTTTGCCGTTTTTTTCTTTGTGGCCAAAAAGGATGGTTCATTAAGGCCGTGTATTGATTATCGTCTCTTGAACAATATCACTGTGAAATATCAATATCCGTTACCCTTGATTTATGACCTGTTTTCCAGGGTGAAAAGTGCTACTTGATTTACCAAACTTGACCTCAGGGGGGCGTATAACCTTATTCGCATTAACCCCTTAATGTCCACTGACGTGCAGAGTCCGTCATGGCAAGGTGCCACTTCCGGCACCAGGACGTACTCTGCACGTCATGGCTTTGATCTACCACTGCGTGTAAACACGCAGTGGTAGATCAGTGCCGACAGCTGTCACAGACAGCTGACAGGCACGGCAAGCGGTGCGGGGACCTTTGCCGTCGGTCCCCGCACCTACAGCGCTGTGCTTGGTCAGTCAATCTGACTGACCAAACACAGCAGCGATCGTGCAGGAGAAGCTGAAATTTCAGCTTCTCCAGCGCGATCAGTGCAGGAGCCGGCGCTGCAGTGGCCAGGCTTCCTGCACTGACAGCCAGGAGCGGAGCCCCCACCGCCCCTGACTGTTAACCCCCTGACTGCTGCTATCAAGCGCGATCGCAGAGCTCAGGGGGGAGGCAGAGGGTCGGGAGCTCCCTCTGCCTCAGATCGGCACCCTGCAATGTATTTGCAGGGGCCGATCTCTGCCTTGATGACCCGGGGGTTGTCATGACAACCTCCGGGTCATCTACCTACGGGAAGCTGCTGTGATCATGTCACAGCAGCTTTCATCATAGGTACAATGCATTGCAATGCTGGAGCATTGCAATGCATTGTAACTGCAATAAAAAGTAAAAAAAGTGAAAGTCCCATAAAGGGACAAGTTAAAAAAAATATTTTTTTTAAAAAATTGTAAAAAAAATATTAAAAAATAATTTTAAAAAAATCCCCTAAAAAATACACATTTTTATGTAATAAAAAAAATAAAAAACAAAAAACATACACATGTTAGGTATCGCCACGTCCGTAAAAATCCCATCTATAAAAGCGTAACCCTAGTTAACCCCTTCAGTGAAAGCCGTAAAAAAAAAACACAAAAAAGTAGTAAATTATACTTTTTCCAAGCGGTATCATTATACCGCTTGGAAAAAGTGCAATAACACGCGATCAAAAAGTCAGATATAAATAATCATGGTACCGCTGAAAACGTCATCTTGTCCCGCAAAAAACAAGCTGCTATACAACATCATCAGCAAAAAAATAAAAAAGTTATAGCTCGCGGAATAAACTGATGCAAAAATAATTATTTTTTTCTATAAAATTTTTTATTGTGTAAAAACGCCAAAACATAAAAAAAATATATAAATGAGGAATCGCCGTAACCGTAGTGACCCGAAGAATAAAGCTGCTTTATCAATTTTACCACACACGGAACGGAGGAAAAAAAAAAAAAAAACAATTCCTGAATTGCTGGTTTTTGTTCATTCTGATTCCACAAAAATCGGAATAGGAAACGATAAAAAACGTTATGTGCCTGAATATGGTACCAATAAAAACGTCAGCTCGTCCCGCAAAAAATAAGCCCACAGATAACTCTGTCGGCCGAAATATGGAAAAATTATTGCTCTCAAAATACGGCGATGCAAAAATTTCTTACAAAAAATTATTCCAAGAAAAAGCATCTTTTAGTGTGTGACAGAAGCTTAACATGAAAAAAGGGTGTAAATCTGGTATCGCTGTAATCGCACCGATCCGAGGAATAAAGTCGCCTAATCACTAATACCGCACGAGTAACGGCGTAAAAAAGAAAACCAATTCTTCACCTTTTGTGGATTTGTTCATTGTGCCTCCCAAAGATCGCAGTAAGGCGATCACAGTGGTTCCCCCCCACATATGGGGTATCAGCGTACTCAGGACAAAATGCACAATAGCTTTTGGGGTCCTATTTCTCCTGTTACCCTTAAAAAATAAAAATTTGGGGCAAAAAGGTAATTTTTGTGTAAAAAAATATGATTTTTTTATTTTCACGGCTCTACATTATAAACTTCTGTGAAGCCCTTGGGGTTCAAAGTGCTGACCACACATCTAGATAAGTTCCTTGGGGGGTCTAGTTTGCAAAATGGGGTCATTTGTGGGGGGTTTCTACTGTTTAGGCACATCAGGGGCTCTCCAAGCGCGACATGACACCCGCAGACCATTCCATCAAAGTCTGCATTTAAAAACGGTGCTCCTTCCCTTCCGAGCTCTGCCATGCGTCAAAATAGTGGTTCCCCCCCACATATGGGATATCAGCGTACTCAGGACAAATTGCACAATAGCTTTTGGGGTCCTATTTCTCCCTGTTACCCTTAGAAAAATAAAAATTTGGGGCAAAAAGGTAATTTTTGTGGAAAAAAATATGATTTTTTTATTTTCACGGCTCTACATTATAAACTTCTGTGAAGCCCTTGGGGTTCAAAGTGCTGACCACACATCTAGATAAGTTCCTTGGGGGGTCTAGTTTGCAAAATGGGGTCATTTGTGGGGGGTTTCTACTGTTTAGGCACATCAGGGGCTCTCCAAGCGCGACATGACACCCGCAGACCATTCCATCAAAGTCTGCATTTAAAAACGGTGCTCCTTCCCTTCCGAGCTCTGCCATGCGTCAAAATAGTGGTTCCCCCCACATATGGGATATCAGCGTACTCAGGACAAATTGCACAATAGCTTTTGGGGTCCTATTTCTCCTGTTACCCTTAGAAAAATAAAATTTGGGGGCAAAAAGTAATTTTTGTGGAAAAAAATATGATTTTTTATTTTCACGGCTCTACTTATAACTTCTGTGAAGCCCTTGGGGGTTCAAAGTGCTACCACACATCTAGATAAGTTCCTTGGGGGGTCTAGTTTCAAAATGGGGTCATTTGTGGGGGTTTCTACTGTTTAGGCACATCAGGGGCTCTCCAAGTCGCGACATGGACACCCGCAGACCATTCCATCAAAGTCTGCATTTAAAAGGTGCTCCTTCCCTTCCAGCTTTGCCATGCGTCAAAATAGTGGTTCCCCCCCACATATGGGTATCAGCTACTCAGGACAAATTGCACAATAGCTTTTGGGTCCTATTTACCCTGTTACTTAAAAATAAAATTGGGGGAAAGATCATTTTTGTGGAAAAAATATGATATTTTTATTTTACGGCTCTACGTTATAAACCTTCTGTGAAGCACTTGGGGTTCAAAGTCTCACCACACATCTAGATAAGTTCCTTGGGGGTCTAGTTTCCAAAATGGGGTCACTTGTGGGGGTTTCTACTGTTTAGGCACATCAGGGGCTCTCCAAAGCGACATGACACCGCCAACCATTCCATCAAAAGCATTCAAAGGCGCTCTTCCCTTCCAGCTCTGCCATGAGTCAAATAGTGGTTTACCCCCACATATGGGGTATCAGCATACTCAGGACAAATTGCACAATAACTTTTGGGGTCCTTTTACCCTTTGGAAAATAAAAATTGGGGTGGAAAGATCATTTTTGTGGAAAAGAATATGATTTTTTAATTTTACGCTCTACGTTATAACCTTCTGTGAAGCCCTTGGGGTTCAAAGCTTCACCACACATCTAGATAAGTTCCTTGGGGGGTCTAGTTTCCAAAATGGGGTCACTTGTGGGGGTTTCCACTGTTTAGGCACACAGGGACTCTCCAAATGCGACATGGCGTCCAATCTCAATTCCAGCCAAAAAAGTCAAATGGCGCTGCTTCCCTTCCAAGCTCTGCCATGCGCCCAAATAGTGGTTTACCCCACATATGGGTATCAGCATACTCAGGACAATTGCACAATAACTTTTGGGGTCCTTTTACCTTTGGAAATAAAAAATTGGGTGGAAAGATCATTTTAGTGGAAAAGATATGATTTTTTAATTTTACAGCTCTACGTTATAACCTTCTGTGAAGCCCTTGGGGTTCAAAGCTCTCACCACACATCTAGATAAGTTCCTTGGGGGGTCTAGTTTCCAAAATGGGGTTACTTGTGGGGGGTATCCACTGTTTAGGCACACAGGGCTCTCCAAATACAACATGGCGTCCAATCTCAATTCCAGCCAAAAAAGTCAAATGGCGCTGCTTCCCTTCCGAGCTCTGCCATGCACCCAAATAGTGGTTTACCCTCACATATGGGGTATCAGCGTACTCAGGACTAATTGCACAATAACTTTTGGGGTCCTTTTATCCTTTGGAAAATAAAAATTGGGATGAAAAGATCATTTTTGTGGAAAAAACATGATTTTTTAATTTTACGGCTCTACGTTATAACCTTCTGTGAAGCCCTTGGTTGTTCAAAGCTCTCACTACACATTTAGATAAGTTACTTGGGGGGTCTAGTTTCCAAAATGGGGTCACTTGTGGGGGGTTTCCACTGTTTAGGCACACAGGGACTCTCCAAATGCGACATGGCGTCCAATCTCAATTCCAGCCAAAAATGTCAAATGGCGCTGCTTCCCTTCCGAGCTCTGCCATGCACCCAAATAGTGGTTTACCCCCACATATGGGGTATCAGCGTACTCAGGACTAATTGCACAATAACTTTTGGGGTCCTTTTATCCTTTGGAAAATAAAAATTGGGATGAAAAGATCATTTTTGTGGAAAAAAACATGATTTTTTAATTTTACGGCTCTACGTTATAACCTTCTGTGAAGCCCTTGGGGGTTAAAAGCTCTCACAACACATTTAGATAAGTTCCTTAGGGGGTCTAGTTTCCAAAATGGGGTCACTTGTGGGGGGTTTCCACTGTTTAGGCACACAGGGACTCTCCAAATGCGACATGGCGTCCAATCTCAATTCCAGCCAAAAAAGTCAAATGGCGCTGCTTCCCTTCCGAGCTCTGCCATGCACCCAAATAGTGGTTTACCCCCACATATGGGGTATCAGCATACTCAGGACAAATTGCACAATAACTTTTGGGGTCCTGTTACCCTTTGAAAATAACAATTGGGGGTGGAAAGATCATTTTTGTGGAAAAGATATGATTTTTTTAATTTTACTGCTCTACGTTATAACCTTCTGTGAAGCCCTTGGGGTTCAAAGCTTTCACCACACATCTAGATAAGTTCCTTGGGGGGTCTAGTTTCCAAAATGGGGTCACTTGTGGGGGTTTCCACTGTTTAGGCACACATGGACTCTCCAAATGCGACATGGCTCCAATCTCAATTCCAGCCAAAAAGTCAAATGGCGCTGCTTCCTTCCGAGCTCTGCCATGCGCCCAAATAGTGGTTTACCCCACACATGGGTATCGATGTACTCAGGAGAAATTGTACAACAAATATTGTGGTTCATTTTCTACTGATACCCTTGACAAAATTTTAAAAATTGTGTCGAAAGAAAAATTTTGGGAAAAAAAGTTAAATGTTAATTTTTTCCTTCCACATTGCTTCAATTCTTGTGAAGTACCTAAAGGGTTAATAAACTTCTTGAATGTGGCTTTGAACACGTTGGGGGTGCAGTTTTTAGAATGGTGTCACTTTTGGGTATTTTCTGTCATATTGACCCTCAAATTCACTTCAAATGTGAGGTGGCCCCTAAAAAAAATGATTTTGTAAATTTTGTTGGAAAAATGAGAAATTGCTGGTCAACTTTTAACACTTATAACTTCCTAACAAAAAAATTTTGGTTCCAAAATTGTGCTGATGTAAAGTAGACATGTGGGAAATGTTATTTATTAACTAATTTTTGTGACATATCTCTCTGATTTAATGGCATAAAAATTAAAAGTTTGAAAATTGCAAAATTTTCAAAATTTTTGCCATATTTCCGTTTTTTTCATAAATAAACGCAAGTTATATTGAAGAAATTTTACCACTATCATGAAGTACAATATGTCTCGAGAAAACAATCTCAGAATCGCCAAGATCAGTTGAAGCGTTCCAGAGTTATAACCTCATAAAGAGACAGTGGTCAGAAATGTAAAAATTGGCCTGGTCTTTAACCTACAAAATGGCTTGGTCGTTAAGGGGTTAAGCACGGGGATGAATGGAAGACGGCGTTTAATACCCCAGAGGGGCATTTTGAGAACCTAGTGATGCCCTTTGGGCTCACTAATGCTCCTTCCGTCTTCCAGTCCTTCATGAATGACATTTTCAGGGATTTTGTGGATAAATTTCTGATTGTTTATTTGGATATCTTGATTTTTTCCAATGACTGGGACTCTCATGTGAAACATGTTCGGACTGTGTTCCAGATTTTGAGAGAGAATGCTCTGTATGTGAAGGGATCAAAGTTTCTTTTTGGCGTACAGAGGATCTCATTTCTGGGATTCATTTTGTCCCCATCTGTTATTGAAATGGACCCGGTCAAGGTTCAGGCCATCTGTGATTGGGTCCAACCTACTTCATTAAAGGCTCTCAGAGATTCTTGGGTTTTGCCAATTTTTATCGTAAATTTATTGATAATTTCTCTGTTATTGTTAAACCATTGACTGATTTGACCAAAAAGGGTTCTGATGTGGTGAATTGGCCTTCTGAGGCAGTCTCTGCGTTTCAGGAACTTAAGCAGAGATTCACTTCTGCTACTGTTCTACGGCAGCCTGATGTTTCTCTGCCATTTCAGGTGGAGGTTGATGCCTCTGAAATTGGGTCAGGTGCCGTTTTGTCCCAATGAGATCCAGAGACCTCTAAAAGTAACCCTTGTGCCTTTTTCTCTCAAAAATTTTCTCCAACTGAATGTAATTATGACGTGGGTAATCGGGAGTTATTGGCCATGAAGTGGGCTTTTGAAGAGTGGAGACATTGGCTGGAGGGAGCCAAACATCAGGTGGTGGTCCTCACGGACCATAAGAATCTGGTTTATCTGGAATCAGCCAAGCGACTTAATCCTAGACAGGCCAGGTGGGCCTTGTTTTTCACACGTTTTAATTTTGTGGTTTCCTTTCTTTCTGGCACTAAGAATGTTAAGGCGGATGCCCTTTCAAGGAGTTTCCTTGTGGACTCTCCTGAGTTATCTGATCCTGCTGTTATTTTGAAAGAGGGTGTAGTTCTTTCCGCCATCTCGCCCAATTTGAGACTGGCTCTGGAAGGGTGTCAGGAGGATAAACCCGAGCGCTGCCCTATTGGGAAATTGTTTGTACCAGACCGGTGGAAAAAGAGTGTGATGTCTGAGATTCATTGTTCCGCGTTGGCCGGTCATCCCGGAATTTTTGGTACCAGAGACTTGGTTAGTCGGTCCTTTTGGTGGCCTACTTTGTCTCGTGACGCCAGGGAATTTGTGCAGTCCTGCGGGACTTGCTCTCGCTCCAAGCCTTGCTCTCGCTCTAGTGGTTTGTTGATGCCATTGCCTGTGCCAAGAGACCATGGACCCATATCTCTATGGATTTCATTTCCGACCTCCCTGTTTCTCAGAGAATGACCGTTATCTGGGTGATTTGTGATAGGTTTTCCAAAATGATACATCTTGTGCCATTACCTAAGTTGCCTTCCTCCTCCGAATTGGTGCCTTTGTTCCTTCAGCACGTGGTTCGGTTACACGGCATTCCTGAGAACATTGTGTCTGACAGAGGAGTCCAGTTTGTTTCCAGATTTTGGAGGACTTTTTGTTCTAAACTTGGTGTTCAATTGTCTTTCTCCTCGGCTTTTCATCCTCAGACCAATGGACAAACTGAGAGAACAAACCAGACATTGGAAACTTATCTGAGATGCTTTGTGTCTGCTGATCAAGATGACTGGGTCTCTTTTTTGCCTTTGGCTGAGTTTGCTCTTAATAATAGGGCTAGCTCTGCCACTTTGATGTCTCCATTTTTCTGCAATTTTGGGTTTCACCCTCGATTTTCTTCGGGACAGACGGAGGCTTCTGTCTGTCCAGGTGTTGACTCTGTTGTGGAGCGTATGCAGCAGATTTGGGACCAGGTAATGGAGAGGTTGTCCCATCTTCAGGAGAGGGCCCAGCGGTTTGCCAACCGGCATAGGACTGATGGTCATCGGTTTGAAGTGGGGGACTTGGTCTGGTTGTCCTCAAGAAATATCCCTATGAGAGTTGCATCTAATAAGTTTAAGCCTAGGCTCATTGGACCTTATAAGATCATGGAGATTCTTAATCCTGTTTCCTTCCGTTTACTTCTTCCAGGGACATTTAAGATCCATAACGTGTTCCACAAGTCCTTATTGAAGAGGTTTGTCGAGCCAGTGGTTCCTATAGCTGCGCCTCCTGACCCTGTTTTGGTTGAGGGCAATCTGGAGTATGTGGTTGAGAAAATATTGGATTCTCGTTTTTCTAGACGGAAACTCCAGTATTTAGTTAAGTGGAGAGGTTATGGTCAGGAGGACAATTCTTGGGTGTTTGCTTCGGACATCCATGCTAGGAGACTGATCCGTGCGTATCACAGAGCTCATCCTGACCGACCTGGTTGCCCAAATGAGGGTTCGGTGACCCTCCTCAAGGGGGGGTACTGTTGTGAATGTGTTAGAATTGAATTCTGAGCAGAAGCACCCTCTGGTGGTTATTAACAGTACTGAATCATTCAATGAAGATTGTGAAGATTGGCAATCAGGAGTTACAGACTGGTCTTATATAAGGGAGGTTCCCTCCCATCATGTTTGCCGGTGATCAATTGTTCTTGTCTCAACTGTGGTTCCTGGTTCACTTTGAAGCTTGCTGACTCTTGCCTGCATCTTCTGCTATCAGATAAGATATTTTCTGCTTTTATTTTTGTGCTTGCTTTTTGCATTGTTCTCTGCACTTCTGTGGAGGTCAGCCAGGTCCCCTCCGGGGGCTTGTGCTCCTCTCAGTTTATCTGAGCCACTGTTATTTGTTCATTTGCGTTTCCAGTTTTTTCAGTGGCTGCGGCTTAGTTTTGTAACACCAGAGAACTAATTTAGGTGGTAGAGGTCGTGTGATCTCAGGTGTTTTTGCAATTAGTAGAGTTGGTATTTTTTAGGGTTTTTTGGATTGCATTAAGTGTCCTTCCTATCCTTTTCTTTCTAGGAAGATTGGGCCCCAACGTTTGCTCATACTATTTTCTGTCTGTGTCTGTATTTCCTCTTGTCTAACCGCCATTACATGTTTGGGGGCTTCCTATGTTCTTTGGGGATCTTCTCCGGGGCAGATAGCTTTCCTCTTTATATCTTTAGGTGTAGTTAACCTCTCAGGCTGTGACGAGGCGTCTAGGACCAACTTAGGAACGCTCCACGGCTGCCTTTAGTTGTGGTGGTTAGTCAGGGTACTGCAATCCAGTAGATTCCAACCTCTCTGGTGTATTGCCTTTTTTGCCTGCTCTCCTCAGCTACCAAATCATAACACCGCTGTGTTTGTACTCTGTTTACCGGGCGTTACTCTGCATATCTCTGCTTTAACCTTTCGCTCTTTTCCCTCTAATGAGCTGGTAGGCTGTTGTCAGTTACCTGTGTGGATACTGCTCAGTTGTGCCTGACTTACCACATGTGTTCAGGCTTGCAGCCGCTGCCAGGTGTCCTTTGCTATGCTGATTTGTGTCTGGCTGTTCTTAGGATGCGAGCGGCCACACCTCCCCTGCTTTTTGAGGATTGGGTGTGTGCTAGAATTGCTGCTCCAGCCTATCGCTGTGAGGCAGGTCCTATATATAATATTCCCATGCCCTGTGGGCATTGCCAGAGCTTCGCATCAAGTTTCTGAGTCTTGCTATGTCTGTTTGGTGTTCAGCATCTGTCCTGCCTGCCTGCAGTTCTAGGTGAGCTGAAGACTGTCTTCCGCCTGCTCTGGGGGCAGAATACCCAAATCCGTTTCTGTCATCAGCTTTGGGACAGCAGATATCTGAGTTCCTTAACTTATCCTGTTTATGTGTTGGTACCAAAGTCCTAGTCCTGATTCCTGTTGCGCTGTGTTCCTGAAGTCCTGATTCCTGCTGTGTTATGTTACTGAAGTCCTTCTGTGTCCTGAACCCTGTGCCCAGTGACTGTGACTCTTTATTAACTGACTTTCTGTGATCTAACCTAGGTTCATTTTGGAAGTAGGAGTCCAGTGTGTCTGCTGAGTCTCTGCTACTCTGTGATCAGCTTGTTATTCAGTGCAATCCCCGGCCTGCTCCTGTTCAACCTGGCGCGGCTTACAAAAGATCGCTTGGGTTCATTTTTAGGTCACTGCCAGATGTCTTTAGTGCAATGACCGTGGCTTCTTGTCCGGAGTCTGATGACAGCGGCATGATGTCTGGTGTCTGATGACCACTTCCAGGTCTCCGGATCCTATCCTTCCCTGCCCGATGCCCGGAGTCTGCAAATCGCTGCCATATGTCCGGAGCCTGATGACTGCTGCCTCATGTCCGGAGACTGATGTCTGCAGCCTGATGTCCGGAACCTGTCAATCGTTGCCAGATGTCCGGAGTCCGATGCCAATGTTCTGGTGTTCTACCTGAGATCCAAATCCTGATGTCCTCATGTCCTGCCTGAGACCTGATGTCCTGATGTCAGGCTTGTGCCCTGATGACCTGATGTCTGGCTTGAGTCCCGATGTCCTGATGTCATACCTGATGTCTTGATGTCCGGCTTGTGCTCTGATGTCCTGATATCCAGTCTGTGTTCCTATGTCCAGTCCGTGTTCCTATGTCCAATCCATGTTCCGATGTCCAGTCCGTATTCTGATGTCCAGTTTTTTTTCCGATGTCCAGTCCGTGTTCCGATGTCCAGTCCGTGTTCGATGACCAGTCTGTGTTACGATATCCTGTCTGTGTTCCGATGTCCCATCCGTGTTCCGAAGTCCAATCCGTGTTCCGCTGTTCAGGCTGTGTTTCGATGTCCAGTCCGTGTTCTGAAGTTCTGTCCGTGTTCCGAGGTCCAGTCCGTGTTCTTATATCCCGCCTGTGTCCAGATGTCCTGCCTGAGTCCAGATGTCCTGCCTGAGTCCGGATATCTGTCCATGTTCCAATGTCCAGCCTGTGTCCAGATGTCCAGTCCCTGGTTCTGGGTCTAAGTTGTGCTCTTGAGCCGGTCCCTGTTTGATGTTCCTGCTCCGTGGTTTCCGTGAGTCTCCAGCTCTGTTCCCCATTGACGGTCCCACCAGTAAGTCCTGGACCTGACCAGCTGATGACCGGTGTTGTAGCGCCAACGTTCCTGGACCTGTGCTATCCGTGTCTTGATTATGTTCTGATGTCCTGTTGGTTCCCTGAGGTCTTACCCATGATGGCTCCTGCCGTTGTCTGAAGGCTGCCTGAGGTCAGTATCTGATGCTCTCCGGCTGAGCCTGTGCTAAGCCCGAGGCCTGACAGAGAGGCCATTCTAGTATGCCCGTGCCAGATAACCCTGGACTGCATCAACCTGTGATTACACTAGCCATCATCTGAAGTCTGCCTGAGGTCGGTGTCTGATGTTCTCCTGCTGAGCCTGTGCTACGCCCGAGGCCTGAGAGAGAGGCAATCCTAGTATGGCCGTGCCAGACAACCCTGGACTGCATCAACCTGTGATGACCTCCTGCCATCATCTGAAGCTAGTCCGAGGTCAGTGTCTGATGTTCTTCTGATGTGCCTATGCTATGCCTGAGGCATGAGAGAGAGGCCATCCTAGTATGCCCGTGCCAGATGACCTCTTGCTTCGCCTGTCAACCTGAGATGTGTTTCCTTTGTGATGTGCATATTGCGGAACCTGGTGTTTACATGTCTTTTGTTTTATTTAAGAAAACTTTATGTTTTTCATACCTGAAGTTGTGCAGTGTCCTTTAGTCTTGCATATGGTCATCTTGTTTACAAGCTCAGCTGCCACAGACCCCGGTCGCTAACTTTCACTAGTCTAGGTAGGCCTGGGTGCCCCTGTGGCTAAGTGGGTACACATTCCACGATCACCTGGGACGCATACCCATCGTTGTTATGGTTCGACATGATAGCGTTGGCTGGGTAATCCATGCTGCGCCCCCAATTTTAACAGACTGACAGAATGGAAAGGGTGGAAAACTTTTTTTTTCTCCACGTCTTGGAAAAACTGATGCTACTCTAATCACAGCTTGATCTGCAAAATCAGACCGTATGTTGAAAAAACAATCATGTGACTATACACTTTGCCTTGAATTAGTTTTTGAGAATGTAGATGCTAGGTTCGGACAGGTACTAGACAACAGTCCTAAATGATTACTTTAGGGCATGCTCACTACACAGACATTTGTTTATTAATTCTAGAAAAATCTATTATAATGGCTTTCTGCCAATAGATGTCGGGGGAGGACTGGAGTTGTGTGGTGTGAAATAAAAGTTTGCGTTATGCAAAGAAAGAGAGGAGTACAAATTAAATTGCAGAAAAAAAAGTCTGCTCTAATCTCTATCTGGGTGTAGGCAGGTAAAGGCTCCCGCAAATATGAAGACTATAAGAGTGTAACACAATTTTATTATTGTCTTGCATGATAATTCTATTGATATACTGTATATTGTGACCTGTAGAAGCTCAATACAGCGCTAAATGGCCATTGTCTTTGCACTCTTCAGCCCCCCACCTGCCTGAGATGTTTTAAACATTTTTTGGACCAATAAAGTTTGCACTTTATTCCGGTGAGTGCCACCTCTTTTCATTTAATTTGGATCATGCATCTTGTTCCGGTGTGCACCTGAAGGAAAAAGGTTTTATGCCTGCGGTATCTTTGTCCAGCTGATAGTATTGCTTTATGTATGACCGTTGGTGCTCGGCACCTTCTATTTTTTGTATGTTTTGTATTGTCTTGTATACAGTGGGGAAAAAAAAAGTATTTAGTCAGCCACCAATTGTGCAAGTTCTCCCATGATGATGATCCCAAGCACACCACTAGGGCAACGAAGGAGTGACTTCATAATAAGCATATGAAGGACCTGGAGTGGCCTAGCCAGTCTCCAGATCTCAACCCCATAGAAAACCTTTGGAGGGATTTGAAAGTCCGTGTTGCCCAGCTACAAACTCAAAACATCACTGCTCTAGAGGAGATATGCATGGAGGAATGAGCCAACATACCACCAACAGTGTGTGCCAACCTTGTGTTAAGGGTCTGCGGAACGCACCAAATATACACTACCGGTCAAAAGTTTAGGGTCACTTAGAAATTTCCTTATTTCTGAAAGAAAAGCATGTTTTTTCCAATGAAGCTAACATTAAATGATTCAGAAATACACTCTATACAGTGTTAATGTGGTAAATGACTATTCTAGCGGCAAACGTCTAGTTTGTAATGCAATATCTTCATAGGTGTATAGAGGCCCATTTCCAACAACCATCACTCCAGTGTACTTATGGTATTTTGTGTTCGCTAACTGTGTAAGAAGGCTAATAGATGGTTAAAATACCCTTTAAAACCCTTGTGCAAGTATGTTAACACAGCTGAAAACCGTTTGGTTGATTAGAGAAGCTATAAACCTGACCTTCCTTTGAGCTTGTTGAGAATCTGGAGCATTACATTTGTTGGTTCCATTAAACTCTCAAAATGGCCAAAAAAAAAGAACTTCTTGTGAAACTCGACAGTCTATTCTTGTTCTTAGAAATGAAGGCTATTCCATGCGAAAAATTACCAAGAAACTGAAGAATTCATACAATGGTGTGTAGTACTCCCTTTAGAGGAGTGCACAAACAAGCTCTAACCAGAGAAGAAAGACAAGTGGGAGGCCCCGCTGCACAACTGAGCAACAAGACAAGTACATTAGAGTCTTTAGTTTGAAAAATTGACGCCTCACAGGTCCTCAACTGGCAGCTTCATTAAACAGTACACATTAAACGCCAGTGTCAACATCTACAGTCAAGAGGCGATTTGGGGATGCTGGCCTTCAGGGCAGATTGGCAAAACAAAAGCCATATTTAAGACTGGTTTAAATGAAAGGAAAAGATTAATATGGGCAAAAGAACACAGACATTGGACAGAGGAATATTGGCTTTTGTTTTGCCAATCTGCCCTGAAGGCCAGCATCCCCAAATCGCCTCTTCACTGTAGATGTTGACACTGGCGTTTAATGTGTACTGTTTAATGAAGCTGCCAGTTGAGGACCTGTGAGGCGTCAATTTTCAAACTAAAGACTCTAATGTACTTGTCTTGTTGCTCAGTTGTGCAGTGGGGCCTCCCACTTGTCTTTCTTCTCTGGTTAGAGCTTGTTTGTGCACTCCTCTAAAGGGAGTACTACACACCATTGTATGAATTCTTCAGTTTCTTGGTAATTTTTCGCATGGAATGATGGTTGTTGGAAATGGGCCTCTATACACCTATGAAGATATTGCATTACAAACTAGATGTTTGCCGCTAGAATAGTCATTTACCACATTAACACTGTATAGAGTGTATTTCTGAATCATTTAATGTTAGCTTCATTGGAAAAAAAATGCTTTTCTTTCAAAAATAAGGAAATTTAGTGACCCTAAACTTTTGACCGGTAGTGTATAATGTAGAGAGGTGCGTTCGCAGCCCGGGGTCCACCGTGCAAGCGGAGCCTGCTGCTAGTAAAAATGGCGCGAGAAGCAAACTCTGTTATCCCGCAGAGTCGCTAACATAAACGCCGTAATGTGCTGTGGCAATAAGTGCGAACTCTGTTAATCCACAGAGCCGCAAGAAAGAGAGCCGCAGCGCTATATGGCGATGTGTGCGCACTCACTAGACACAACTGAGTCGCAAAGAAAACACGCTAGGGCGCTGTCTAGCGTAGAAAGCGAACCCTGTTACGTCACAGAGCCGCTGAGAAAAAGCACTGTGTCCTGTCAGGCTCTCAGGTACACAGTTAAGTGCTAAGCGTACATAAAGCGTGATCGTGTGCTAATGTCCTCGCGGGAGTAACCCGCAATCTATGGCGTCTGAACGCCAGACCCTGAATACGGCAATCAAAACTCCTCACCGGTTATGCCGGTAATCTAGGGCATCTAGGACACCGACCCTGACCAGCTACCATACCAAACTCCTCATCGATTAAGTCGGTATTCTAGTGGCTTATTTCAGCCGGGTCCCTAACCACACATACGCATGATCACACTGGCGCATAGCATACAGTGGTTGATATTAGCGCATGGCGGCCCAGCCATGCTACCCTTTTATAGCAACAGCTACAGGACCTGCCAGAAACCAGGACCAATGAAACTTGTTCCAGAACATCAGTAATCGCAGGGCCTTCCTGGCGGACCAATAGGAGCCGCTGCAGTACCTGAGCATGTGACCCCTGATCTCCAATGAGAGATCACACTCTGGGCATGCTCAGAAGGGAAAATGCAGGACTTTGTCCCAAAGACGTCTGCTCCAACACTGGCTATAATAGCAGATCCAGGAAAGGCAGCAGCAAATCACTGCACACTAGTGGAGTGGGCAAGACGCTTGGACCGACGTCTCTGCTGAGCCGGCTCCACTGTGGCCGGAGATGAATGGGAGACCGCAGCGGGACTGGTTTGAGACTCCCCTTGTGCAGCAGCGGGAACTCAAACCCTAACACCTTGTGAAGACTTACAGAAAAATGTTTGACTTCTGTCATTGCCAACAAAGGATATATAACAAAATATTGAGATTAATTTTTGCTAATGACCAAATCCTTAATTTCCACCATAATTTGCAAAATAAATCTTGTCAACTCAGACAAGGTGATTTTCTGGATTTGTTTTCTCATTTTGACTGTCATAGTTGTGGTCTACCTATGATGTAAATTACAGGCCTCTCTCATCTTTTTATGTGGGAGAACTTGCACAATTGATGGCTGACTAAATACCTTTTTCCCCACTGTATATCTTTTAATATACTTAGCTCTTGACATCTCTTGCTACATGATAAATATTTTGTTTGCACTTATTTTTCATTATAATTTCAGTAAACTGTATTTTTTCATTTAGACATTGTGTGTGAATTAATGTTGGCACAAACCCTGGCTGTAGCTGTGAGACATCAGCTGTCAGTTAAGCAGAGCTTCCATTGTGATTGCATCGGGCACAGTTCCTGTGCTTGCCACATCACCATGATGCACTGTTACATTTGCAATAGTATCTTCCCAAATAAGACATAGTATCATGACCAATGTTTGGAAGAGGTTAAGAAAACACCTTGAAATCACTACAAACTCAATTCATAATTGTAAATATATGAAACAATTTTTAGTTGACATAAAGAACAGTTGTACTTGGTTATCGTTCATTTAAGTAAAGATTTTCAGTTTTATAGATTTAGGGTTGCTAACATGTTTGAAATAATTAAACTTGAAATAAAAAAGCCAGCACGCAGCATTTTATTTACATGTTATTGTTGAAGTGCTAAAAAATTAGAGGCAATCCTGCTTCCAATATTTCGATAACAAATATAATAAAAAGCAACATTTGAATTTTAAAACTGCAACAAAAATAAATTAATCAAGTCTGGACTTTTAATTAATGAACATAAAAACCAAAACTCTCATATTTCATGTTCATGCATTTGTGTCTTTTATAATGTATCATATCTATCGGAAACCAAATGGGCTGCTATTGTCAATGTTGGAAAAGTGTCTGCATTGTTCTGTCAGACGTTAACACATGCTGAGAAGTTAATTATATCCTAAATCGCCCAAGTCCTTTCTGAAAGAGTTGAAGAAATGATACTGTGTCATATATTTTCAGCTTAGGCATACAGCATTTGCTGTCACTTTATCATTTGGGTATACCACATGTTATGTATACTGCAGCCATTCATTACACTTGTCCCAAATATCATTTATGCCAGAGTATAGACAGCAATATATCATAGCTGCAAAAATCATCTGAATTATTTCCAACATATTCAAGTTAAAGACATTTAAAATAATTTTAAACTCTCTGGACGAAAATATTGGGACACTTACAGTCATGGCCAAAAGTTTTGAGAATGACACAAATATTAATTTTTACAAAGTCTACTGCTTCACTTTTTCTAAAGGCAATTTCCATATACTCCAGAATGTTATAAAGAGTGATCAGCTTAACAGCAATTACTTGCAAAGTCAATATTTGGCTAGAAAATTAACTTTATCCCCAAAACACATTTCAACATCATTGCAGCCCTGCCTTAAAAGGACCAGCTAACCTCTTTTCAGTGATTGCTACATTAACACAGGTGTGGATGTTGATGAGGACATGGCTGGAGATCAATCTGTCATGATTAAGTAAGAATGACACCACTGGACACTTTAAAAGGAGGCTGGTGCTTGGCATCATTGTTTCTCTTCTGTTAACCATGGTTATCTCTAAAGAAACACGTGCAGTCATCATTGCAATGCACAAAAATGGCCTAACAGGGAAGAGTATCGCAGCTAGAAAGATTGCACCTCAGTCAACAATCTATCACATCATCAAGAACTTCAAGGAGAGAGGTTCCATTGTTGCCAAAGAGGCTCCAGGGCGCCCAAGAAAGACCAGCAAGCACCAGGACCGTCTCTTAAAAGTGTTTCAGCTGCGGGATCGGGCTACCAGCAGTGCAGAGCTTGCTCAGGAATGGCAGCAGGCAGGTGTGAGTGCATCTGCACGCACTGTGAGGCGGAGACTCTTGGAGCAAGGCCTGGTCTCAAGGAGGGCAGCAAAGAAGCCACTTCTCTCCAGAAAAAACATCATTGACAGACTAATATTCTGCAAAAGGTACAGGCAGTGGACTGCTGAGGACTGGGGTAAAGTTATTTTCTCTAATGAATCCCCTTTTCGATTGTTTGGGACATCAGGAAAACGCCTCATTCGGAGAAGACAAGGTGAGCGCTACCACCAGTCTTGTCTCATGCCAACTGTTAAGCATCCTGAAACCATTCATGTGTGGGGTTGCTTCTCAGCCAAGGGAATCGGCTCTCTCACTGTCTTGCCTAAAAACACAGCCATGAATAAAGAATGGTACCAGAATGTCCTCCAAGAGCAACTTCTCCCAACCCTCCAAGAACAGTTTGGCGATCAACAATGCCTTTTCCAGCATGATGGAGCACCTTGCCATAAAGCAAAGGTGATAACTAAATGGCTCAGGGAACAAAACATAAAGATTTTGGGTCCATGGCCTGGAAACTCCCCAGATCTTAATCCCATTGAGAACTTATGGTCAATCATCAAGAGACGGGTGGACAAACAAAAACCTAAAAATTCGGACAAAATGAAAGCATTGATTGTGCAAGAATGGACTGCTGTCAGTCAGGATTTGGTCCAGAAGTTGATTGAGAGCATGCCAGGGAGAATTGCAGAGGTCCTGAAGAAGAAGGGTCAACACTGCAAATATTGACTTGCTGCATTAACTCATTCTAACTGTCAATATAAGCTTTTGTTACTCATATGTTTGCAATTATTATATTTCTGTCTGTGATAAAAACATCTGTCAAACACACATAAAAACCAGAGGGCAGTAGATCATGTGAAAATATAATATTTGTGTCATTCTCAAAACTTTTGGCCATGACTGTACACATACCTACAGGAACTTTTATGATATTCTATTCTAAATCCATTGTCATAAATATGGAGTTGGTCCCATTTTGCAGGTACAACAGCTTCCATTTCTCTGTGAAGGCTTTCTACAGGATTTTGGAGTATGTTTATGGGAATTTCTGCCCATTCATCCAGAAGAGCATTTGTGAAATAAGACACTGATATTGGAAGAGGTGACCTGGCTCACAATCTCCATTCTAGTTTGTCACAATGGAGTTTAATAGGGTTTAGGTCAGAGCTTTGTGTGGACCAGTCAAGTTCTTCCACACCAAACTCACACCAACATGTTTTATGGACCATGTTTTGTACACTTTGCACACAAAGGCCTGTCTTTCTACCTCACATGACCTGTAAATGAGCTTAACTTTGTTAGCAGACTTAAGGGTACTTCACACATAGCGAGATCGCTGAAACGTCACAGGTTTTGTGACTCAACAGGGACCTCGCCAGCAATCTCGCTACTACATAGCGGCGACGGCACCCCGCTGCGATATTTCTGATCCAGCTGGAATGTTCTAGGACATTTTTTGATCTTTGGTGTACCGCTGGCCAGCATGCATCGACGAGTGACCTCATTGGCGACTCAGAACTCAGCGAAGCAGGCGTGATTTTGCATTGTCTTTGTCAGAATCGCTGCTGTGACAAGGTACCAACGACCACCGAGGTCATTGTATGGATCGCCGTATGGTTGCTGCATCGTTGAGTAAATCTGCCTGTTTGACATACTAGTGACCATGTAGCGACGTACCAGCGATCCTTACCAGGTTGTATCGTTGTTGGGATCTCTGGAGCGTCTCTATGTGTAACGGGGCCCTTACATTTCTGTATTAAGAAACTGACACTAGAAATTTTGTTTCTAAAAAACACTGTTCTAAATCAAAAATACCCATAGAGAAGAACATCTACCTTCAGGTACAATCCTATTTACTACTAATATATGCCCAAAATCCATATTTTATCCATATGAACGCAAGGGAAAACATATTAAAACTTTTAGTAATTAATTGTGGATGAATTCAAATATACTAATGCAACCTTGGAAGCAAAAATGCTACTCCAGAATTTTAAATTTTAAGAGAGGACACTAAAAAGTATAGTTGACTCAAGATCATTAAAAGCACCAATAATGGGTGACTACATACCTATACTATGTGACCCTCATATAAAGGATTTTTATTGACTTATTGAAAGTGCCTAACTTGACTGTATAAACATCCATAAAGAAAATAATGTCTTAAGATCAACAACACAACGATCCCAACTATTATCACTTACCAAATATCCACAAAAGTCTAAGTCACCCTCTAGAGTGTCCTTGTTGAATATTACAGGTATGAATTCACTTACTAGTAAAATATTTCAATATATTGACATACAAATTCAGGTTTGTAGTTACACTTGAATCCTACTTATAGGATACCACCAGTTTGATTTGTTTTGTCAAGGATATAATATGACAACCAAGGTATATTTGTTTTAGCATTGATGTTGCTGGTCTGTATAGCAATATTCCTCACCAAACAGAGATTCAGTTCAGTCAACTAATTCTTGTATAAAAATAATCTACTTTCACCAAGGCAGAACGGTTTTTACTTAATGATATTTAAATCATCTACACACACATTTGTGATTCATATTGATACATGTTATTTTTTGCAAAAATGAGGGATAGTGATGGGTATGCGTTTGACACTGTGTTTTGCAAATTTTGTATGTGGAAGACTTTGATAGAAAGCAAATTCTTACATCACACTAATAGGCAAATAATAATGATGGGCGAGCAATAAAATGCTCGGGTGCTCGTTGATCGGGTCAAGCAAATTGGAATGCTCGGGTGCTCGAGTCGAGCAACGAGCCCAATGTAATGTAAGTCTATGGGAAACTCGAGCATTTTTCCGGCGGCCCCCCCAGCGGTCTGTAGAGGCACTAGAAATTGCGGAAATCGATGGAAACCATGCTCAGTTGACTTCGGAACAGCATGGGGAAGACCCCTGGAAGCATTTCTGACTCCCAGGTCACTGCTGTGAAAAATGTTGTCAGAGTCTTACACCACTTTTACACACTCACAATAAAACATACCAAACAGAAATCAAAATGGATTTTCCTGGGAAATATGTTAAGGAACATCCTTTCCAGGGTAATGACTTGTATATAAGGCAAAATAAATAATCAAAAACAAAAATGCTTCCTCCACACCTTGGGATATGTTCACACGTAGCGTTTTTGATGCATTTTTGAATTTTAGCATTGCTTTCAACCAAGTCAAATGCATTCACTGGGAAATGTCATCTTAACATTTTATAATCTTATCTGGCCATGTGGTGTGTGACATCATCAGACACATCCTGTTTCATTTATGAAGGGACTCTAAAAGCCACAAAGACTATTTTTATGGGGCCAACAGGAGGCCTTTACTATTCTTAAAGGGCCAGCAGTCAGCCCTCACTATTCTTAGAGAGCAATCCATCAGCTATGCTTTGTTGTTCCTATTAAACAATGGGTCTCCTGTACTGTTATTGCTTATGCAATTAGTGGCAGGGTTTCCAAAAATTTGGATGCACCCCAATACCCCCTTGAGGAGACGTACAGGAGAGCCTCCTGAAAACAATGTTCACATTATTAGGAAGTGAGTCTCTCATACTGTTTTCCGCTTCAGTGAATGCAATGGCTGCCAAAAATTTGGAGGGAATCCAATGCCCTTTTAAAGAGACTTAGAGGAGGGCCTCATGAAAAATGTTCCCATTATTAGGAAGTGGGACTCCTATAGTGTTTGCCTATGCAGTGAATGCAAGGGATGCTAAAAATTTGGAGGAACTCCAATGCCCCTTGGAAGAGATGTGGAAGTGGGTCTCATAAAAAAATGTTCCAATCAGAAAGTAGCGGGTCTCCTATACTTGTAATCCGCATGCACTAAGTGTATGGGCTGACAAACATTTACCACTGGGGGTATACATGCGCTATACTGTATAACAAAAATTTTTTACAGGCATCATAAACACCCTTTAAAACAATTATGTGGTTGTTGCATCACGGCCCATGGTTACCCTTGTGATATGTTGGTGGAGGATGAGGAGAAGGAGGAGGACAACAGCAAATAGCCAAAATCAGAAAGCGTATACCCATGTGTTGGTGTGAAGAGGTGCATGGAAATAGACCTCCGAAAAAATGACACCGGATTTGAGTTCATATTTTGCTGCTATCATTCAGTGGTGTTGAGAAGTCTGGCCCAATCCAGCCCTTGTCATTTTTGTAAGAGTCAGCCTGTCAGCATTTTCAGCTGACAGGTAGATGAGCTTATCAGTTATAATTCCACCAGCGGCACTAAAAACCAGCTCTGACAAAATACTAGAGCCAGGGCATGCCAGGACCTTCAAGGCATAGAGAGCCAGTTCATGCCACATGCCCAGCTCGGATACCCAATAATTATAAGGCACAGAGGAATCACGGAGGACGTTGGTACTGTCAGCAAGGTACTCCCTCAGCATCTTCCCAAACTTTGCACTACTTGTAAGAGTACCTCGCGCCTCAGGGCCTGTGCAATGAGAGGGACTGAGAAAACTCTCTCAGAACTTTGACAGTGTTCCCCTGCCTCTGCTGGATTGGAGCTGTTCTCTCTCACCTGTACTCCTTGATTGTCCAACAAATTGTGACCTCTGCCGCCAGCGTTTTAGGATGGAAATTTTTTTTAATAATTACACAACAAGTGACTTCTGGTACTGCCCCATTTTAGTAGACCTGTCCACCTCGGGAATAAGAGATAGAAAGTTCTCCTTGTAGCATGGGTCTAGAAGTGTCACCAACCAGTAATAACTGTCATCCAAAATTTTGAGAACGCGAGGGTCACGGGAAAGTCAGCGTAACATAAACTCAGCCATGCGTGCCAGACTGCTAAGAGGCAAGACTTCTGTGTCCTCACCAAGATGACAACTGACCATGCTCTCTTCCTCCTCCTCCCCCCTGTCCTCAGGCCATCCATGCTGAACAGACGGTATGACAGTTGTGCAGGTAGTACCATCTATAGCGCATGAAACTAGCTCCTGTTCTTCCTCCTTCTCCTCTTCCTCATTGTCATCCAATCCACGTTGGGATGAGATGAGGCTGGGCTGTGTGTAATCACCATGTATAGTTCCTTGCTCTATCTCATCGTCCTCCGCCTGCAATGCACCCTCTTTCATTGTGAGTAGAGAACATTTCAGAAGACAGAGAAGTGGGATGGACACGCTAATTATGATGTTATTGCTGCTCACCAACTTGGTGGAGTCCTCAAAGTTTTAGATGATGGTACATGTCTGACATTCATGTCCACTCCTGAGGTCTTATGTGTGGAGCCTGAACTGAATACTGACAGCCTTGTTGATGCTGGTACTCAACAACTGTTCTCTTTTTCTCACAAATCATTCCCAACATCTGCAGTGTAGAGTTCTAATGCGTGAGGACATCACACACCAGTCGGTGAGCTGGAAGCTGCAAACGCTGCTGAAGCATGGCAAGGGTGGTGGAAGCTGTAGCTGACTTTCTAAAATGGGCACACAGGAAGCGTACTTTGAGAAGCAGATCCGGCAGATCTGGGTAGGTTTTGAGAAACCGCTGAACCACGAGGTTAAGCACATGGGCCAGGCATGGTACATGTGTGAGCTCGCCTCACCTCAGAGACGCCACCAGGTTCCGGCCATTGTGAAACACAACCATGTCTGACTGTAGGTTCAGCAGTGTTAGCCACAGATCTGCCTGATTTTTCAGAGCTGTCGGCAACTATTCAGCATTGTGCAGTTTCTCACCTAAGCATACTATCTTCAGAACAGCCTGTTGCTGATTGGCTAAGGCAGGGCTTGAGTGCTTCCAGCTTGTGACTAATGTAGTCATTTCGGAGATGGAGGCTGAAGAGGAGGAGGATGAGGTGCAGGAGCTGTAAACTGTGGGGCAACCCTGATTGACCTAGGACCCGCAATCTTCGGCGTCAGGAGGATGTGTTACATCCCAAGGTCCGACTGGTTCATGGCTTCCACCTTGTTAACCAAGTGTGCAATCAGCGAGATGTACCGTCCCTGCCCAAAAGCACTTGTCCACGTGTCTGTGGTTAGGTGAACTTTTCAAGTAATTGCATTGTTGAGGTCACAGCTAATGTTTTGGGCACATGCTTGTGTAATGCAGGGACGGCACACCGGGAGAAATAGTGGCGGCTGGGGAATGAGTACCAAGGGATGGCCGCCGCCTTCAGGTTGCGAAAAGCTTACATCTCTACGAGCCTAAAATGCAACTTTTCAAGTACAAGCAGTCATGAAATGTGTGAATTTAGTAGTGTGGCCTGTGGGGCACTGGCTGCATATTTGCGCTTGCGTTCCAAGACTGGGGTATGGACAAGGAACTTGGAAGGTGCTTGCTGATGGTGCCAGTTGAGTGTGAGAAATGACAGGTGCAGGGTAGTAGACATCTTCGCATGCATCATGGACAGGGGATTGGCTTGCATGCACAACAATGGAAGAAGCAGTGGTGTCCCCCGCAGACACTGTTCCTT
This sequence comes from Oophaga sylvatica, assembly GCA_033576555.1. Taxonomy (NCBI): domain Eukaryota; kingdom Metazoa; phylum Chordata; class Amphibia; order Anura; family Dendrobatidae; genus Oophaga; species Oophaga sylvatica. The sequence continues at coordinate 216,422,764 of JARQOD010000006.1, read as the reverse complement.
GACGCTGGAGTTTGGCCCACAAAGTCGGGTGCTTTGCTGCCATGTGCCTGATCATGCTGGTGGTGGTCAGGCTGCTAGTTTTGCTACCCCTGCTGATGTTGGCCTGGCAGGTGGTCCAAATGGCCTTTTTGGGGTTATTGTTAGAGTCTTTAAAAAACAACCAGTCTCAGAAGACCTAACAGTTGTACTGGCAACTTCCGTTGTGTTAGTGTTATGGGGAATGGTTGCCTGTTTTCTGCCTGTGGCCACCACACTGCTTCTTCCTGCCTGTTGGGGTGCTACACCTCCCTTACCCTGTGTGCTGCTGTCCTCACTCTGCATGTCCTCTTGCCAGGTTGGGTCAGTTACTATATCATCCACCACGTTGTCTTCCACTTCCACACCCTGGTGTTGTGAATGGGTTTGAGATGAGTTCTGAGCAGAGGCTCCCTCTGGTGGTTACAAGCGGTGCTAGTGAAGATTGTGAGGACTGGGAATCAGGTGTGACTGACTGGTCTTATATAAGGGAGTCATTTTCCCATCAGGGTTGTCGGTGATCAATTGTTCTGGTCTGAATCCTTCTTTCCAGTTTCCCTTGTAGCCTGCTGTGTCGTGTCTGCATCTCCTGCTATCAGATAAGACATTTTCTTCTTTTGTGTTTGTGCTATATTTTTGCATTTTGTCCTGCACTTCTGTGGGGGCCTTCAGGGTCCCCTCCGGGGGCTCTTGCCCTCTCAGTTTGGTTCAGCCACTGAGTTTTGTACTTTTGCTTTTTCCAGTTTTTTCAGTGGCTGCTGTTTTGATTTTGTTACACCAGAGAACTAATTTAGGTGGTAGAGGTCGTGTGATCTCAGGTGATTTTGAAATTAGTAGAGTTGGTGCTTTTCAGGGTTTTCTGGGATTGCAGTAAGTACCCTTCCTATCCTTTTCTATTTAGATAGTTTGGGCCCCAGCGTTTGCTCATACTATTTTCTGTCTGTGTCAGTATTTCTTCTTGTCTAACCGCCATTACATGTTTGGGGCTTTCTATTATCTTTGGGGTTTGCTCTGGGGCAGATAGCTTTCCTATATCTATCTTTAGGTGTAGTTAGTTTCTCAGGCTGTGACGAGGCGTCTAGGACCAACGTAGGAACGCTCCACGGCTGCCTCTAGTTGCGGTGGTTAGTCAGGGTACTGCAATCTCATAGATTCCAACTGCTCTGGTGTATTGCCTTTTTTACCTGCACTCCTCAGCTACCGAAACATAACAGTATCACCGGCCTAAAAATTGAAAATTGTATGGTACTCACAGAAGGGAAAAAATATTGTGAAAGAAAAAAGATTGTCAGAGTTGTCAGAGATATTTTTCTGTTTGTTGCATTTTTTTCCTCTGTATCTCTGGGTGCTGGGGAGGATCTTTTCTCCCAATGGAGTTTGCACAGTTGTCTGGCCGTGTGGATCAGCTTGCCACTGAGGTTCAGAGTATTGCTGCATATCTTGCTAGGTTGCCTGTTGTGGAACCTAGGATCCCCATGCCAGATTTGTTTTTAGGGGATCAGCTAAGTTTCAGAATTTCAAAAATAATTGTAAATTGTTTTTTGCCTTGAAGTCTAGGTCCTCAGGAAACGCAGCGCAGCAGGTTCAAATTGTCATCTCTCTCCTGCGCGGCGATCCTCAGGATTGGGCTTTTTCCCTGATACCTGGGGATCCTGTTTTGAGTGATGTTGATGCATTTTTTCAGGCTTTGGGGTTATTGTACGATGAGCCTAATGTCACTGATCAAGCTGAAAAAGCCTTGTTGGCATTAAATCAGGGGCTTGATGACGCTGAGTTATACTGTCAGAGATTCCGTAGGTGGGCAGTCCTGACCAAATGGAATGACGACGCTTTGGCGGCCCTTTTCCGGAAGGGTCTGTCAGATAATGTAAAGGATGTTATGGTGGGATTCCCTGTCCCCTCTGGTCTCAATGATTCTATGTCATTAGCGATTCAAATTGACAGACGTTTGCGTGAGCGGAGAAGTATGCGTGGAATGGTGTTGCCTTGTGAACCAGCTTCTGAACCCATGCAGTGTGATAGAGTGGTGTCTGGGGCACAGCGTCATGAGTTTCGAAAGCGCAATGGGTTATGTTTCTACTGTGGTGATGCCTCTCATGCTATTTCAGTCTGCCCTAAGCGGGGAAGACGTTTTGCACGCTCAGTTGTCTTGGGTAGTGTTCAGACTAAGTTTTTATTAACTGTCACTCTGATATGCTCTCTGTCCTCATTTTCTGCTCAGGCTTTCGTTGATTCTGGAGCAGCTATTAACCTGATGGATTATGATTTTGCTAAACGTTGTGGGTTTCCCTTGATACCCCTACAGAAGTCTATTCCCCTACTGGGGATCGATTCTACCCCTTTGGCTGATAATAAACCCCAGTTTTCTACTCAGGTGATAATGAGGGTTGAACCTGATCACCAGGAGTGCTGCAAATTTTTGGTTCTATATAATCTGCATGACATTATCGTGCTGGGTTTCCCTTGGTTACAGTCTCATAATCCTGTTTTGGATTGGAAATCTGTGTCTGTAACCAGTTGGGGCTGTCAATGTGTTAATACCAACACTCCTGTTTTTTCTGCCTCCCCCAGGCTTAGGATGTTCCTGACTTTTTGATTGATTTTTCTGATGTGTTTAGCGAAAGTAAATCTGCATCCTTGCCTCCCCATAGGAGCTATGACTGCGCTATTGAATTAGTGCCGGGTAGTAAATTCCCTAAAGGTCGCCTTTTTAACTTGTCTGTACCTGAACATGACGCTATGCGGTCTTATATCAAGGAATCATTGGAGAAGGGTCATATCAGACCATCCTCTTCACCCTTAGGTGCCGGTTTTTTCTTTGTGGCCAAAAAAGATGGTTCATTAAGGCCGTGTATTGATTATCGTCTCTTGAACAATATTACTGTGAAATATCAATACCCGTTACCCTTGATTTCTGACCTGTTTTCCAGGGTGAAAAACGCTACTTGGTTTACCAAGCTTGACCTCAGGGGGGCGTATAACCTTATTCGCATTAAGCACGGGGATGAATGGAAGACGGCATTCAATACCCCTGAAGGGCATTTTGAGTACCTAGTGATGCCCATTGGGCTCACTAATGCTCCTTCCGTCTTCCAGTCCTTCATGAATGACATTTTCAGGGATTTTGTGGACAAATTTCTGATTGTTTATTTGGATGATATCTTGATTTTTTCTAATGACTGGGACTCTCATGTGAAACATGTTCGAACTGTATTCCAGATTTTGAGAGAGAATGCTCTGTATGTGAAGGGATCAAAGTGTCTTTTTGGCGTACAGAGGATCTCATTTCTGGGATTTATTTTGTCCCCATCTGTTATTGAAATGGACCCGGTCAAGGTTCAGGCCATCTGTGATTGGGTCCAACTTACTTCATTAAAGGCTCTTCAGAGATTTTTGGGTTTTGCCAATTTTTATCGTAAATTTATTGGTAATTTCTCGGTTATTGTTGAACCATTAACTGATTTGACCAGAAAGGGTTCTGATGTGGTGAATTGGCCTCCTGAGGCAGTCTCTGCATTTCAGGAACTTAAGCAGAGATTCACTTCTGCTCCTGTTCTACGGCAGCCTGATGTTTCTCTACCATTTCAGGTGGAGGTTGATGACTCTGAAATTGGGGCAGGTGCCGTTTTGTCCCAAAAAGATCCAGAGACCTCTAAAAGTAACCCTTGTGCCTTTTTCTCTCGAAAATTTTCTCCTACTGAACGTAATTATGATGTGGGTAATCGGGAGTTATTGGCCATGAAGTGGGCTTTTGAAGAGTGGAGACATTGGCTGGAGGGAGCCAAACATCAGGTGGTGGTCCTTACGGACCATAAGAATCTGGTCTATCTGGAATCTGCCAAGCGACTCAATCCTAGACAGGCCAGGTGGGCCTTGTTTTTCACACGTTTTAATTTTGTGGTTTCCTTTCTTCCTGGCACTAAGAATGTTAAGGCGGATGCCCTCTCGAGGAGTTTCCTTGCGGACTCTCCTGAGTTATCTGATCCTTCTGTTATTTTGAAAGAGGGTGTAGTTCTTTCCGCCATCTCGCCCAATTTGAGACTTGCTCTGGAGGGGTGTCAGGAGGATAGGACCGAGCGCTGCCCTGTTGGAAAATTGTTTGTCCCGGACCAATGGAAAAAGAGTGTGATGTCTGAGATTCATTGTTCCGCATTGGCTGGGCATCCCGGAATTTTTGGTACCAGAGACTTGGTTAGTCGGTCCTTTTGGTGGCCTACCTTGTCTCGTGATGTCAGGGAATTTGTGCAATCCTGCGGGACTTGCTCTCGCTCCAAACCTTGCTCTCGCTCTAGTGGTTTGTTGATGCCATTGCCTGTGCCCAAGAGACCATGGACCCATATCTCTATGGATTTCATTTCCGATCTTCCTGTTTCTCAGAGACTGACCACCATCTGGGTAATTTGTGATAGGTTTTCCAAAATGATACATCTTGTGCCATTACCTAAGTTGCCTTCCTCCTCTGAATTGGTGCCGTTGTTCCTTCAGCACGTGGTTCGTTTACACGGCATTCCTGAGAACATTGTGTCTGACAGAGGAGTCCAGTTTGTTTCCAGATTTTGGAGGACTTTTTGTTCTAAACTGGGTGTTCAATTGTCTTTCTCCTCGGCATTTCATCCTCAGACCAATGGTCAAACTGAGAGAACAAACCAGACATTGGAGACTTATCTAAGATGCTTTGTGTCTGCTGATCAGGATGACTGGGTCTCTTTTTTGCCTTTGGCTGAGTTTGCTCTTAATAATAGGGCTAGCTCTGCCACTTTGATGTCTCCGTTTTTCTGTAATTCTGGGTTTCACCCTCGATTTTCTTCAGGACAGACGGAGGCTTCTGTCTGTCCAGGTGTTGACTCTGTTGTGGAGCGTATGCAACAGATTTGGGACCAGGTAGTGGAAGGTTGTCCCTCTCTCAGGAGAGAGCCCAGCGGTTTGCTAACCGGCATAGGACTGATGGTCCTCGGTTTAAAGTGGGGGACTTGGTCTGGTTGTCCTCAAAGAATATTCCTATGAGAGTAGCATCTCCTAAATTTAAGCCTAGGTTCATTGGACCATATAAGATCATGAAGATTATTAATCCTGTTTCTTTTCGTTTGCTTCTTCCAGGGACATTTAAGATACATAACGTGTTCCACAAGTCCTTGTTGAAGAGGTTTGTTGAACAGTGGTTCCTGCTGCTGTGCCTCCTGACCCTGTTTTGGTTGAGGGCAATCTGGAGTATGTGGTTGAGAAAATATTGGATTCTCGTTTTTCTAGACGGAAACTCCAGTATTTGGTTAAATGGAGAGGTTATGGTCAGGAAGACAATTCTTGGGTGTTTGCTTCGGACATCCATGCTAGGAGACTTATCCGTGCGTATCATAGAACTCATCCTGACCGACCTGGTTGCTCAAATGAGGGTTCGGTGACCCCTCCTCAAGGGGGGGTACTGTTGTGAATGTGTTTGAGATGAGTTCTGAGCAGAGGCTCCCTCTGGTGGTTACAAGCGGTGCTAGTGAAGATTGTGAGGACTGGGAATCAGGTGTGACTGACTGGTCTTATATAAGGGAGTCATTTTCCCATCAGGGTTGCCGGTGATCAATTGTTCTGGTCTGAATCCTTCTTTCCAGTTTCCCTTGTAGCCTGCTGTGTCGTGTCTGCATCTCCTGCTATCAGATAAGACATTTTCTTATTTTGTGTTTGTGCTATATTTTTGCATTTTGTCCTGCACTTCTGTGGGGGCCTTCAGGGTCCCCTCCGGGGGCTTTTGCCCTCTCAGTTTGGTTCAGCCACTGAGTTTTGTACTTTTGCTTTTTCCAGTTTTTTCAGTGGCTGCTGTTTTGATTTTGTTACACCAGAGAACTAATTTAGGTGGTAGAGGTCGTGTGATCTCAGGTGATTTTGAAATTAGTAGAGTTGGTGCTTTTCAGGGTTTTCTGGGATTGCAGTAAGTACCCTTCCTATCCTTTTCTATTTAGATAGTTTGGGCCCCAGCGTTTGCTCATACTATTTTCTGTCTGTGTCAGTATTTCTTCTTGTCTAACCGCCATTACATGTTTGGGGGCTTTCTATTATCTTTGGGGTTCTGCTCCGGGGCAGATAGCTTTCCTATATCTATCTTTAGGTGTAGTTAGTTTCTCAGGCTGTGACGAGGCGTCTAGGACCAACGTAGGAACGCTCCACGGCTGCCTCTAGTTGCGGTGGTTAGTCAGGGTACTGCAATCTCATAGATTCCAACTGCTCTGGTGTATTGCCTTTTTTACCTGCACTCCTCAGCTACCGAAACATAACACCCTGGTACTCCTAATGACTTTCTGGCAATTGAATCTCATCATCGTCCACCTCTTGTGAATAGTGTAGAGCGATATTGCTCGATATCTAAAAATATCGTATGAAATTGAATCGCCGATAGCACTCAAATAACGTCGTTATCCGATTTTCGATAGCGGAAGTCCCTGAAAGTCTATGGGAACAAAAATATCGAAATTAATAAAAACCTTTATTTCATTGTAAACACTCTAAATATACACCACCTGAATACATATAAACGTCGATACTATATATTATCTTTATATAATATTTAGGTACATGTGCATTTGTTGACATAATATATATAATATGATACATATATGTTTTAGTTTATTACACTTCTACATAGTGTAAACATATTCTCTCCCCGATTCAATTGTCCCGGTGTAAAGCCGGCTACCTGCGTGAAAAGAGACAGAGAGTAGTCAACCCGACAGAATTGACGACTTTTGTGTGTACATAGGGGTTAAACCATGAATCGCTAATCTCTTCCATGTCGTTTGCTATCTGATTTGTCACACAAACAATTACCATCAGTCTATGATCGTGTCAAAATTTCACAGCCTGAATGGGTTAATTAAAGGTGTAAATTCGTTCTGAAAAAAACCAGACTTTTTAGCTACGAATTTACACCTTTAATTAACCCCTACTGGTGTATGAAAAATGTTGCAACACTTACACTCATTGTAATTGTTTGTTGAAAATCAGAATATCAAACTAAATGAAAAGTGGAAAGACGGTTTACCTCTATGAAAAAAAAAGTGACGACGATTTTTCGTATCCTCTGTCTAAATAAGTGATTTGGCCTTGATTACAATTTATCTATTACCTCTTAAAATGTGTATTTTATTTGATTATATAGTTCAATCAAGTTTGGATTGTGCTGATTATCTTAGACCATCTCAAATTACCACATATCACTCCACATCATTATACTATACACTCCATACCATATTTTAACTAACTAAATAAACCACACATATATAATCCCTATAATTTACAAAACCCTCTAATCTATATATTTAAAATTACAACAATTTTTTATTTAAATTATTCCAAAAAAAAAAATACAATTAATAACCACATTTTACTATCAAAATACAACCTATTTTTTAATATTTCCTTTATCTTCTATTCTCCACTAAAATCCCCCCATTTATTTACCATTATATTAACTTATTATTATTTCTAATATAAAATAATATACATTTCATTTTTATTTTTCTATAACTTCATACTTCAAATACCTTTTTAAAATTAAACTATCATCTATAACTCTTATATCAAAACACATTAACTTATCTAACTATTTTACACAAAAACCCATATTATATATTTAATCACTACTTATCCATCTTCTCCACCACTCAATATTATTTATTAATTATAAATATACATCTTAATCCACATTCCCCCCCCCCACCAATAATTACTACACATATTTCTAATATTAATATTAAAAAACTTTCTTTTCCTATTTTAAAATATTTTAACTTATTTTCTCTAAAAATTCATCATCTACACCTCACTTATACTCCAACACCCCCCCCCCCCCCCCCCCCCTAACCCCCACTGTGATGTTCAGCAGAGGGGCGCACAGACGTGACGTCATAGCGTCCTCTGACTGAAGTCACCGTCAGAAGACGCCGCAGTGATCGTAGACGGGGGAGAGGTAAGTTTATCACAAATGACGGGCCTGAGCAAGCGGGGGGCCCACTCCGGGAGTCGGCACTGGCACAGATACTGGGCCCCCCATAGTGTGCCACTGGCACTTGGCCGGGTACGCCGGGTATAACGCCAGCCTGGTGTGTATGTTACATGAAAAACAGTTTTTTGATACCAGTCCCGAGTGCACCTTGTCTTATACACTCCACATCTACAATAATCACCTGCCAGGTTTGTCCCAGTGAAGTCAGGATGCTGTGTTTGAGTGCATCCTGACTTTAAGGGAAATCTTTCACCTAAATTGGCGGGATATTTAATGATGGCAATCAGGTCGATGGGCGGTGTTTTGGGTACTTGCCTTAACATGTAGTTCGCCGCGCGTCTCCATTATTTTTTTGGGAATGGTAGTCTGTGCCTCCATATACGCGGCCTGCACTTGGCAATCTGCGGGCAAAGCATACTGCAATGATTGCAAATGGGCGCAGTTCACCAGCGACGTGGAGATACCACAAATTATTATACAGCTGGCTGATGTTACAACTGATGCGTTTGGAGAGCATACGCATCCTTCACTCTTTATGACCTGACCATAATAGCTATGATATTTATTTGTAGTATCTCCCACTGTGGCTATCAGTATGCACCACGCAGGTGTCTGTGATGATAAAGTATATACAACTTCTACAATCCTCCCTGGCCTGGTGTCATGCTGAAGTGAGGATGCCAAAAAAGCATCCCTGACTTCAGAATTTAAATGACACCTCGGGCAGGCCGGAATACACATATCGAGTAACCACCAGCATCTGTCTCCAGTCTGCCGCTGCAATGTAGATAATGCAGACCTTAAAGCAAAGTTGCAGGTTGGCAGGCTCATAGGTACGTCACTGGCCATGATGTGATAATAGTTATGATACAGGCCAGGGGATTGTAGATATGGCATGTATTTTCAACATACATCTCTTCAGTTTTATTACCAACAACACCACTGAAATAAGAGTATGCTGGTTAAATTACAAGGTTATATCTACCATCCCCTGGCCTTGCGCCACAAAGAGTGAAAAGATGATGGGCAAAACACACCATCCCTCCCCAATCCATTTATGATACCTCGCAAGGTGATGAATAGAAATGCCTTGCATTCACCAAACATCTCTATTCAGTCCTATAATATTTGTTGACTGAAGAGGACCTGGTGGTGAAAATAAAGTCACATATTTTTGTTTTGCCAACACATAGTCCAGACTGACACAAGATGCTCATGTTTCGGTTAACGCGCTGCTATTGTGTGGCAAAAATCACAAAGTGTACGGCGTAGTGTATGTACGGCGCTGTGTGTGTAGGCGGCGCAAAGACACAATTAAACCAACCAGTTGGGGAAAAAAAAAATCAAATTTAATTTTATACAGACAAAAAAAATTAACGGGACCGACGTTTGGGGGAAGATGGTGGGAACTTGGGGGTGTGGAGGGACGAGGAAGGACTTAGGGTGGGCAACGAAGGGGGTTCGAGGGGAAGGGGCGACAAACGTTGTGGGGAAGGCAGCGGGTCAGACACAGTGGGAGGTGAGGGGGGAGGGAGCACAAAAGTTTTCAACTTTTTATGGAGTTGTCGTCCAGTCTTTTTTCAGGGAACTGGGTGACCTCTGTGAACTGGGTGACCTCAGGAACTGCTTGACCTCCGGGAACTTTGTTCAGTCTGGGAACTGGGTGACCTCAAACTGGGGGACCTCCGTGAACTTGTTTCAGTCCGGAACTGGGTGACCTCAAACTGGGGGACTTCCGGGTACTTTGTTCAGTCCGGGAACTGGTGACCTCCGGGTACTTTGTTCAGTCCGGGAACTGGGTTACCGCAAACTGGGGACCTCTGGTAGCTGGGGGACCTCCTGCCAGGGTCCGTGGTCATGAAGACCGAGTGAGGGTCCCCCAGCTGCTGCTCGGTGGTGGTGGCGTCCCTGGAGGTGGAGGAGGTCCAAGCAGGGATGGAGGATGTCCAAACAGGAGCAGCGCTTGGCATGGTGGTGGCGGGGAGTGTCCAGCTGCACTGTGACTTGGTGTGGTGTAGTGGTGTCCAGCATGGCTTGGAATGCTGGTGGCCCTGCAGTGGTATGCAGCAGAAGTCGGTAGTGAGGTGAAGCAAGTCAGTGGTGGCATGGGTGGGAAAGGCACCACTGGCTGCTGCACGTACCGACTCTGCTGCATAGCCTGCGTGTAAGCATTGTTGCAGGCATGCATCACAGTCAGCTGGAGATCAGGACTAAGGTGTTCCGACATGCTCCGTTCAATTTTATTAAAAAAATGGTGTGCTGGTCTGTTGAGGTCGGCTTCAAGATGGTCAAGGCGACGCTCAACAGACTGGAAGCGGTGTTCCATTAGTGTAAAACCGCTATCCATTCTGTCGCCCAACGCCTTGAGGCCATTTTGAAGAACAGTGCTCAAGTGAATGAACTCGGGCATGAGATTCCTGTCCGAGGTCTCTGCCGCTGGCGGAAAGTGCCCGCAAAACCAGTGGCAGAGACCTGTGACAGGGGAACACCTGATTGACCAGCTTCCTGGTCTCTAGCTGACTGTGTTGCCGACCCACAAGGTGCTTCTTGGCTGGTGGATGCCTGGGACGGGTCCGAGGCAGCTCTCTGAAGGATCGCTCCAGGACCAGGTTGCACAGTGTGCTGCTCCAAATGCTGTGAAAAAAAATAAATAAAAAATTAGGATCATGCATTTACAATAGTAAAAGCGCCAACTCCTGTGGAATAGAAAAACACAGAGTAAAAACAATACAATAAAACAACAAAATACTTACGATCTGGTGGCAAGGACCGGTCTTAAGAATGCCAACGCCCAATGGTAGCGGTATTTTCGGGTGTTCTTTACCGCAGCACCACTGGCAACCCGGTTCTCCAGTCTCAGGACCCTGTTGAAGCGGTCCTTCATCGAGTGCCAACGGGTTCTGACCTTGTGCACTGTGGAAAACCAAAAATAAAATTTAGACAATGCACTGTAGGCCGGGATAACACAAATGTGTGTGATGATAGAAACTCACTGAGTTACTAGCATCACACACAGTTGTATGATCCCGGCCAAGGTCACTGCAGCATCACACAGCATTGAAATACTTACGAAATTCCTTGCGGACCCGGGGAGAGGCATTGTCCCAGCCATCCATCATCTCTGCGGCCACCTCATTCCAGAGCTGCCGGATCACCACGTTGTCACAGTGCAGTGAATCACGGCTGTCCCACAACGGGACTCGCTCCTGGACCAACTGGATCAGGCGTCATTGTCCAGGGCGAGTTCCTCATCCCGTTGTGGAGCCTAGAAAAGAAAGCAAAACATTAATCTTGGAAAGATTTGGAACTGAAAAAGATGGAAAACAAGACATAAGAGAAGCAAGATTAAGAAAAGAAGCAAGATTGAATAGGAAAAACAGGCAAGAAAAAAGTCGGGGGTAAAAAAAGAGTACAATCTGTCAGTCTATGCTTACAGGCCGCCTCCCCGCCTGCACTTGGACTGGCAGCTCCCGCTCTTCCTCCGCTGCTGTGGACGATATGGTCTGAAAAATAAAAAAAAAATTGTCACATGTGTCCATGCAACAGCAAATACTTACTAATCAGTATGGAAGGAAGGTACTTGCTTCACCTGCTGCTTGGGCCAGTTCACCAGGGGCCGGTTGATATTCATCCCCAGAAGACATGCTGCAATAAAAAAAGAGACACTAGTACCTAATAAATTGAGAAAAAAGGAGAGAAAGACATTAGGTTTAATACTCACATTATCCAAGTTTCAAAGCTGTCCATGTTTTTTCAATGCAAGAATAGCTGCTGTCTCTCTGGCTGGCTGTAAAGTAGTGGACTGAAGTGCCAACACCTTCTTTTATATACACTACCCCATACAATGTTTGTTTGTTTAGTGGGTGGTTTAAACCAGTGTCTAGACATGTGCAATCTTTGACAACGCATGAGTAGTAAAGCGCTGATGTGCGCCTGTCCAAGCGCATGCCAGCGATCACATAGACTGTAATGTGTTGTTTCGGCGCATTCCGTGCGCTCAGCGAGCGCATGCGTCTTTTTAACGACTTTGGGTGGACCAAAAAATTCAACATGTTGCGTTGTGCGCGCCAAGTCGCTCACGACGAAATAATGCAAGCGCACGAAGACGCTGATAATCGCATGCTAATGCTAAACCATGCGCCCCCATGTTAAACATAGGGGCACATGCGATCGGATGAGCACGATGCGCTGCGCTAAAAAATGCTAAGGCCTCTTTCACACTTCAGTCGTGCGACGTCAGTTAAAATCCGCCAAAGTGTGAAAATAGTGGATCCGCCAGAAAAGGTGAAAAACGGATGCAAACGGATCCATTTTTTGAGAGAGAGAGAGAGACCCCGGACAGTGTTGTCAGCATTTTGTATGCTTTTCTATGTAAGCGACGGATCCGCTGGCGGATTCCGTCAAAGACGGATGGCAGCGGATCCGTCACCCATAGGCGGCCATTATACAAAATGGCGGATGCGGCGGATCCGCCATTTTGGCGGACAGAAAAAACGTTGCATTGGACATTTTTCAAAAATGGCAGACGCCACATTTTTGGCGGATCCGTCAAAAAACGGACCTAACGGACAACCATCCGTCAAAATCCGCCACTAACGCAAGTCAATGGGAAAAAAGCAGATCCGCCAAAAAAAAATGGCGGATCCGCTTTTTTCACAATTTGGCGGATTTCGACTGATGTCGCACTACTGAAGTGTGAAAGAGGCCTAATGTGAAACCAGCCTAGGCAGTGGTGTTTTGTCAATGGCAACAACATGAATAGGAGTCTCCATCCTAACTGTCCCTAAATTACATCTGGACACCAAGTCAGAGTTAATAAAGTTCATGGACGACCCGCAATCCACGAAGGCAGAAGTGGACGCGGAGCCACTCCCATAACAAAGTTCCACTTCCAACAAAATTTTTGAAAATGCAGAGAAGGTACCTGAGAGTCTGGGTGACTTCCATGACAATCACCCAGATTCAGCCGCTTGTTGGTCGGTGGACAGCGAAACAACCGATCCAGCAGAGAACAACGGAACCTCTCGCTGTGCGACACCTCTCTCCTGCAGCCTCCGATCCATATGGATAGCCTGAGTCATAGCTTCCTCCAATGAGCTGGGAGGTGGATGGAGAGCCAGAGCATCCTTCAGGTAATCCGCCAGTCCACACCTGAACAGACCTCTCAGCATAGAGTCATCCCAGGACACTTCAGTGGAACATCGACGGAACTCGGAGCTGTACCACTCAACTGAGCGCTTTCCCTGATCCAGACCCATAATAGGTTCCTCTGCCACACTGACACAGTCCTATTCGTCATAGATAAGTCCTAGAGCCTCAAAGAACCTATCTACCGACATCCGTTCAGGGGCAGTAGGGGCAGCGAGAAAGCCCACAATTGGGGACCCTCCCTAAGTAAGCAGATAATAACCCCTACCCGCTGAGTCTCATCCCCAGAAGAGAAAACCATAATTTACAACTCTCCCTGAATGTACGAAATTTATCTTTTTCGCCAGAAAAGGTATCAGGAAGCTTAACCGAGGGTTCAGGAGAGTGCACAACAACATCAACAAAATCAACAGGTCCACTATCAGCAAGATGGGTGTTTCCTGCACAGTCTTAAAAGTCTACGTCAGTTTTTCTGTAAGAGAGTATGAGACGTGACAAGGGCCTGATGTTCACACGAAAAAAAAACGCATCTTCTGTGTCAACCTGGACTCTTGATCCGTCAAGTTACCAAGCGGATCCATGACTAGAGGAAATAGTAGTGTAATGTACTGCTGCAGTGCAGTAAAGCGCAACCTCCACCAGAGGGTGCTGGTGAGGGAAGAGAGGTTGCACATACACAAAGTCAGAGACTGTCAGGAGCAGAAGTACCACAGGTCACAATAAAGCACATAGTCAGAAAAAAGCCAGAAGTCAGAGCCTACCGGGAACGTAGTATCCAAAACGTGAGACTTAAGATGTAATCGGGGTACAAGCCAGAGAGTCAAAAAGCCAGTTGGGAAGCATGGTATTAGAGACAGAAAATAAAAGGTGGAGTCCAGAGATCAGGCAATGTCATACACGCGCCCTATCACGGGTGTTATGAATGTGCTAGAGATGGTTTCTAAGCAGAGGCTCCCTCTGGTGGTTACAGACAGTACTGAACCTTCCAGCGAGGAATGGCAATCTGGGATCACTGACTGGACTGATATAAGGGAGGTTCCCTCCCATGATGGTTGCCGGTGATCAATTGTTCTTGTCTCAATTGTGGTTCCTGGTTCATTTGGAAGTTTGCTGGAGTCTTGCCTGCATCTTCTGCTTTCAGATAAGATATTTTCTGCTTTTCTTTTTGTGCTTGCTTTTTGCTTAGTTTTCTGCACTTTTGTGGAGGTCAGCCGGGTCCCCTCCTGGGGCCTGTGCTCCTCTGTTTATTTATAGCCACTGTTATTTGTTCATTTGCTTTTTCCTGTTTTTTCAGTGGCTGCGGCTTAGTTTTGTTACACCAGAGATCTGATTTAGGTGGTGGAGATCGTGTGATCTCAGGTGTTTTTGCAATCAGAAGAGTTGTTTTTTTTAGGGTTTTTTGTTGGATTGCAGTCAGAATTCTTTCCTGTACTTTTCTGTCTAGACAGATTGGGCCCCAGCGTTTGCTCATTCTATTTTCTGTCTGTGTCCGTGCTTTCTTCTTGTCTAACCGCCATTACATGTTTGGGGCTTCCTATTTTCTTTGGGGATCTGCTCCAGGGAAGATAGCTTTCATCTTTCTGCCTTTAGGTGTAGTTATTTCTCAGGCTGTGACGAGGCGTCTAGGATCAACGTAGGAACGCTCCACGGCTACCTCTAGTTGTGCGGTTAGTTCAGGTTACTGCAATCCAATAGGTTCCAGCCTCTCTGGTGTATTGCTGTTTTTGCTTTTTCTCCTCAGCTACCTAAACATAACAGTATCACCGGCCCAAGCTGAAAATTGTATGGTACTCACAGAAGGGAAAAATAGTGTGGAAAGAAAAAAAAAGTTGTCAGAGTTGTCAGAGATTTTTTTTTTCTGTTTGTTGCATTTTTTCCCTCTTTTTCTCGGGGTGCTGAGGATGATTTTTTTTCTCTCAATGGAGTTTGCACAGTTGTCTGGCCGTGTGGATCAGCTTGCCACTGAGGTTCGGAGTATTGCTACCTATCTTGCTAGGTTGCCAGTTGTGGAACCTAGGATTCCCATGCCAGACTTGTTTTTGAGGGATCGGGCTAAATTTCTGAATTTCAAAAATAACTGTAAGTTGTTTTTTGCCTTAAAACCTATGTCCTCGGGGAGCGCAGCATAGCAGGTTCAAATTGTCATCTCTCTCCTGCGCGGCGACCCTTAGGATTGGGCTTTTTCCCTGACACCTGGGGATC
>JARQOD010000006.1:216318580-216407312 GCA_033576555.1 Oophaga sylvatica | reverse complement strand
GGCGAGGAAGACAAGGTCTGGCCAGATTTTATAGAGAGAGGAAATGACCAGGTCCAAAACAGCTGTGAGATGGAGCTGCATGTTTTCCACCAGCATAAAAAGAGTTGTTAAATTCTTCAGCACCAAAGGAAAGCAAATCCATTTAATATGAGACATTCAACACACAGGCTAAATGGAAGACCTGTGATTCACAATATGTAATGATTTTCTAACCCCAAATCTCCAAGGAGGACGTGACATACTCGTGACACTTGGATCTCGGCTGGAGACAGTAACGCCAAAGCTGTTGGCTGAAAGTTTCATAAGTGTTTCCCTGTAAAACCTGGTCCTAAGGGTCCTTAGGCCCCTCCTAAAAAGAGGGGTACTGCCACATCCATATTTGAACACACTGCTTTTACCTATGCCCTGATTGCTAACTGGCACCACAATATTATCACAGATATTGCACGACAATGGCAATGTGGCAGTTTAAGATTACTGAAATTAGTTGTCCCTTTATTATCCACCCGTTTTTTGCTGCAGGAAGCTGGTATTGTAATTATCTCTTTTCTCGGAGTCATGGAAGAGTGTCACACACAGTGTGGGAAGACTAAGTACAACACAAAGGCATGAGGGGAAGGAAGCCCAGAAACTAGGGAAAGGGTTAGTGGAGACCCCTATGCAGATATAATAACACCCTATCTGCACTACTGTCCGTAAATTGGTTCCTCACCAATCGCTGAGCAGGAAACCTAAGCACTCTATCTCCCTACAGCCTTCACAAGGGAAAATTGTGAATATCATCGGCTACTCTCTGCAGCAGACTGGGGATTTATAAACACCCAGGTCAATTTATGTTAACTAGAGACGGAGGGAGGCTGGCGCTGGGTCCAAGAGTCAGAAAGATTAAGGAGGCGTCTGTAATGCCAAATGCAGAGACCTTCTGAAGCCAGATGCAGAGTGATAGTCTTTTGCATCTGACACACCTGTGACAGTGAGGCACTTTTTTATATACCCCAGTAGACAGTCTCTGGCTGCAGTTATTTATTTCAGCTAGTCCTTGTTACAGTTATTATCTATTGTTCCTGCTGTGCTGCTTTGACTATTTTTTTAATCTCAGCTTGTATTTTGACCACCAACTTGCTTTCTAATTTTGTCCCTAACTTGAACACAAGGGATCGACCCTGTGTGATAACTTCTCTTGCTCCCTTAATCAACAGCTTACTCCAAGGACCCAGTCAAGGGGTCACTGTGGAAGTCCTGATCCCTGTACAGTGGCTAACAGGTAAAGACCAGAGAAACCCCTTGGATCTGTTAAATGGAGTGGGTTGAGATAAGTCTGTCTATGGAAGCCCTATTAACAGTTACAAGCCTGCCACGAAGAGTATTTCAGTGACAATAACTGATCAATCACACTGAGTCTGGCACTGCTTCTGGCACTTCTTCTATCTCTCTATCCCACTATTAACTGAGCCTCTATATGATTTGCAGATTACTGTACTCAACTTCAGTGCTGTAGCTGTACAACATGTTGCAAATTATTATGCAAATTATATTTTTCTCTGATTCTCTAAGTGGTCGGTGCAAATGACAGTCAGTCTAACAAAAAGTCATCATCACCCGTTAGTAGAGTTGAGCGATACTTTCCGATATCCTAAAGTATCGGAATCGGAATGGTATCGCCGATATCACTAAAATATCGGCGATACCCGATACCGATACCGGAAGTCCCATGTAAGTCTATGGGAACAAAATATCGCAACTAAAAAAAACTCATTCTTTCCTTGTAAACACTAAATATACACACATAGAATACATATATATATATATACATGTCATTGTGACATATATATACATATATGTATAGTTTATACACTTCTACATAGTAAAATATCCTCTCATTCAATTGCCGGGTAAAGCCGGCTTCAGTGAAAAGACAGAAGCACCCGACATGAAATGACACTTGGTGTACATAGGGTTAACCATGTCTTTTCATGTCGTTTGCTATCTGATTTGCACAAACAATTAAATCAGACTATGTGTGCAAAATTTCACACCTGTAGGGGTTAATTAAAGGTGTAAATTCGTTGTAAAAAAAATGGACTTTTTTTGCTACGAATTTACACCTTTAATTAACCCCTACAGGTGTGAAATTTTGCACACATAGTCTGATTTAATTGTTTGTGCAAATTAGGCTGGAGTCACACACAACCACAAAAAATCGGTCCGTTTTAGACGGTCGACAATCGGATCAAAATAAAAACATCACACATCCTTCTGGCATCCGATTTTCCTTCAAAGATGCGATTTAATCGCATGTGTGTGTACCTTGTAACATCCGATTTTCATCCGACTTGCGAGATTTTCTCGCAGGCTTGCAAAACTGACATATAATGGATCCAAAAGAATAGTATTTAAATGCCAAAAGAAAGAATAGATATATACACATATATATATATATATATATATATATGTCATTGTGACATATATATATATACATATATTTATAGTTCTTACACTTCTACATACTGTTATAGCCGCTAATTCAATTGCCGGCTTCAGTGAAATCACAGAAGCCGACATGAAATGATACATTGTTTCCACACATTTAACCATGTAATTTCATGTATTTTTATATATGTTTGAAACATACAATTACATGAGTATATGTGTGCTAAATTTTAGACATGTAGGGGTTAATTAAAGGTGTAAATTCGTTGTAAAAAAAACGGACTTTTTTTGCTACGAATTTACACCTTTAATTAACCCCTACAGGTGTGAAATTTTGCACACATAGTCTGATTTAATTGTTTGTGCAAATTAGGCTGGAGTCACACACAACCACAAAAAATCGGTCCGTTTTAGACGGTCAACAATCGGATCAAAATAAAAACATCACACATCCTTCTGGCATCCGATTTTCCTTCAAAGATGCGATTTAATCGCATGTGTGTGTACCTTGTAACATCCGATTTTCATCCGACTTGCGAGATTTTCTCGCAGGCTTGCAAAACTGACATATAATGGATCCAAAAGAATAGTATTTAAATGCCAAAAGAAAGAATAGATATATACACATATATATATATATATATATATATATATATATATATATGTCATTGTGACATATATATATATACATATATTTATAGTTCTTACACTTCTACATACTGTTATAGCCGCTAATTCAATTGCCGGCTTCAGTGAAATCACAGAAGACGACATGAAATGATACATTGTTTCCACACATTTAACCATGTAATTTCATGTATTTTTATATATGTTTGAAACATACAATTACATGAGTATATGTGTGCTAAATTTCAGACATGTAGGGGTTAATTAAAGGTGTAAATTCGTTAAAAAAAAATGCGTGGGCTCCCGCTGTATTTTCTCCACCAGACAGACAAAGCAAGCGAGTGGGGGCAGATAATAATAGCCTAGGGAGGGTACATTTTTTTTGTGCCCCCCCCTGGCTACTAACATCTGCCCCCAGACACCCCAGAAAGGGCAAATCTATAATTAGATTCGCCCTTTCTGGCACTTTGCCCGTCTATTCCCATTGCCCTGTAGCGGTGGCGAATGGGTTAATAAGGGGTTAAAATGACCTTGCAATTGAAAGGTCACTTTAAGCCAGGTTAATAATTGATAGCTGTCAATTAGGCAACTATCAATTATTAATCCTATTGTATGAAAGAAAAATCAAACACACACAGTTTAATAAAAATAAGTTTAATTAAATAATCACACAGTTTTTGACCATATTTTATTTTCCTGCTAAAACTATTTCCTGTAATAAAAATAAAATAAAAAAGCAAAATTATACTTACCAATCCGATATACAGTCAGGTCCCACGGTGTAATCCATCAGAAAGGGTTAACAGGTTACAGGTCGCAGAGAGCTAATAATGCTGTCTCAGACCTGTATTCCCCTGAATGAATAAGTTCCTCTCCCAGCGAAAGGAGAGGAATAGATTCATGAATGGAGCTTAATTGATTTCTTGCCAATTTAACTGTAGTGACCTGACCTAAAGGGAAAGTGGACACAATCAATTAAGCTTCATTCATGAAACACATCCTCTCCTGTCGCCAGGAGAGGAACTTATTCATTCATGAGCTTTGAGCTGAGCATGCAGGATTACTTGCACTGCTTGGCTCAAAGCTAGTTAACCCTTTGTGAAGGATTACAGCGTGGGACGTGACAGATCGGCGGAATAGGTAAGAATAATGTTGTTTTATTTCTTTTTCTTTATTTTAGGAGATCAATGGCTTCGCACGGATTTAGTGTAAAATAAAATATGGTCAAAAAAATGTGTTTTTATTTCATTAAAATTATTTATTCTTAAAGTGTGTGTGTTTTTTTATTTACTTCAATAGGATTAATAATTGATAGTTGTCTAATTGACAGCTATCAATCATTAACCTGCCTTAAGGTCACCTTTCAATTGCAAGGTGACAGTAAGGTGAGATTAACCCATTCGCCACCGCTACAGGGCAATGGGAATAGACGGGCAAAGTGCCAGAAAGGGCGAATCTAATTATAGATTTGCCCTTTCTGGGGTGTCTGGGGGCAGATGTTAGTAGCCAGGGGGGGGCACAAAAAAATGCACCCTCCCTGGGCTATTATTATCTGCCCCCACTCGCTTTGCTTTGTCTGTCTGGTGGAGAAAATACAGCGGGAGCCCACGCATTTTTTTTCAACGAAATTACACCTTTAATTAACCCCTACATGTCTGAAATTTTGCACAAATACACTCATGTAATTGTATGTTTCAAACATATATAAAAATACATGAAATTACATGGTTAAATGTGTGGAAACAATGTATCATTTCATGTCGGCTTCTGTGATTTCACAAAACCCGGCAATTGAATTAGCGGCTATTACAGTATGTAGAAGTCTAGGAACTATAAATATATGTATATATACATGTCACAATGACATGTATATATATATATGTATGTGTTCTATGTGTATATATCTATTCTTTCTAGTCTTTATTAAAGCTGTCAGTGTGATTTTACAGTATAGGCGGGGATGAATTGCCGGCTTTTCTAAAGGACACCGATGCGATTTCATCGCAAGTCACACAGTGTGGTCCGTTTGTAATCAGATTTTTCATCGCTCCCATAGACTTGCATTGGCGATTGTCGACCGACAATCGGTGACAATCGCAGCATGCTGCGATTGTACACGGACGTTTAAAACGGACCACAAAAAATCTGATACTGGGAGCTGCTCCATAGATTAACATAGGTCCGACTGCAATGCGATATTTCATCGCATTGCAGTCGTCCGATTTTGTCGCCAGTGTGACTCCGGCCTTAGATAGCAAAGGACATGAAAAGACATGGTTAACCCTATGTACACCAAGTGTCATTTCATGTCACCCGACATGAAATGACACTTGGTGTACATAGGGTTAACCATGTCTTTTCATGTCCTTTGCTATCTAATTTGCACAAACAATTAAATCAGACTATGTGTGCAAAATTTCACACCTGTAGGGGTTAATTAAAGGTGTAAATTCGTTGTAAAAAAAACTGACTTTTTTGCTACGAATTTACACCTTTAATTAACCCCTACAGGTGTGAAATTTTGCACACATAGTCTGATTTAATTGTTTGTGCAAATTAGATAGCAAAGGACATGAAAAGACATGGTTAACCCTATGTACACCAAGTGTCATTTCATGTCGGGTTCTGCATTTTCACAAAAGCCGGCAATTGAATTAGCGGCTATTATACTATGTAGAAGTGTATGAACTACAAATATAAATATATATATATATGTGTCACAAATTCAATGACATGTATATATATATATGAGGTGTAAAATTGCTGAAAAAAAATGCGTGGGCTCCCGCCCTATTTTCGCAACCAGACAGACAAAGCCAGTGAGTGGGGGCAGATAATAATAGCCCAGAGAGGGACCATTATTTTTGCCCCCCCCGGCTACTAACATCTGCCCCCAGACACCCCAGGAAAGACAAATCTATAATTAGATTCGCCCTTTCTGGCACTTTGTCCGTCTATTCCCATTGCCCTGTAGCGGTGGCGAATGGGTTAATATGGGGTTAAAGCCACCTTGCTATTGAAAGGTGACCTTAAGCCAGGTTAATAATTGAGAGCTGTCAATTAGACAACTATCAATTATTAATCCTATTGCATGAAATAAAAATAAAACACACACACTTTAATTAAAAATCATTTTAATGAAATAAAGACACATGTTTTTGACCATCTTTTATTTTACTGCAAAAACCATTTCCTGTAATAAAAATAAAATAAAAAAGCAAAATTATTCTTACCTATCCCATGCACAGTCAGGTCCCACGGTGTAATCCTTCAGAAAGGGTTAATGTTTACTGCAGGGACCGCAGCTAATGCTGCAGCCTCACAGTAAACCCCAAATGAATGAGTTCCTCTCCTGCCTGACAGGAGAGTAAAGGCTGGGTGTCACATAACGATACACCAGCGATCCCGACAACGATATGCACTTGTCAGGATCGCTGGTGTATCGCTACATGATCGCTGCTGAGCTGCCAAACAGGCAGCGATCTGGGACAGCGACACTGCGGGTAACATCGCTTAAGGGCCCGTCTCACATAGCGATATCGCTACCGAGATCGCTGCTGAGTCACTAGTTTTGTGACGCAGCAGCGAGCTCACCAGCGATATCGCTGTGTGTGACATTCAGCGACGATCAGCCCCCTGCCGGGTATCGCTGATCGTCGCAGAAATGTCAGGACCTTTTTTTGATCGCTGGTTTCCCTCTGACAGGCACACATCGCTGCGTGTGACAGGCGGGAGACCAGCGATCCGCTGGTAACCAAGGTACACAGCGGGTTTCCAGGCACCGCGCAGCGCTTGGAAACCCGCTGTGTACCTTGGATACCAGCTCCCTGCATCAGGGCGCTGGTATCCAAGGTACACAGCGGGTTTCTAGGCACAGCCCCGCGCCTGGAAACCCGCTGTGTACCTTGGTTACCAGCGGATCGCTGGTCTCCCGCCTGTCACACGCAGCGATGTGTGCCTGTCAGCGGGAAACCAGCGATCAAAGGTCCTGACATTTCAGCGACGATCAGCGATACCCGGCAGGGGGGCTGATCGTCGCTGAATGTCACACACAGCGATATCGCTGGTGAGCTTGCTGCTGCGTCACAAAACTAGTGACTCAGCAGCGATCTCGGTAGCGATATCGCTATGTGAGACGGGCCCTTAAGTGGAAAGCTTAATTGATTGCTTTCCACTTTCACTTCAGGTCAGCCAGGGACACAATCAGTGACGTCAGAGGGAACTGATTAACAAAAATAGGGGTTCCCTTCAAAAAAAAATGGCGTGGGGTCCCCCTATTTTTGTTAACCAGCCAGATGAAGCAGACCGCTGAGGCCTGGATTTTCAGGCTGTTAAGGAGCCAAGATCCATGGACCTTGCCAGCCTGATAATACCAGGCCACAGCAGTCTGTATATCTTGGCTGATTAACAAAAATAGGGGATCCCCTCGAAAAAAATTGGCGTGGGGTCCCCCCTATTTTTGTTAACCAGCCAGATGAAGAAAACCGCTGAGGCCTGGATTTTCAGGCTGTTAAGGAGCCAAGATCCATGGACCTTGCCAGCCTGATAATACCAGGCCACAGCAGTCTGTATATCTTGGCTGATTAACAAAAATAGGGGATCCCCTCGAAAAAAATTGGCGTGGGGTCCCCCCTATTTTTGTTAACCAGCCAGATGAAGAAAACCGCTGAGGCCTGGATTTTCAGGCTGTTAAGGAGTCAAGATCCATGGACCTTGCCAGCCTGATAATACCAGGCCACAGCAGTCTGCATATCTTGGCTGATTAACAAAAATAGGGGATCCCCTCGAAAAAAATTGGCGTGGGGTCCCCCCTATTTTTGTTAACCAGCCAGATGAAGCAGACCGCTGAGGCCTGGATTTTCAGGCTGTTAAGGAGCCAAGATCCATGGACCTTGCCAGCCTGATAATACCAGGCCACAGCAGTCTGCATATCTTGGCTGATTAACAAAAATAGGGGATCCCCTTGAAAAAAATTGGCGTGGGGTCCCCCCTATTTTTGTTAACCAGCCAGATGAAGCAGACCGCTGAGGCCTGGTTTTTCAGGCTGGTAAGGATCCAATATCCATGGACCTTGCAAGCCTGATAATACCAGGCCACAGCAGTCTGCTTAGCTTGGCTGGTTAACAAAAATAGGGGATCCCCTCGAAAAAAAAACGGCGTGGGGATCCCCCCTATTTTTGTTAACCAGCCAAGTAAAATGCAGACTGCTGCGGCCTGGTATTAAAAGACTGTCAAGGCCCATGGATTTTGGCCCTCAACAGCCTGATAATACCAGGCTACAGCAGCCCCACATTTGGCGCATCAAAAGATGTGCCAATTGTGGCACTTTACCCGGCTCTTCCCACTTGCCCTGTAGCGGTGGCAAGCGGGGTAATAAGGGGTTATTGTCACCGTTGATTGCACGGTGACAATAAGCCCGGTTAATAATGGATAGGCGTCAATAAGACACCGATCCATTATTAATCTGAAAGTTATTAAATGTATAAAAAAAAGACACAGCAAGAAAAAAGTCTTTTAATGAAATAAAAGAGACAACACAGTTTTCATTTCTTTTATTACTCTCTCATTCCTGCGACGCCATCGATCTCCTGTAAAAAAAGAAAAAAAACAAACCAACAGTATACCACCTGTCCGACGCAGTCCATAACGATAGTCCCACGACGATCCAGCTCTGCTACATCGCAATGACAGGCAGAGCCTGTCATTGCAACGCAGCACAGCTGATTACCTGCTTCCCCGGCGGTGACGTCATCGGACTGACTGCTTTACGGCCGGGATTACCCAGCAGTCACTGCAGTTATCGCGAGAAACTGCATGTGACCGCCGGGGAAAGAAGATGGCGGCCATGAAGCAGTGCAGGACGTGACCGCCGGAGATCTTCTGCCGGGTAAGTGCCGCTGACTCCTGACAGACCCGACCGACGGACACTGACAGTGACAGTGACATCCCGATTCCGGTATCCGATAAGACGAAAATATCGGAACTCGGAATCGGAATTCCGATACAGCTAATATCGGCCGATACCCGATATTTGCAGTATCGGAATGCTCAACACTACCCGTTAGATTATACATCAAATTTTATTGAAGAAACCTCCCAGTGATAACAGCATAATCTCCAAAATGAATAAAAACTCAAAATGCACTGTTCCAAATTATTAAGCATAGTAGAATTTCTAAACATTTGATCTGTTTTAAAGAACTGGAAATGCTCATTTGTGGAATTTGCAGCATTAGGTGGTCACATTCACTGGACAGAAAAGCTATTTAACTCCAAAACATCCTAACAGGCCAAGTTACATGTTAACATAGGAACCCTTCTTTGATATCACCTTCACAATTCTTGCATCCATGGAACTTGTGAGTTTTTGGAGAGTTTCTGCTTGTATTTCTTTACATGAAGTTTGAATAGCCTCCCAGAGATGCTTTTTTGTTGTGAACTGCCTCCCACCCTCATAGATCTTTTGCTTGATGATACTCCAAAGGTTCTCTATAGGGTTGAGGTCAGAAGAAGATGGTGGCCACACCATGAGTTTATCTGCTTTTATGCCCATAGCAGGCAATGACTCAGAGGTATTCTGCTTGTGAGCAGTGTTTAGGGGTGGCCGAATAGTAGGTTTATGCACCACAGTAAGCCTTTGAAGGATCCTACACCTTGAGGTTCAAGGGACTCCAGTGGCACCAGCAGCTTCAAATATTTGTTTGCTGTTTTGTAATGGCGTTTTAGCAGCTGCTCTCTTAATCCGATGAACTTGCCTGGCAGAAACCTTCCTCATTCTGCCTTTATCAGCACGAACTTGTCTGTGCTCAGAATCAGCCACAAATCTCTTAACAGTATGATGATCACGCTTAAGTTTTCAGGATATATCTAATGTTTTCATCCCTTGACCAAGGCATTGCACTATTTGATTCTTTGAAGCAGTGGAGAGATCCTTTTTCTTTCCATGTTACTTGAAAACTCTGGCCTGCTTAATAGTGTGGAACATCCAGTTTTCCTTTTATTGGGCTCACATGGCAAACTAATTATTACAGGTAACTGAGATTGATTTCAGTGATCCAAAGAACCTTGAGACACAATACAATCAATCTGTTTCATTTACAAAATATAAAAAAACGCTATGACACGTAAAACCAATTTGCATAATAAATTGGAACATGGTGTAAAACACATTACTGTCTGAAGTATAATTGTCCAATATTTAGGTCTTTTTTTTCTTAAATCTATTGCTGAGCTGTGGGCTGAGACATTCCCTGACTATTCTAAATCATCCAAAACTACTGCATTCCCTGTCTCAACTCTTATTCAGGATGTGATAGGCCATCCTGATTGGCTCCGCTAAATCATATGATGCTACAGCTGCAAGGCACATGAGATTGTATGAGCCTTGTGATGAAATCTTCTGCAATGTGTCGATGGGCATTTTTTTGTCAATTCACACAATTCACTTCTCCATCTGAGGATTTCACAAAGCTCAACACAAATTCAATTTCCATGAAATCGATTCCTTATCTCTATTATATACAGTGGTGGCCAAAAGTATTGGCACCCCTGCAATTCTGTCAGATAATACTCAATTTCTTCCTGAAAATGATTGCAAACACAAATTCTTTGGTATTATCTTCATTTAATTTGTCTTCAATGAAAA
The DNA here is from genome assembly GCA_033576555.1 of Oophaga sylvatica. Lineage (NCBI taxonomy): Eukaryota > Metazoa > Chordata > Amphibia > Anura > Dendrobatidae > Oophaga > Oophaga sylvatica. The sequence continues at coordinate 216,396,610 of JARQOD010000006.1, read as the reverse complement.
AACACAAAAAGAATTGACCTAAAGCCAAATTGGATATAATTCCACACCAAACCTAAAAAAGGGGGTGGACAAAAGTATTGGCACTGTTTGAAAAATCATGTGATGTTTCTCTAATTCGTGTAATCACCAGCACCCGTAACTTACCTGTGGCACCTAACAGGCATTGGCAATAACTAAATGACACTTGCAGCCAGTTAACATGGATTAAAGGTGACTCAACCTCTGTCCTGTGTCCCTTGTATGTACCACATTGAGCATGGAGAAAAGAAATAAGACCAAAGAACTGTCTGAGGACTTGAGAAACCAAATTGTGAGGAAGCATGAGCAATCTCAAGGCTACAACTCCATCTCCAAAGACCTGAATGTTCCTGTGTCTTCCGTGCGCAGTGTCATCAAGAAGTTTAAAGCCCATGGCACTGTGGCTAACCTCCCTAGATGTGGAAAGAAAAAAAAAATTGACGAGAGATTTCAACGCACGATTGTGCGGATGGTGGATAAAGAACCTCGACTAACATCCAAACAAGTTCAAGCTGCCCTGCAGTCCGAGGGTACAACAGTGTCAACCCGTACTATCCGTCGGTGTCTGAATGAAAAGGGACTGTATGGTAGGATGCCCAGGAAGACCCCACTTCTTACCCCGAGACATAAAAAAGCCAGGCTGGAGTTTGCCAAAACTTACCTGAGAAAGCCTAAAATGTTTTGGAAGAATGTTCTCTGGTCAGATGAGACAAAAGTCGAGCTTTTTGGGAAAAACCATCAACATAGAGTGTACAGGAAAAAAAAAGAGGCATTCAAAGAAAAGAACACGGTCCCTACAGTCAAACATGACGGAGGTTCCCTGATATTTTGGGGTTGCTTTGCTGCCTCTGGCACTGGATTGCTTGACCGTGTGCATGGCATTATGAAGTCTGAAGACTACCAACAAATTTTGCAGCATAATGTAAGGCCCAGTGTGAGAAAGCTGGGTCTCCCTCAGAGGTCATGGGTCTTCCAGCAGGACAATAACCCAAAACACACTTCCAAAGCACTATAAAATGGTTTGAGAGAAAGCACTGGAGACTTCTAAGGTGGCCAGCAATGAGTCCAGACCTGAATCCCATAGAATACCTGTGGAGAGATCTCAAAATGGCAGTTTGGAGAAGGCACCCTTCAAATTTCAGGGACCTGGAGCAGTTTGCCAAAGAAGAATGGTCTACAATTCCAGCAGAGCATTGTAAGAAACTCATTGATGGTTACCGGAAGCGGTTGTTCGCAGTTATTTTGGCTAAAGGTTGTGCAACCAAGTATTAGGCTGAGGGTGCCAATACTTTTGTCTGACCCATTTTTGGAGTTTTGTGTGAAATGATCAAGAATTTGACTTTTGCTTCATTCTCTTTTGTTTTTTTCTTGCAAGCAAATTAACCCCTTAACCCCCAAGGGTGGTTTGCACGTTAATGACCGGGCCAATTTTTACAATTCTGACCACTGTCTTTTTATGAGGTTATAACTCTGGAACGCGTCAACGGATCTTTGCGATTCTGAGACTGTTTTCTCGTGACATATTGTACTTCACGTTAGTGGTAAAATTTCTTCCATATAACTTGCGTTTATTTTTGAAAAAAACGCAAATATGGCGAAAATTTTAAAAATTTTGCAATTTTCAAACTTTGAATTTTTATTCCCTTAAAACAGAGAAATATGTCACATAAAATAGTTAAGAAATAACATTTCCCACATGTCTACTTTACATCAGCACAATTTTGGAACCAAAATTTTTTTTTGTTAGGAAGTTATAAGGGTTAAAAGTTGACCAGCGATTTCTCATTTTTACAACAAAATTTACAAAGCCATTTTTTTTAGGGACCACCTCTCATTTGAAGTCACTTTGAGGGGTCTATATGGCAGAAAATACCCAAAAGTGACACCATTCTAAAAACTGCACCCCTCAAGGTACTCAAAACCACATTCAAGAAGATTATTAACCCTTCAGGTGCTTCACAGGAACTAAAGCAACGTGGAAGGAAAAAATGAATATTTAACTTTTAAGCCACAAAAATGATCTTTTACAAACTTTTTTTTTATTTTCACAAGGGTAAAAGGAGAAAATGGACAGATAAGGTTGTTATGCAATTTCTCCTGAGTACGCCAATACCCAATATGTGGGGGAAAACCACTGTTTGGGCACACGGCAGAGCTCGTAAGGGAAGGAGCGCCGTTTGACTTTTTTCAAACTAAAATTGGCTGGAATTGAGATTGGACGCCATGTCGTGTTTGGAGAGCCCCTGATGCGCCTAAACAGTGGAAACCCCCACAAGTGACACCATTTGGAAACTAGACCCCCTAAGGTACTTATCTAGATCTGTTGTGAGCACTTTAAACCCCAAGTGTTTCACAAAAGCTTATAATGCCTGGGTGTGAAAAAAAAAAAAACAATTTTCCACAAAAATGATTTTTTTAGTCCCAAATTTTTGAATTTTCCCAAGGAAATTGGAGCCCAAAAGTTGTTGTCCAATTTGTCCTGAGTACGCTGATACCCCATATGTGGGGGGGGAAACTGTTTGGGTGCACGGCAGGGCTTGGAAAGGAAGTAGTAACATTTTGGAATGCAGACGTTGATGGGGGTCATGTTCCGTTTGCAGTGCCCCAGATGAGCCTAAATAGTGGAAACCCCCCACAAGTGACCCCATTTTGGAAACTAGACCCCTAAGGAACTTATCTAGATCTTTGGTGAGCACTTTGAACCCCCAAGTGCTTCACACAAGTTATAATGCCCGGGCATGAAAATAAAAAATCCTATTTTTTTCCCACAAAAATTATCTTTTAGTCACTAATTTTTTATTTTCCCAAGGGTAACAGGAGAAATTGGACCACATAAGTTGTTGTCCAATTTGTCCTGAGTACGCTGATACCCCATATGTGGGGGGGAAGCACTGTTTGGGCTCACGGCAGAGCTCGGAATGGAAGGAGCACCATTTGACTTTTTCCAACCAAAATTGGCTGGAATTGAGATTGGATGCCATGTTGCATTTGGAGAGCCCCTGATGTGCCTAAACAGTGGAAACCCCCCACAAATGACCCCATTTGGGAAACTAGACCCCCTAAGGAACTTTTCTAGATCTTTGGTGAGCAATTTGAACCCCCAAGTGCTTCACACAAGTTTATAATGTAGAGCCGTAAAATTTAAAAATCATATTTTTTTCACAAAAATGATCTTTTCACCCCAATTTTTATTTTTCCAAGGGTAACAAGACTCCAAAAGTTATTGTGCAATTTGTCCTGAGTGCGCTGATACCCCATATGTGGGGGTAAACCACTGTTTGGGTGCATGGCAGAGTTTGGAAGGGAAGGAGCGCCGTCTGACTTTTTCAACGCAGAATTGGCTGGACGCCATGTCGTGTTTGGAGAGCTCCTGATCTGCCTAAACAGTGGAAACCCCCATAAATGACACCATTTTGGAAACTAGACCCCTCAAGGAACTTATCTAGATGTGTGGTGAGAACTTTTAACCCCAGGTGTTTCACTAAAGTTTATAACGTACAGCCGTAAAATAAAAAATCATTTTTTTTTTTTACAAAAATGATTTTTTCGCCCCCAATATTTTATTTTCACAAGGGTAACAGAAGAAATTGGAACCCAAAAGTTGTTGTCCAATTTGTCCTGAGTACGCTGATACCCAATATGTGGGAGAAAACTACTGTATGGGCGCACGTCAGGGCTCGGAAGGGAAGTAGTGACGTTTTGGATTGCAGACTTTGATGGAATGGTCTGGGGGCGTCATGTCACATTTGGAGAACCCCTGATGCACCTATACAGTGGAAACCCCCCACAAGTGACCCCATTTTGGCAAATAGACCCCACAAGGAACTTATCTAGATGTGTGGTGAGCACTTTGAACCCCGAAGTGCTTCACAGAAGTTTATAACGTACAGCCGTAAAAATAAAAAAATCCTTTTTTTTTTTACAAAAATGATTTTTTCGCCCCCAATATTTTATTTTCACAAGGGTAACAGGAGAAATTGGACCCCAAAAGTTGTTGTCCAATTTGTCCTGAGTACGCTGATACCCAATATGTGGGAGAAAACTACTGTATGGGCGCACGTCAGGGCTCGGAAGGGAAGTAGTGACGTTTTGGATTGCAGACTTTGATGGAATGGTCTGAGGGCGTCATGTCGCATTTGGAGAGCCCCTGATGCACCTATACAGTGGAAACCCCCCACAAGTGACCCCATTTTGGCAAATAGACCCCACAAGGAACTTATCTAGATGTGTGGTGAGCACTTTGAACCCCGAAGTGCTTCACAGAAGTTTATAACGTACAGCCGTAAAAATAAAAAAATCCTTTTTTTTTTACAAAAATGATTTTTTCGCCCCCAATATTTTATTTTCACAAGGGTAACAGGAGAAATTGGACCCCAAAAGTTGTTGTCCAATTTGTCCTGAGTACGCTGATACCCAATATGTGGGAGAAAACTACTGTATGGGCGCACGTCAGGGCTCGGAAGGGAAGTAGTGACGTTTTGGATTGCAGACTTTGATGGAATGGTCTGAGGGCGTCATGTCGCATTTGGAGAGCCCCTGATGCGCCTAAACAGTGGAAACCCCACAAGTGACCCCATTTTGGAAAATAGACCCCACAAGGAACTTGTCTAGATGTGTGGTGAGCACTTTGAACCCCGAAGTGCTTCACAGAAGTTTATAACGCACAGCCGTAAAAATAAAAAATCTTTTTTTTTTTTTGCAAAAATGATTTTTTTGCCCCAATATTTTATTTTTACAAGGGTAACAGGAGAAATTGGACCCCAAAAGTTGTTGTCCAATTTGTCCTGAGTACGCTGATATCCAATATGTGGGAGAAAACTACTGTATGGGTACACGTTGGGGCTCGGAAGGGAAGTAGTGACGTTTTGGATTGCAGACTTTGATGGAATGGTCTGGGGGCGTCATGTCGCATTTGGAGAGCCCCTGATGCGCCTAAACAGTGGAAATCCCCAACAGTGACCCCATTTTGGAAAATAGACCCACAAGGAACTTATCTAGATGTGTGGTGAGCGCTATGAAGCCCCAAGTGCTTCACAGAAGTTTATAATGTACAGCCGTAAAAACAAAAAAATATTTTTTTTTGTACAAAAATGATATTTTCGCCCCCAGTTTTTTATTTTCCCAAGGGTAACAGAAGAAATAGGACAAATTGCACAATAACTCTTGGGGTCCAGAGTACGCTGATACCCCATATGTGGGGATAAACTACTGTTTGGACGCATGGCAGAGCTGAGAAGTGAAGGAGCACCGTTTGACTTTTTCAACGCAGAATTGGCTGGAATTGAGATCAGACGCCATGTCACATTTGGAGAGCCCCTGATGTGCCTAAACAGCGGAAACCCCCCAATTCTAACTCCAACCCTAACCCCAACACACCCCTAACCCTAGTCCCAACCCTAACCACAAACCTAACCCTAACACACCCCTAATCCCAACCCTAACCCTAATCCTAACTTTAGCGCCAACCCTAACCCTAACTTTAGCCGCAACCCTAACCCTAACCCTAATGGGAAAATGGAAATAAATACTTTTTTTTAATTTTATTATTTTTCCCTTACTAAGGGGGTGATAAAGGGGGGTTTGATTTACTATTTATAGCGGGTTTTTATGATTGGCAGCTGTCACGCTAAAAGACGCTTTTTATTGCAAAAATAGTTTTTGCATCATCATATTTTGAGAGCTAAAATTTTTGCATATTTTGGCCCACAGAGTCATGTGAGGTCTTATTTTTTGCGGGACGAGTTGACGTTTTTATTGGTACCATTTTTGAGCACGTGACGTTTTTTGATCGCTTTTTATTTCGATTTTTGGGAGGTTAGAATGAACAAAAATCAGCAATTCATGAATTTCTTTTGGGGGAGGCGTTTATACCGTTCCGCGTGTGGTAAAATTGATAAAGCAGTTTTATTCTTCGGGTCAGTACGATTACGGCGATACCTCATTTATATAAATTTTTCATGTTTTGGCGCTTTTATAGAATAAAAACAATTTTATATAAAAAATAATTATTTTTGCATCGCTTTATTCTGCGAGCTATAACTTTTTTATTTTTTCGCTGATGATGCTGTATGACAGCTTGTTTTTTGCGGGACAAGATGAAGTTTTCAGCGGTACCATGTTTTTTTGTATCGGTATTTTTGATCGCGAGTTATTCCACTTTTTGTTCGGCGGTATGATGATAAAGCATTGATTTTTTGCTTCGTTTTTTTTTTTTTTTTTAAGGGGTTCACTAAAGGGGTTAACTAGTGGGACAATTTTATAGGGGGGTCGTTACGGATGCGGCGATACCAAACATGTGTACTTTTATTGCTTTTTTTTTTTTATTTACAGGAAGAAGTGAATTTATTGGGGAATATTTTTATTTTTTTTTTATTTATTTTGGATTTTTTTTTAAAACATGTTTATTTTTATTTTTTTAACTTTTTTACTTTGTCCCAGGGTGGGACATCACTGTATTTTGTCAGATCGCTGGTGTGACAGTGTGCACAGCACTCTGTCACACCAGCGATCGCACAGGCATAGATGCAGGCTTCTCAGTGCCTGCTCTCGGCAGGCACTGAGGAAGCCGCCTCCCTCCAGGACCCCGGCGCCATCTTGGATCCGGGTCCTGGGAGGGAGGAAGCCCTCAGAACAGCGCGATCACATCGCGCTGCTCTGAGGGTCTCAGGGGGGAGCGCAGGGAGCCCCCACCTGCGCGATCCTCCCCTGTGCCCCCAGTACACCGCGATCATGTTTGATCGCGGTGTGCAAGGGGTTAATGTGCCGGGAGCGGTCCGTGACCGCTCCTGACACACAGTCATGGGTGTCAGCTGTGATAATCAGCTGACACCCGGCCGCGATCGGCTGCGCTCCCCCCGGGAGCGCGTCCGATCGCACGAGACGTACTATCCCGTCCATGGTCATACGGGCCCAGGTACCATGGACGGGATAGTACGTCCGATGGCAGTAAGGGGTTAAATGAAGATAAAAATAGCAAATAATTTGTGTTTGCAATCATTTTCAGGAAGACACTGAGTATTATCTGACAGAATTGCAGGGGTGCCAATACTTTTGGCCACCACTGTAGTGTATCATAAGAATATCTCAACTCTAAAATGGTCTCCACAAAAGTTGTGCAATACTAACATTAGTGTTTTTTTTGGCATTCCCTATACCTTGTTTCATTTTTGTTGTACATTGACAACTCCTTTAACTACGTAGTTTCTGCTGTAGTACAAAGCAATACATTCAATTTTGTGGATTGCAGCTGACACCCGCATTGTGCAGAGACACAGTCTTGTCAAAAAGCGAATAATACCACTCATGTTTTAAGTTATTCTTTCATTTCCAGAAGGAAAAAAACAAGAATACCTCATTGTAAAGTTATAAGAAAAGGTGTTCCAGAATTGATGTATTGTCTTTGGTAATGCAACTATTTCCGAAGATAGATAAGAAGAGACAATAGATTGTTAAGTTTTCTGCATCTGAGTAGTGCAGAATTCTCTCATATAATGGTTTCTGACCACTATACTATTATTGGATGGTGATGGTATTAGTTGCATTGGTGCTTGTATTGTTTTTATGTACACTTCACCCTGTGTAGAGATTTGTGTACACTTGAGTGGCGAGAGATATGGCAAGGGAAACCAAAACATTCAGCAATGTACTTTGCAACACCAATTTTGTTAGTTGGATAGATAGATAGATAATAGATAGATAGATAGATAGATAGATAGATAGATAGATAGATGATAGATAGATAGATGGATGGATGGATGGATGGATGGATGGATGGATGGATGGATGGATGGATGGATAGGATAGATAGATAGATAGATAGATAGATAGATAGATAGATAGATAGATAGATAGATAGATAGATAGATAACTGTAAAATTGAAAGTGGAAAATTTGTTCACCCAGAACTTTAAATGGCAAATTTACAGCAAGGTTGAGAGAACCATTGATCTAGTGCATCTTAACAGTGTTCCCTATTAATAAATCCAGGATGATAGGCATCATAGCCTGCCTTCATGTTATGCTTATTAGACAAAAGTGATCTTTGCACATTTGTAAGGATATAATAATTTGCCTCAATGGTGCAGAAAAATTATTCTTTCTTCACTCTCACAGAAACATTGTGCATGGCTAATTCAGGGCTCTTAACCTGCAGCAATATTCTTGGCTGTTTACAGTCTTCAATAAATCACAGATAAGTATGTTTTCCTGGAAAGACATATGAATACCCTTTAGCAATACACTGTGATGTTATGGGGGATTTATTCTTGTAATGTATTGCACGTTTAGACAAGAGAGCTGATTGCAAAGAACAAAGACATGAAAACATAGAAAGCAAATTTATCAACCATTTAATAATCTGACAACAACAAAATCATTTATTTTTTTACTCTGAAAAGTCAAATCACATTTGACAAAAATAACCTAGTAAGGTTAGAAAAAATACACTATATGACCAAAAGTATGGCAAAACCTCTCCTAATTCTTCAGTTAGGCCGGAGTCACACTTGCCGTATGAAAAATCGGACTGATTCTCTCGGCCGAGAATTGCACCAATGTACTCCCTATGGTGACCCGTGTGGTATCCGTTTGCAATGCGATGATACGATTTTTTCGCACCTCTGTATTCGTATAGCTTTACATTTCTCACTGATTTTCCTCATTGAATTTAATCACTCAATTGGCTGAAATGAGGAAAATGTGTGCGTATATCTTGCAAGCTACACTGATGGGCCGTGTGGTGTGCGATTTTTTTCTCGCACCTATAGACTTGCATTTGTGAGTATCGGCCAATAGCCGCATACAATCGCAGCATGCTGCGATTTCACTCGCACACAGAATATGCAAGAGAAAAAAAAAACAGTGATGGGAGCTGCCCCATAGATTAACAATGGTCCGAGTGCTATGCAATGTTTTCTTGCATAGCACTCGTCCGTATTCAGCGCTAGTGGGACCCCGGCCTTAAAGTGATAGTTCCTGAAATTTCTGGTCACATGGACTTGCTGTGGTTAACTATCAATGCTATTATGGTGATGTGGAAGTGGACAAGAAAATATAGCTCAGCTACTAAATTGTGGAGGTAGGCCATCCAAGTGCTGAAGCTTGTGAGATGTACAAGTAACATAAACTCTGTTACTTCTCTAGAGCAATGGAACTATGTTAAATATAACCATGACTTTATTAGGACAGAAGGTACAAGCATAACTAAAGTAATTATCTTTCCTTGGCATTTTTTTATTTTTCCATAAATGTAGTCATATTGGGCCTTGTTTTGTTGTATGAGCTTTTATTTTTAACCTCTTAGTGACAATCCAATTTTAACCGTAATGACCAGGCCAAATATTTGAAATCTGACCAGTGTCACTTCTTGTGGCAATAACTCTGGAACGCTTCAACATATCCAAGTAATTCTGAGGTGTTTTTTTTTGAGACACATTGTACTTTATGTTAGTTGTAAATGTTATGTCAATAAGTCTTGCATTAATTTATAAAAGATTGGAATTTTGAAAACATTTTTAAAAATTAGCGACTTTCAAAGTTTCGATCTTTATATCCTTAAACCAGTTAGTCATGCTGTATGAAATAATAAATAACATTTCCCATTTGTCTAGTTTACATCGTTTTTCAAACATCAGTTATTTTGTTAGGATATTAGAAGGGTTAAAAGTTCAGCAGCCATTTCTCATTTTTTCAAGAAATGTATGAAATCTGTTTCTTTAGGGACCAATTAAGATGTAAGCGGACTTATACATTGATAACTCCACAAAAGTGATACCGTTATAAAAACCACAGCCCTTATATATTGCAAAACTGTTGTCAGGAAACTTTTGAATCCTTCAGGTGCTACACAGAATTTAATGCAAAGTCAAATATAAAAAATAAATTATAATTTTTACTCTAAAATGTAGCTATAGCCCCATTTTTTTTCACTTTTTCAAGGAATAGCACAAGAAAATGGACCCAACAATTTGCTACTTAGTTTCTTGTGAGCGTACTGATGCCTTACAAGTTGCAAGAAAAGTGGACAAATGGCAGGGCTCGGAATGGAAGGACCACTATTTGAATTTTGGAGCACAAATTTGGATGAACTAGATTGTGGGCACTATGTCGCATTTCCAGGGTCCCTAAGGCACTCAAAATGACAAAAGCCCCCACAAGTGACCCAATTTTGGAAACTACACCACGCAAAGATTTTATCCAGGAGTATAGTGAGAATTTTTAACTCACAGGTACTACACAGAATTTGATAACATTCGCTCGTCATATGGAAAATTTTAATTTTTTTCCACTAAAATACTGTTTTAGCAATACATTTATCATTTCCATAGAAAATAATGGGAAAATGGACCCCATAATTTGTTGTCTAATTTTACTGAACATGTCTGTTACACCAATGTGATTGTACACTACTGTTTGAGCACAAGGTGGGTATCAGATGGGAAGGAGCATTGCTTGGCTTTTAGAACTCAGATTTCAATTGAATAGATTGTGTGCTCCATTAGCCGAGCCCCTGAGGTGCCAGATCAACAGGTCCACTCACGTGACCCCCAACTTCACTGCTTAAGGATTTCATCTGAGGGTGTAGTGAGTATTTTGAACCCAAAAGTGAAGCATGGAATTTTATAACAGTAAGACATGGAAATATAAAATTGTAGGTATAAAAATTTAATTATTGTATTTGCTGCAAATTTGTTAGTTACACAATGCTTAATAGGTGAAACTGTACCCCAGAATTTATTGTGCAATTTCTCCAGAAAGTGGTGATTTTGGTAAAATATTTTATGGGAGACATTTGTAGAGCCCGTAAGGTACCAGAACAGCAAGCAACTCTCTAAAAGTGACCCCCTTGTAGAAATTGCACCTCTCAATGAATTACTGTATATACTCGAGTATAAGCCGACCCAAGTATAAGCAGAGGCACCTAATTTTGCCACAGAAAACTGGGTAAGCTTATTGTCTCGAGTATATAAGCCGGGTATGGATTGTCCCCAGTCCCTGTCCTGCTGTGCATGGCTCCCCGATCCCCGTCCTGCTGTGCATGGCTCCCCGGTCCCTGTCCTGCTGTGCATGGCTCCCCGGTTCCTGTCCTGCTGTGTATGGCTCACCCGGTCCGTGTCCTGCTGTGCATGGCTCCCCGGTCCCTGTCCTGCTGTGCATGGCTCCTCAATCCCTGTCCTGCTGTGCATGGCTCCCCAATCCCCTTGAATGCATGGCACACTCCACCTGTCCCGTTGTATGCATGTCTCGCTCCCCCGGTTATTTTGTATGCGTCCCCTAGTATGCATGGCTCCGTAGGCTTGGCTTCCCGTCCTCCCTGTCATACTCATCCCCTCCTGGCGCAGTCTCTGCACTTCCCTGCATCTCTCTGTTCTCCCGACAAGGCAACTTCTACCTGTTGTCAGAGGTCACGTGGTACCACTCATTAAAGTAATGAATATGAGCTCCATGCCTATGGGAGTGGAGACGCGTGCATATTCATTACTTTAATGAGCGGTACCACGTGACCGCTGAATACAGGAAGAAGCTGCCTTGCAGGGAGAACAGAGAGATGCAGGGAGGATGTGCTGCCACTGTGCGAGGAGGGGGTGAGTATAGTGTGACAGCTGCTGGCTCATGCCACTCCCCCACCCTCTCCCCCTCCCTCACTGGCTTTCTGGGAAACAGGGACAATGACTTGTGTATAAACCGTGGGGGCATTTTCAGCACACAAAAAAGTGCTAAAAATCTCGGCTTATACACGAGTATATACAGTAATCTCCAGCTGCAGTGACTATTTTGTGAAATCCACATTGTGCTTTATTCTAGAGAACTGCAAATCTGCCTGTTTAGTGTCCATATATTAATGATACTGTAACGAATGGAAGCGGAGGCAGAGATGGTGAAGTTCACATTCGTCTTTATTTTTTAATGTGGAACCTCGAGACCGCGGTCCGGGGGGCTCCGAAGGGGGCGTGAATAGTGAGCCCCGGGTACCCGTAGTAAGGCCCCTCTAACAGGACCAGAATGGAATACCCGGAGGACACAGGTGCTACCTCCAGTTAGACCCCGGACACGTGGCAGCTGTCCCAGAAGGACCAAAAGGGTAACAGGTATATAAGAGAAGCCGTGGAGAGTTTGACGGAGATGAGGAAGGTCCTGGTCCAGAGCTGGTGGTAGCAGGCTGGCTCCAGTGACCTTGTCACAGTCCACGGATACGGATGGCTGATGGCGGAACGGGATGATACTTGCGCCAGTAATAACCGAGATTGTCCAAGTTAGCCAGATACAGGTTAGCAATGATCTGTGGAGACAAATAGTATAAGCGAAGCACAGAGACTGCAGACGCAGCGCAGACAGATCAGGAACAGAACCGGATGTAGCAATGATAGAACATGTTATGGTGGAGTGACCAGATATAGTACTGAGTGCGCTGCCATTGGTTAATTGACTATTTCAAAAAATGCACGCTGCCCCTTTAAGAGAGACGATGGGCGCGGCCTCGCGTCCTAAGCAACCTTCCTGGAGGCCTGCTGGCAGCGTGCCAGGAACTGGGGGAGGACGCCGGACGCTGAGGAGCAGATGGAGCAGGAGACCTCAGCCTGCGCACAGACAGCTGTAGAGGGACAGCCAGAGGAGCAGAAGGTAAGTGACCAGAACGGAGAGCAGAGCCAGCACAGGGACCGAGTGTAACAGTATCCCCCTCTTTACCCCCCTATTTTTCAAGCCTGCGTGAAATCTTTTTAGAAGAAGAGGAGCCTGGATGTTCTGTTTAGGCTCCCAAGACCTCTCCTCAGGACCAAAACCTTTCCAGTCCACCTCTTACTTTCTTAGAGGCCAAGATATGTTTTACCTCAAAAACATCATCCTCAGAGACCGGATCTGGAGTGGTAGACGGAAGATGTGCTGAATGAAGTGAGCGGCCAGTTCTGGAGCAGACGGGAGACCAGATAGCGGAACGAAGTGGGCCATTTTAGAGAAGCGGTCCACCACAACCCATACCACTGAGCAGCCAGAAGAAATGGGAAGATCCGTGATGAAATCCATCGCGATGTGCTGCCAGGGAGCGGACGGGATCGGAAGAGGCAGAAGCCTGCCGGCTGGTAGATGTTTAACAGTCTTGTTACGGGCACATGAAGGACATGCTGCGACAAACTCCTGGATATCCCTGCCCATGGTAGGCCACTAGTAGTAACGGGAGATGAGTTGCTGAGTCTTTTTCTGACCAGCATGGCCAGCCAACTTAGAAGAATGACCCCACCGCAGAACACGATTACGATCAGAAGCGGACACTAGAGTCTTCCCTGGAGGAAGCCAGGCAAGATCAGTGGAGGCAACTGAGACTAACCTAGAAGGTTCAATAATGTGCTGAGGTTCTTCCTCCAGTTCAGGGGGCAAAAAGGCTCTGGAGAGTGCGTCTGCCTTGATGTTCTTATCAGCTGGGTGGAAATGAAGTACAAAATTGAAACGGGCAAAAAACAATGCCCAGCGGGCCTGACGGGGATTCAGCCTTAGAGCAGATTGGAGATAGGTAAGGTTTTTATGATCGGTGAATATGATTACCTGGTGATGAGCTCCCTCAAGAAGATGTCTCCATTCTTGCAGAGCCAATTTGATGGCCAACAGTTCACGATCACCGACAGAGTAGTTTCTTTCTGCAGGAGAAAAAACCTTGGAAAAAAAACCACAAGAGAACATCCGCCCGGTAGATGACTTCTGGGTGAGAACTGCTCCTGCACCTATGGAAGAAGCGTCTACCTCAAGAAAAAATTGCTCATTAGAATCTGGACGATGGAGAACGGGTGTGGAAGCGAAGGCTTTTTTGAGAGAGACAAAGGCCTCTTCTGCCTCGGAGGACCTTTCCTTAGAGTTTACACCTTTCCGGGTTAAGGCTGTGAGAGGAGCCACTCGGGTGGAAAAGTGTGGAATAAATTGCCGGTAGTAGTTGGCGAACCCCAGGAACCGTTGTATGGCTTTTAGCCCGGACAGACGAGGCCACTTGAGAACAGCAGACAACTTTTCCGGGTCCATTTTTAATCCTGTGGAAGATACAATGTACCCAAGGAAAGGCAAAGAAGACTGCTCAAAGAGGCATTTCTCATATTTGGCATATAGCCTGTTCTCTCTCAGTCTTTGTAAGACCAGGCGTACTTGCCTCCGGTGTGACGCCAAGTCTGCAGAAAAAATCAAAATATCGTCCAGGTAGACCACGACACAAGTATAGAGCAGGTCCCTGAAAATGTCATTAACAAATTCCTGAAAGACCGCAGGTGCATTGCTTAGACCAAATGGCATTACCAGGTATTCATAGTGGCCGTCACGGGTGTTGAAGACTGTTTTCCATTTGTCTCCTTCTCTGACTCGGATCAGGTTGTAGGCCCCTCTGAGATCCAATTTGGTGAAGATCTTGGCCCCTCGGAGACGATCAAACAGCTCTGAAATAAGATGTAATGGATACCTGTTTTTTACCGTGATCTGATTTAGACCCCGATAGTCGATACAGGGCCGCAAGGATCCATCCTTCTTCTTCACAAAGAAGAATCCATCTCCTGCCGGTGATGACGACTTTCGGATAAATCCTCTTGCCAGATTCTCTTGGATGTAGTCCGACATAGCCTGAGTCTCTGCCTGCGAAAGAGGATAAACTCTCCCGCGAGGAGGATATGCTCCAGGAAGAAGCTCCATCTGACAGTCATACGACCTGTGTGGAGGTAGCCTCTCAGCCTCCTTTTTCCCAAAAACGTCAGAGAAGGACCAATAGGAGGAAGGCAACCCTGGCAGGGTATCAGGCTGGACTGGAGGCGAAACAGGTTGAATCCGGGTTAAGCAACGATTCATGCAGGTATCTCCCCAACGCAGAACTTCTCCAGTTTTACAATTTAGGACTGGTTCATGAATCTGGAGCCAAGGTAGACCTAAAAGCAAGGGATGGGACAAACCGGGATATACATAAAATCGCATTTGTTCAGCATGCATTAGACCTACCCGGAGTTCCACAAACTCGGTTTGAAACTGGACGGGCTCGGTCAGTGGTTTGCCATCTACGGCGGTCACCCGCAATGGATCAGGAAGACGCTGGACTGGTAAGCGGTAATGATCCACAACCGCCTGCTGGATGAAGTTCCCTGCAGCTCCAGAATCCAGTAGACAATGTTCGGAGAATTTTATTGCTCCATAGGACACGGAGACTGAGATGTGTAATGAGGGAGAGGACTGTTCTCTACCTAGGTTGGCCCCTCCTACCGAACCTAGGCACTGGAGTTTCCCGACTTTTTAGGACAGAAATGGATCAGATGTTCAGAACTACCACAGTAGTAACAACTTCCCTCCTTGCGACGTGCCTCCCGGCGGCGGGTGGCCAAACTTACACGGTCTACCTCCATGGCCTCGGAGGAGGAAGGCGAGGTACCTGTTTTGAACAAACTAGAGTCCAGGTGATAGGACCTTTTGTCCCGCTTGATCTCCATGGAATGCTCCTGAAAACGCAGGTCAATTTGGGTTGCCAAGGATATTAGCTCTTCCAAGAGGGTAGGTCTGTCCCGTCCCGCCAGCTCATCCTTGATTCTTCCGGATAGGCCTTCCCAGAATTTAGAAACCAGGGCCTCATTGTTCCACGACAATTCAGACGAGAGGGTGCGGAATTTAACAGCATACTGAGCTACCGTGAGAGTACCTTGGCGCAGGCGGAGCAAGGCAGAAGCAGTCGAAGTGGTGCGACCAGGTTCATCGAAGGTCCTGCGAAAAGCCTCTAGGAAAGATTGAAGATCATTAACCAGCGGTTCCCCTCTCTCCCATAGCGGGTTTAGCCAGGCGAGGGCCTCTCCTCCCAGGTGTGACATGATGAAGCCCACCTTGGCTCGGTCAGAAGCAAACATATGCCCCAAGATTTCAAAGTGTAGAGTGCACTGATTGAGAAAACCCCGACACTGAGTAGGCATCTGCTGCGGTGGTGTCCATCTTTTTAGGATTGCATAGAACTGTGGTCATCCACACTTGCGCACTGAAAAGACACCTAAAATTATGGAATATTGCTTGACCAGAGACTAGACGGAGTCCACAGGGACTTTATCAGCCTCATAAATGAGTGGCTACATCAGGGTTTGGTCTGAATCAGGATTTCATGGGTTTACACAGAAACCCCAACGTAAGTGCTCACTGGAATGCACAGGATAAATGTCAGCCGAGCATTATTACAATTTTTTGAGACATGGTATGAACATATAGACAGCAGTATCAGAATAGTTCTTATATTTTTTTCTTCGCTGTTCACCGTGAGGTATAAGTGAATAGGGGGCTTTATAGGTGGATTTATATAGATTTGTTTATGTATTGATGCTATCACACAGTAAAAATGCTTTTTTAAAAAAAAAAATGGTTATTTTGTCACAATATTCTCAGAGCTACAACTTTTTTTATTGGTTAGCAAATACAGCTGTATGAGGGCTCATTTTTTGCTTGACAAGTTGGAGATTTTTTTGGCATCATATTGGGGTGCATAACATTTTTAATTGATTTTTATTCAGATTTTTCAGGCATATAATGAACAAAAAAACAGTCGTTTACCATGCGGTAAAGGTAATAAGACCAATTTATTTATCGGGTCAGAATGATTACAGCAATACCAGATGTATATAGTTTTTTTTATGCTTTTCTGTTTTTACAGACTAAAAGCAATTATTATATATTATATTATATTTTATGAAAATTAATTTTTTTTGCATGGCCATATTCTAAGAGGTGTAATTTTTTAAATTGTTTTTACAAATTAGCCAAATTAGGGCTTGTTTTTTATGGGATGATTTGGCGTTTTAAGTTATACCCTTTATTTTACATATGACTTTATGATCACTTTTTATTCAATTTTTTGCATCAGAGTGATGAAAAGGTGACTTTTTATTATTATTATTTTTGTCACGATATTCGCTGTTCAGAATAAATAACATACCTGTTTTAAAGATAATGTTGTTCCGGATACGTCAATATCAATTTTGAGTACTTTTTTGTTTATAATACAGACACTGCATTTTTAGTGTCAAAATGGATTTATAGGATTTTTGTGCATTTTTTGCTCTTTTACATATCTTATTTTACTTTTTTTCACTTTTACACTAAGTTCCACTTTGGTACATGTATCATTTTTACTCTGTTGGTCTTATGCACTGCAGTAGTGTTATGCATGAGACCTGTCAGTGAGTCACTGACTCAGCCTGACTTATAACTGGATCTCACAGGCAACCATACCTTGGGGTCATCAGATGACCTCAGAGTACCATGGCAATGATTGTCAACCGCGATTTTGACTGCGGGGGGTCGATCCCGCCATAGTGTCTTTTAACCGACTTTTGACTACTTAGCTACTTCTATCAACTTGATAGTGGCATTTAATGAGTTAATCAGCTCCAAAACCAGATGGAGCCGATACTACAGTGTGTCAGCTGTCATGGTTCTCATTTTAAAATGGCAATGTGGGAATAAAGCCATTGCTTTTATGCATATTGGCGCTTGTTAAGGGGTTAATGGCATTTTGATTGCACTTTGTAAAACCACTACTCTGGAAAGGTTTCCTCAATCACTATATTTCCTCCATGTAAAATAATAACCGCTATACTCACTTCTGGTGTAGGAGCCGTTCCAGGCATTTTTGTGCCCGCTTTCCGTGGCTCATGTGACATAACAACTAGCAGCTGCTTCACTCTCATCTCCTTCACCATTCACCATAATTGACATGCTAACTTTATTTTTCAGGTACAGTAAATATGATTATGGTGATACCCAGTGCATAAAATATTTTTTAATGTATACTAATAAATTAATAAAATCGTTTTTTTTGTATTGTTATCTCGGCTGTGTCAAATAAAAGAAATAAAAAATTGTTATGACTGTTAGTGAGCTTATTTTTTGCAGGATAACAAATATTTCTCATTGGAACCATTTTGAATAACGTATGAGGATTTAATCATTTTTTTACTCTATTTTTTGGGAAGGAGGCATACAGAAAAATTGCAATATTAGCATTGTATTTTATAAGGTTTTTTTAACATACCGTTTACTGTGTGGAATAATACTTGTCATAGTTGCATAGTTTGGGTCCGTATAAACTTGTCAATACTAATTATACTTAGATTTCTTTAGTTTATTTGTAAATTAAAGCTTGTTTTTTTTTCATTTATATTTTATACTTTTAAAATGGAATTTTTTAATCTGTGAAGTATTGCATTATTTCATGGTAAAATGGACATGTTTTTAATGGGAAAACCAGTATGATTCCTGACTGTGGTTCCATCAGTCTAAATTAAGTGACAGGTCCCATTTAAAGCGACCCTGTCACCAGTTTTGGCCAATGTGAAGTAAGGCCACCACCTTTCGGGGCTGATAAACAGCACTCTATAATGCTGTTTATAAGCCTCCAACCCGACCTGTAAGAGAAGAAAAATAACTTATTATACTCACCTGTGGGGTGGTCCGGTCTGAGGGGAGTTGCTGGTCTTAGTCTGGCGCCTCCCTTCTTCTTGAGATGCCATCCTCCTTCTACGCTGCATGTGGATGACGCATCCCTACGTCATATGCACAATCTCCTCGGCATCATGCTCCTGCGCAGGCGTACTTCGCTGAGCTGTTGAGGACAGAGCAATGTACTGCAGTGCACATGCGCCGGGGCTCTTTGACCTTTCCCAGCACCTGCGCACTGCAGTACTTTGCTCTGCCCTCAACAGGTCATAGAAGTATGCCTGCGCAGGAGCACAATGACAAGAAGATTGTGTGGATGATGTAAGGTTCCATAGGCATCCATTTTTCAGCAGACTTGGAGGCTATTAGCTTGCCTCTCATTAACATAGAAACAAAAACAGCCCCAATTATTATGATGTAATAGACCAATAAGATGACAAAGATATCTGGCAACAGACCATGGTATCTAAGGAGGCAACCAAGCAACTCTGGACTGCACACAATGCTTTCTCCCTGTTGCTGTGTCCCTGTTTTAGAGGCAAGCCCTGGATCATGATTTCACATTACACTAGGACATCACAATATACTGTATATTTTGTGATGGGAGGGGATTAACAAGAAAATAACCATCACTACTAATAGCTCAATCGTCCAATTATTTTGAAATTGATTGACAGTCAAGGCAATGCTCAATAACATTTCCATTGTTTCAAAGGAATCTTCCACCAGGGTTTTGCTATATACCATATTTTTCAGACTATAAGATACACTTTTTCCCCAAAAAATTTTGGGGAAAATGGGGGTGCCTCTTATAGTCCGAATGTACTTACCAGGAGTGTGACATCAGCTGGAGTTGAGCGATTTTGCCGACCCTGCGCTGGGAAGAGGGGGTGTCCGGTGGTCAGATGTTGCAAGATGATGATTTGACTCCCAAAGCTGATGCAGCAGGTTCAGCAGTGCTCGGTGGTGTGGGAGTTCCACTGATATTTTGTGAAAGTCTGGAGCCCTTGCACTTCCATTTCTGCAATGCGGTGGCCTCTGGGAAAATGGCCGCCGGAGGCGGTGCATTTGCTGATTTAGATCTCTACACCGAGCACCTCCTGTGACCCCGCTCCACCAGGGCTACCGATCCCTCTATCCACAATCTTTTTCCCTATTTTCCTTCTGAAAATTTGGAGTGTGCCTTATGGTCCGGAGGCGTCTTATAGTCCGAAAAATATGGTACACTGACAAATTTCATATTCTTCCAAATGTCATGGTGTTCAAATAATGCAGTTTGGCAATTTTCTTAGCTAAGAGACTGCTATCCATAAGCAGGATGATGCTGTTTCTCTTTCCTTGGGAAATCATCTTCATGGCTGCGCCTCGCCTTGATTTGAACCAGTGATGTTTTGCTTGAGAATCAACCTAATAACACATTGAGCTATTAGGAATGTGAGAACATTTGTATTGTGTGGTATACAGGAAGAAAACATATATATTTTCATCACCAGGAGCAAAACAATAACAATGCAGTGACATGACAAGAATTTGCATAACCACTCATATCTATATATAAAAATGAGTGTATGTATGTGAGTATGTGTGTGTGTATCAGACACATCCACTCCACATAGCCCCACCCAATCACTAAGCATCTTTTATTTCACCACAGCTGTTTAAAAGAAGCTCAGCTGTGATTGGTTGCTATGAGCAACAGTTTTCCCACTCCACAACACCTCAGCATACACTGACCGGGTGGGAGAAGTCTAGCATCCCCGGGAACATAAGCTCCCAGCCATTGTTTGCCCCCCAGAAAGGAGCAGAGAGCACATGACAGAAATGAATCACCCCCTCCTCTATTACTGCCGGGCTCTATTGTTACCAGCATAGAAAGTCGCATCATCAGCGGCTGCACACAGAGACAATCTGCCAGGTTACATAACAGCACATTTCCAGGAAGTCCCTGCTCAGCGCCACACAGCTCAGGACTATGGGATGGAGGATGTGTGATGGGTATGTGGGCACAGGACTATGGGATGGAGGATATGTATGATGGGTATATGGGCACGGGACTATGGGATGGAGGATGTGTGATGGATACATGGGCACTGGACTATGGGATGGAGAAGGAGTGATGGATATATGGGCACTGGACTTTTTGGATGGAAGATGTGTATGATGGGTATATGGACACGGGACTATGGGATAAGGGATATGTATGATGGGTATATGGGCATGGGACTATGGGATGGAGGATATGTATGTTGGGTATATGGGCATGGGATTATGGGATGGAGGATATATATGACGGTATATGGACACTGGACTATGGGAAGGAGGATATATGTGATGGGTATCTGGGCACTGGACTATGGGATGGAGGATGTGTGATGGATATATGGGCACTGGACTTTTGGGATGGAGGATGTGTAATGGGTATATGGGCACTGGACTATGGGATGGAGTAAATGTATGATGGGTATATGGACACGGACTATGCGATGAAGGATATGTATGATGGGTTTATGGCACGGGACTATGGGATGGAGGGTATGTATGATGGGTATATGGGCATGGGACTATGTGATGGAGGATATGTATGACGGTATATGGGCACTGGACTATGGGAAGGAGGATATGTGTGATGGGTATATGGGCACTGGACTATGGGATAGAGGATATGTATGATAGGTATATGGGCACAGGAATATGGGATGGAGGATGTAAGATGGGTATATGGGCACGGAACTATAGAATAGCGGATGTGTGATGGGTGTTTGGGCACGGGATTATAGGATGGAGGATGTTGTGAATGTGTTAGAAATGATTTCTGAGCAGAGGCTCCCTCTGGTGGTTACAAACAGTACTGAACTATTCAATGAAGATTGTGAAGATTGGCAATCAGGCGTTACAGACTGGTCTTATATAAGGGAGGTTCCCTCCCATCAGGGTTGCCGGTGATCAATTGTTCTTGTCTCAACTTTGGTTCCTGGTTCATTCGGAAGCTTGCTGTGTCTTGCCTGCATCTTCTGCTAACAGATAAGATATTTTCTGCTTTTATTTTTGTGCTTGCTTTTTGCATTTTGTCCTGCACTTCTGTGGAGGTCAGCCAGGTCCCCTCCGGGGGCTTGTGCTCCTCTCAGTTTATCTGAGCCACTGTTATTTGTTCATTTGCCTTTTCCAGTTTTTTCAGTGGCTGCTGCTTAGTTTTGTTACACCAGAGAACTAATTTAGGTGGTAGAGGTCGTGTGATCTCAGGTGTTTTTGCAATTAGTGAGTTGGTATTTTTTTAGGGTTTTTTAGGATTGCAGTAAGTGTCCTTCCTATCCTTTTCTTTCTAGGATGATTGGGCCCCAACGTTTGCTCATACTATTTTCTGTGTCTGTATTTCCTCTTGTCTTACCGCCATTACATGTTTGGGGACTTCCTATGTTTTTTGGGGATCTGCTCCGGGGCAGATAGTTTTCCTCTTTCTATCTTTAGGTGTAGTGAGCTTCTCAGGCTGTGACGAGGCGTCTAGGACCAACGTAGGTACGCTCCACGGCTGCCTTTAGTTGTGGTGGTTAGTCAGGGTACTGCAATCCAGTAGATTCCAACCTCTCTGGTGTATTGCCTTTTTTGCCTGCTCTCCTCAGCTACCAAATAATAACAGTATCACCGGCCAAACTGAAAATTATATAGTACTCACAGAAGGGAGGGATAGTGTGAAAAAAAAAAAAAAAAGAAAGTTGTCAGAGTTGTCAGAGACATTTTTTTTTTCTTTCCCTCTTTTTCTCTGGGTGCTGAGGATTTTTTTTTTCTCTCAATGGAATTTGCACAGTTGTCTGGCCGTCTGGATCAGCTTGCCACTGAAGTTCGGAGTATTGCTACCTATCTTGCAGGGTTGCCGGTTGTGGAACCTAGGATCCCCATGCCAGATTTGTTTTTAGGGGATCGAGCTAAATTTCTGAAATTCAAAAATAACTGTAAGTTGTTTTTTGCCTTAAAACCTCAGTACTCAGGGAACGCAGCACAGCAGGTTCAAATTGTCATCTCTCCCCTGCGCGGCGATCCTCAGGATTGGGCTTTTTCCCTGACACCTGGGGATCCTGTTTTGAGTAATGTTGATTAGAGTTGAGCGATACTTTCCGATATCCTAAAGTATCGGAATCGGAATGGTATCGCCGATATCACTAAAATATCAGCGATACCCGATACCGATACCGGAAGTCCCATGTAAGTCTATGGGAACAAAATATCGCAACTAAAAAAACCCCATTCTTTCCTTGTAAACACTAAATATACACACATAGAATACATATATAT
The DNA here is from genome assembly GCA_033576555.1 of Oophaga sylvatica. NCBI lineage: Eukaryota > Metazoa > Chordata > Amphibia > Anura > Dendrobatidae > Oophaga > Oophaga sylvatica. Next base: position 216,373,885 of record JARQOD010000006.1, on the reverse strand, counting down.
ATATATACATGTCATTGTGACATATATATATACATATATGTATAGTTTATACACTTCTACATAGTAAAATATTCTCTGATTCAATTGCCGGGTAAAGCCGGCTTCAGTGAAAAGACAGAAGCACCCGACATGAAATGACACTTGGTGTACATAGGGTTAACCATGTCTTTTCATGTCGTTTGCTGTCTGATTTGCACAAACAATTAAATCAGACTATTTGTGCAAAATTTCACACCTGTAGGGGTTAATTAAAGGTGTAAATTCGTTGTAAAAAAAACGGACTTTTTTGCTACGAATTTACACCTTTAATTAACCCCTACAGGTGTGAAATTTTGCACACATAGTCTGATTTAATTGTTTGTGCAAATTAGATAGCAAAGGACATGAAAAGACATGGTTAACCCTATGTACACCAAGTGTCATTTCATGTCGGGTCGCCCGACATGAAATTACACTTGGTGTACATAGGGTTAACCATGTCTTTTCATGTCCTTTGCTATCTAATTTGCACAAACAATTAAATCAGACTATGTGTGCAAAATTTCACACCTGTAGGGGTTGATTAAAGGTGTAAATTCGTTGTAAAAAAACCAGACTTTTTTGCTACGAATTTACACCTTTAATTAACCCCTACAGGTGTGAAATTTTGCACACATAGTCTGATTTAATTGTTTTTGCAAATTAGATAGCAAAGGACATGAAAAGACATGGTTAACCCTATGTACACCAAGTGTCATTTCATGTCGGGTTCTGCATTTTCACAAAAGCCGGCAATTGAATTAGCGGCTATTATACTATGTAGAAGTGTATGAACTACAAATATAATATATATATATATATATATATATGTGTCACAAATTCAATGACATGTATATATATATATGAGGTGTAAAATTGCTGAAAAAAAATGCGTGGGCTCCTGCCCTATTTTCGCAACCAGACAGACAAAGCCAGTGAGTGGGGGCAGATAATAATAGCCCAGAGAGGGACCATTATTTTTGCCCCCCCCCGGCTACTAACATCTGCCCCCAGACACCCCAGGAAAGACAAATCTATAATTAGATTCGCCCTTTCTGGCACTTTGCCCGTCTATTCCCATTGCCCTGTAGCGGTGGCGAATGGGTTAATATGGGGTTAAAGCCACCTTGCTATTGAAAGGTGACCTTAAGCCAGGTTAATAATTGAGAGCTGTCAATTAGACAACTATCAATTATTAATCCTATTGCATGAAATAAAAATAAAACACACACACTTTAATTAAAAATCATTTTAATGAAATAAAGACACATGTTTTTGACCATCTTTTATTTTACTGCAAAAACCATTTCCTGTAATAAAAATAAAATAAAAAAGCAAAATTATTCTTACCTATCCCATGCACAGTCAGGTCCCACGGTGTAATCCTTCAGAAAGGGTTAATGTTTACTGCAGGGACCGCAGCTAATGCTGCAGCCTCACAGTAAACCCCAAATGAATGAGTTCCTCTCCTGCCTGACAGGAGAGTAAAGGCTGGGTGTCACATAACGATACACCAGCGATCCCGACAACGATATGCACTTGTCAGGATCGCTGGTGTATCGCTACATGATCGCTGCTGAGCTGCCAAACAGGCAGCTCAGGCAGCGATCTGGGACAGCGACACTGCGGGTAACATCGCTTAAGGGCCCGTCTCACATAGCGATCTCGCTACCGAGATCGCTGCTGAGTCACTAGTTTTGTGACGCAGCAGCGAGCTCACCAGCGATATCGCTGTGTGTGACATTCAGCGACGATCAGCCCCCCTGCCGGGTATCGCTGATCGTCGCAGAAATGTCAGGACCTTTTTTTGATCGCTGGTTTCCCTCTGACAGGCACGCATTGCTGCGTGTGACAGGCGGGAGACCAGCGATCCACTGGTAACCAAGGTACACAGCGGGTTTCCAGGCACCGCGCAGCGCTTGGAAACCCGCTGTGTACCTTGGATACCAGCTCCCTGCATCAGGGCGCTGGTATCCAAGGTACACAGCGGGTTTCTAGGCACAGCCCTGCGCCTGGAAACCCGCTGTGTACCTTGGTTACCAGCGGATCGCTGGTCTCCCGCCTGTCACACGCAGCGATGTGTGCCTGTCAGCGGGAAACCAGCGATCAAAAAAAGGTCCTGACATTTCAGCGACGATCAGCGATACCCGGCAGGGGGGCTGATCGTCGCTGAATGTCACACACAGCGATATCGCTGGTGAGCTCGGTGCTGCGTCACAAAACTAGTGACTCAGCAGCGATCTCGGTAGCGATATCGCTATGTGAGACGGGCCCTTAAGTGGAAAGCTTAATTGATTGCTTTCCACTTTCACTTCAGGTCAGCCAGGGACACAATCAGTGACGTCAGAGGGAACTGATTAACAAAAATAGGGGTTCCCTTCGAAAAAAAAATGGCGTGGGGTCCCCCCTATTTTTGTTAACCAGCCAGATGAAGCAGACCGCTGAGGCCTGGATTTTCAGGCTGTTAAGGAGCCAAGATCCATGGACCTTGCCAGCCTGATAATACTAGGCCACAGCAGTCTGCATATCTTGGCTGATTAACAAAAATAGGGGATCCCCTCGAAAAAAATTGGCGTGGGGTCCCCCCTATTTTTGTTAACCAGCCAGATGAAGCAGACCGCTGAGGCCTGGATTTTCAGGCTGTTAAGGAGCCAAGATCCATGGACCTTGCCAGCCTGATAATACCAGGCCACAGCAGTCTGCATATCTTGGCTGATTAACAAAAATAGGGGATCCCCTCGAAAAAAATTGGCGTGGGGTCCCCCCTATTTTTGTTAACTAGCCAGATGAAGCAGACCGCTGAGGCCTGGTTTTTCAGGCTGGTAAGGATCCAATATCCATGGACCTTGCCAGCCTGATAATACCAGGCCACAGCAGTCTGCTTAGCTTGGCTGGTTAACAAAAATAGGGGATCCCCTCGAAAAAAAAGCGCCGTAGGGGTCCCCCTATTTTTGTTAACCAGCCAAGTAAAATGCAGACTGCTGCGGCCTGGTATTAAAAGACTGTCAAGGCCCATGGATTTTGGCCCTCAACAGCCTGATAATACCAGGCTACAGCAGCCCCACATTTGGCGCATCAAAAGATGTGCCAATTGTGGCACTTTACCCGGCTCTTCCCACTTGCCCTGTAGCGGTGGCAAGCGGGGTAATAAGGGGTTAATGTCACCGTTGATTGCACGGTGACAATAAGCCCGGTTAATAATGGAGAGGTGTCAATAAGACACCGATCCATTATTAATCCCAAAGTTATTAAATGTATAAAAAAAAGACAAAGCAAGAAAAAAGTATTTTAATGAAATAAAAGAGACAACACAGTTTTCATTAATTTTATTACTCTCTCATTCCTGCGACGCCATCGATCTCCTGTAAAAAAAGAAAAAAAACAAACCAACAGTATACCACCTGTCCGACGCAGTCCATAACGACAGTCCCACGACGATCCAACTCTGCTACATCGCAATGACAGGCAGAGCCTGTCATCGCGACGCAGCACAGCTGATTACCTGCTTCCCCGGCGGTAACGTCATCGGACTGACTGCTTTACGGCCGGGATTACCCAGCAGTCACTGCAGTTATCGCGAGAAACTGCATGTGACCGCCGGGGAAAGAAGATTGCGGCCATGAAGCAGTCCAGGACGTGACCGCCGGAGATCTTCTGCCAGGTAAGTGCCGCTGACTCCTGACAGACCCGACCGACGGACACTGACAGTGACAGTGACAATCCCGATTCCGGTATCCGATAAGACGAAAATATCGGTACTCGGAATCGGAATTCCGATACAGCCAATATCGGCCGATACCCGATATTTGCAGTATCGGAATGCTCAACCCTAATGTTGATGCATTTTTTCTGGCTCTGGGGTTATTGTACGATGAACCTAATGTCACTGATCAAGCTGAAAAAGCCTTGTTGGCATTAAATCAGGGGCTTGAGGACGCTGAGTTGTACTGTCAGAGATTCCGAAGGTGGGCAGTCCTGACCAAATGGAATGATGATGCTTTGGCAGCCCTTTTTCGGAAGGGTCTGTCAGAGAATGTAAAAGATGTTATGGTGGGTTTCCCTGCTCCCTCTGGTCTCAATGATTCTATGTCATTGGCGATTCAAATTGACAGACGTTTGCGTGAGCGTAGAGGTATGCGTGGAATGGTGTTGCTTTGTGAGCCAGCTTCTGAGCCCATGCATTGTGATGGAGTGGCTTCTGGGGCACAGCGTCATGAGTTTCGAAAATGCAATGGGCTATGTTTCTACTGTGGTGAAGCCTCTCATGCTATTTCAGTCTGCCCTAAGCGGGGAAGACGTTTTGCACGCTCAGTTGTCCTGGTAGTGTTCAGACTAAATTTCTGTTGACTGTTACCCTGATTTGCTCCCTGTCCACATTTTCTGCTCAGGCTTTTGTTGATTCGGGAGCAGCTATTAACCTGATGGATTTTGATTTTGCTAAACGTTGTGGGTTTCCCTTGATACCCCTACGGAAGTCTATTCCCCTGCTGGGGATTGATTCTACCCCTTTGGCTGAGAATAAACCCCAGTTCTCTACTCAGGTGATAATGAGGGTTGAACCTGATCATCAGGGGAGTTGCAAATTTTTGGTGCTGTATAATCTGCATGACATTATTGTACTAGGTTTCCCTTGGTTACAGTCTCATAATCCTGTTTTGGATTGGAAATCTGTGTCTGTAACCAGTTGGGGCTGCCAATGTGTTAATGCCAACACTCCTGTTTTTTCTGCCTCTCCCCAGGCTCAGGATGTTCCTGACTTTTTGACTGATTTTTCTGATGTGTTTAGTGAAAGTAAATCTGCATCCTTGCCCCCCCATAGGAGCTATGACTGCGCTATTGAATTAGTGCCTGGTAGTAAATTCCCTAAAGGTCGCCTTTTTAACTTGTCTGTACCTGAACATGACGCTATGCGGTCTTATATCAAGGAGTCATTGGAGAAGGGTCATATCATACCATCCTCTTCACCCTTGGGTGCCGGTTTTTTCTTTGTGGCCAAAAAGGATGGTTCATTAAGGCCGTGTATTGATTATCGTCTCTTGAACAATATCACTGTGAAATATCAATATCCGTTACCCTTGATTTCTGACCTGTTTTCCAGGGTGAAAAGTGCTACTTGGTTTACCAAGCTTGACCTCAGGGGGGTGTATAACCTTATTCTCATTAAGCACGGGGATGAATGGAAGACGGCATTTAATACCCCAGAGGGGCATTTTGAGTACCTAGTGATGCCCTTTGGGCTCACTAATGCTCCTTCCGTCTTCCAGTCCTTCATGAATGACATTTTCAGGGATTTTGTGGATAAATTTCTGATTGTTTATTTGGATGATATCTTGATTTTTTCCAATGACTGGGACTCTCATGTGAAACATGTTCGGACTGTGTTCCAGATTTTGAGAGAGAATGCTCTGTATGTGAAGGGATCAAAGTGTCTTTTTGGCGTACAGAGGATCTCATTTCTGGGATTCATTTTATCCCCATCTGTTATTGAAAAGGACCCTGTCAAGGTTCAGGCCTATGTGATTGGGTCCAACCTACTTCATTAAAGGCTCTTCAGAGATTCTTGGGTTTTGCCAATTTTTATCGTAAATTTATTGGTAATTTCTCTGTTATTGTTAAACCATTGACTGATTTGACCAAGAAGGGTTCTGATGTGGTGAATTGGCCTCCTGAGGCAGTCTCTGCGTTTCAGGAACTTAAGCAGAGATTCACTTCTGCTCCTGTTCTACGGCAGCCTGATGTTTCTCTGCCATTTCACGTGGAGGTTGATGCCTCTGAAATTGGGGCAGGTGCCGTTTTGTCCCAAAGAGATCCAGAGACCTCTAAAAGTAACCCTTGTGCCTTTTTCTCTCGAAAATTTTCTCCAACTGAACGTAATTATGACGTGGGTAATCGGGAGTTATTGGCCATGAAGTGGGCTTTTGAAGAGTGGAGACATTGGCTGGAGGGAGCCAAACATCAGGTGGTGGTCCTCACGGACCATAAGAATCTGGTTTATCTGGAATCAGCCAAGCGACTTAATCATAGACAGGCCAGGTGGGCCTTGTTTTTCACACGTTTTAATTTTGTGGTTTCCTTTCTTCCTGGCACTAAGAATGTTAAAGCGGATGCCCTCTCGAGGAGTTTCCTTGCGGACTCTCCTGAGTTATCTGATCCTGCTGTTATTTTGAAAGAGGGTGTAGTTCTTTCCGCCATCTCGCCCAATTTGAGACTGGCTCTGGAAGGGTGTCAGGAGGATAAACTCGAGCGCTGCCCTATTGGGCAATTGTTTGTCCCAGACCGGTGGAAAAAGAATGCGATGTCTGAGATTAGTCGGTCCTTTTGGTGGCCTACTTTGTCTCGTGACGTCAGGGAATTTGTGCAGTCCTGCGGGACTTGCTCTCGCTCCAAGCCTTGCTCTCGCTCTAGTGGTTTGTTGATGCCATTGCCTGTGCCCAAGAGACCATGGACCCATATATCTATGGATTTAATTTCCGACCTCCCTGTTTCTCAGAGAATGACCGTTATCTGGGTGATTTGTGATAGGTTTTCCAAAATGATACATCTTGTGCCATTACCTAAGTTGCCTTCCTCCTCCGAATTGGTGCCTTTGTTCCTTCAGCACGTGGTTCGATTACACGGCATTCCTGAGAACATTGTGTCTGACAGAGGAGTCCAGTTTGTTTCCAGATTTTGGAGGACTTTTTGTTCTAAACTTGGTGTTCAATTGTCTTTCTCCTCGGCTTTTCATCCTCAGACCAATGGACAAACTGAGAGAACAAACCAGACATTGGAGACTTATCTGAGATGCTTTGTGTCTGCTGATCAGGATGACTGGGTCTCTTTTTTGCCTTTGGCTGAGTTTGCTCTTAATAATAGGGCTAGCTCTGCCACTTTGATGTCTCCATTTTTTTGCAATTTTGGGTTTCACCCTCGATTTTCTTCGGGACAGACGGAGGCTTCTGTCGGTCCAGGTGTTGACTCTGCTGTGGACCGTATGCAGCAGATTTGGGACCAGGGAGTGGAGAGGTTGTCCCTCTCTCAGGAGAGGGCCCAGCGGTTTGCCAACCGGCATAGGACTGATGGTCCTCGGTTTGAAGTGGGGGACTTGGTCTGGTTGTCCTCAAGAAATATCCCTATGAGAGTTGCATCTCCTAAGTTTAAGCCTAGGTTCATTGGACCTTATAAGATCATGGAGATTCTTAATCCTGTTTCCTTTCGTTTACTTCTTCCAGGGACATTTAAGATCCATAACGTGTTCCACAAGTCCTTATTGAAAAGGTTTGTCGAGCCAGTGGTTCCTATGGCTGCGCCTCCTGACCCTGTTTTAGTTGAGGGCAATCTGGAGTATGTGGTTGAGAAAATATTGGATTCTCGTTTTTCTAGACGGAAACTCCAGTATTTGGTTAAGTGGAGAGGTTATGGTCAGGAGGACAATTCTTGGGTGTTTGCTTCGGACATCCATGCTAGGAGACTGATCCGTGCCTATCACAGAGCTCATCCTGACCGACCTGGTTGCCCAAATGAGGGTTCGGTGACCCCTCCCCAAGGGGGGGGTACTGTTGTGAATGTGTTAGAAATGAATTCTGAGCAGAGGCTCCCTCTGGTGGTTACAAACAGTACTGAACTATTCAATGAAGATTGTGAAGATTGGCAATCAGGTGTTACAGACTGGTCTTATATAAGGGAGGTTCCCTCCCATCAGGGTTGCCAGTGATCAATTGTTCTTGTCTCAACTTTGGTTCCTGGTTCATTTGGAAGCTTGCTGCGTCTTGCCTGCATCTTCTGCTAACAGATAAGATATTTTCTGCTTTTATTTTTGTGCTTGCTTTTTGCATTTTGTCCTGCACTTCTGTGGAGGTCAGCCAGGTCCCCTCGGGGGCTTGTGCTCCTCTCAGTTTATCTGAGCCACTGTTATTTGTTCATTTGCCTTTTCCAGTTTTTTCAGTGGCTGCTGCTTAGTTTTGTTACACCAGAGAACTAATTTAGGTGGTAGAGGTCGTGTGATCTCAGGTGTTTTTGCAATTAGTGAGTTGGTATTTTTTTAGGGTTTTTTGGATTGCAGTAAGTGTCCTTCCTATCCTTTTCTTTCTAGGATGATTGGGCCCCAACGTTTGCTCATACTATTTTCTGTGTCTGTATTTCCTCTTGTCTAACCGCCATTACATGTTTGGGGACTTCCTATGTTCTTTGGGAATCTGCTCCGGGGCAGATAGTTTTCCTCTTTCTATCTTTTGTTGTAGTTAGCTTCTCAGGCTGTGACGAGGCGTCTAGGACCAACGTAGGTACGCTCCACGGCTGCCTTTAGTTGTGGTGGTTAGTCAGGGTACTGCAATCCAGTAGATTCCAACCTCTCTGGTGTATTGCCTTTTTTGCCTGCTCTCCTCAGCTACCAAATCATAACAGGAGGATATGTATGATGGGTATATGGGCACGGGACTATGGGATGGAGGATGTGTGATGGGTGCATGGGCATTGGACCAAGGGTGGGATTCAAATTTTTAACAACAGGTTCTGTGTTTGTGCATCAGAAAACCACACCCATTTTAAGCCACACCCATTTTTAAAGCCACACCCATTTACACACACCTTTTCCTCAAACATATACAAGTAGGGCCTCAGTCAAACAGTTAAAAAAATAAATTGGAATGGGATCAGAACAGTGCACATTCTGGCCAGTGGTTCTCCTGACCCGAGTGTGACAGCTGCATGTATTTCTATGCGGCTGTCTCACTTGACTGACCGGCTGGCCAGGCTGCGCACTACATTCTGATTCATATGACAGTCTGTTTGCGTCCTAATGGTAATTAAAAGTAAAAATCACCATACCCTTCCTGCAAACTGGTGTTACTCAAGTCCCATCTATGTCAAACAATGATGATTTTAATTGCAGAGTACTATATCATAAGGTATGAGGCACAGGACACATTATGGGACACACTCCTGTACTGTGTAACAGGGCACCGCACATAACTCGAGCTCTGGCAGATCTGCTATGGGCCAAAATATGGGACACACTACTGTACTATAGTCACAGCACATCAGGCCCTAACCAGGTGTTGGTGCAGTCCTGAAACAAGACACATTTTGGGGCACAAATGGTATATTATTGGGCACATTATAAAACACAGGGCACATTATGGGGCATAGCACATGTCGGAGCAAAGCACATTATGGGGTACCGCACATGTCAGCACACATTAAGAGACACACATGGTGTCAGGCTCTGACCTGGCATTGGAGCAGTCATAATACAGGACACATATAGGACACACATGGTACATTATGGGGCACACTCCTTTCCGGTATAATGGGGCACAGAACATGTTAGGGCGCATTATGGGACATACATGATGCAGTCCTGGTGCAGGACACATTATTGGGGCACATTCCCATCCTGTATAATGAGGAAGAGCACTTGTCGGGGCACACATTGTACATAATGGGGCACACTCCTTTAATGTATAATGGAGCACAGAACATTTTAAGGCATATTTCGGGGCACACATAGTGTTGAGCTCAGACCTGGTGTTGGTGCAGTCCTGGTACAGAACACATGGGGCACATATAGGGTATAGATGGTACGTTTCAGGACACATTATGGGGCACAGGCAACACACATAGCCTATGTGTGTCCTGATGTGTGCTGCCTGTGCCCCATAATGTGTCCTGAAACGTACCATCTATACCCTATATGTGCCCCATGTGTCCTGTACCAGGAGTGCACAACGGAAGGTCAGAGCCTGACCCCATGTGTGCCCTGACATGTACCAAGTATACCCTATGTCACATAGGGTATACTTGGTACATGTCAGGGCACACATGGTGTCAGTCGGGCTCTGACCTTGTTTTGTGCACTCCTGGTACAGGACACATTCTGTGGCGGCACAGCACATAGGGTTTACTTGTTGTGACTTGGTACATTATGGGGCACAGCACACAGAGTATACTACGTGGCACATTTCAGGACACAGCACGTTGGAACACACACAGAGGGCATACTAGTTTTGGAGCACGCAGCACAGGCCCAGGGCATACACACACATACACACACACTCACTTACATATATACACATACACACACTCATTATATATATACACACACACACATACATACACACACATACATACGCACACACATACATACACACACACTCACATACATATATACACATACAGTACACACACTCATTATATATATACACACACACACACACATATACATACACACACATACATACACACACACTCACATACATATATACACATAAACACACTCATTATATATATACACACACACACACACATACATACACACATACATACATACGCACACACATACATACACACAAACTCACATACATATATACACATACAGTACACACACTCATTATATATATATACACACACACACACATATACATACACAAACACATACATACACACACACACACATATACATACACACATACAGTACCGACCAAAAGTTTGAACACACCTTCTCATTCAAAGATTTTTCTGTATTTTCATGGCTATGAAAATTGTAGAATCACACTGAAGGCATCAAAAACTATTAAATAACACACGTGGAATTATACATTACACTTTACAAAAAAGTGTGAAACAACTGAAAATATATCTTATATTCTAGGTTCATCAAAGTAGCCACCTTTTGCTTTGATTACTGCTTTGTACTCAGAAAAGGTGAACGAATGGACTCTACATGCCTAGTTCCCACTGTGAAGCATGGAGGAAGTGGTGTGATGGTGTGGGGTGCTTTGCTGGTGACACTGTTGGGATTTATTCAAAACTGAAGGCATAGTGAACCAGAATGGCTACTACAGCATCTTGCAGCAGCATGCTATTCCATCCGGTTTGCATTTCGTTGGACCATCATTTATTTTTCAACAGGACAATGACCCCAAACACACCTCCAGACTGTGTAAGGGCTATTTGACCAAGAAGGAGAGTGTTGGGGTGCTACGCCAGATGACCTGGCCTCCACAGTCACCAGACCTGAACCCAATCGAGATGGTTTGGGGTGAGCTGGACCGCTCACCGCTTCAATTTTGAATAAATCCCCAACAGTGTCACCAGCAAAGCACCCCCACACCATCACACCACCTCCTCCATGTTTCACGGTGGGAACTAGGCATGTAGAGTCCAGCAGTTCACCTTTTCTGTGTGCAAAGCAGTAATCAAAGCAAAAGATGGCTACTTTGAAGAACCTAGAATATAAGACATATTTTCAGTTGTTTCACACTTTTTTGTAAAGTGTAATGTATAATTCCACATGTGTTAATTCATAGTTTTGATGCCTTCAGTGTGATTCTACAATTTTCATAGTCATGAAAATACAGAAAAATCTTTGAATGAGAAGGTGTGTCCAAACTTTTGGTCTGTACTGTACATACATGCACACACATACATACACACACTCACATACATATATACACATACACACACTCATTATATATAAACACACACACAATGCTGTGCCCTCGTGGACTACTAACACCATGGCCCATTCTATTCCCTATACAAAGCAAAAGTCAGATCATTACCGGTAATCTTCATCAGCTCAGCTCCTGCTCTTGAGCGGAGCGCTGCTCACCATTCTTCCCGCCGGCCTCCGCGTCCCCGATCTTATGCCCCGCTCTGCGTTGCCAGCAGCAGCAGTGTGACGAGGTCGCAGTATGATGACCTCATCACTCTGCTGCACGCTAGGCCGCGGTGTGATGCTCTGCCGGATTATGAAAGTACCGGATCGCTGCTCTGAATCGCCCCGGTTCGGGGAACTGGCAGCTTTTTTAACAAGCGGTTCCATTGAACCGGGGAGAACCAGCAGAATCCCACCCCTGTACTGGACTATGGGATGGAGGATGTGTGATGGGCATATGGGCACTGGACTAGGGGATGGAGGATATGTATGATGGGTATATGTGCACTGGACTATGGGATGGAGGATATGTATGATGGGTATATGGGCACTGGACTATGGGATGGAGGATGTGTGATGGGTATATGGGCACGGGACTATAGGATGGAGGATATGTATGATGGGTATATGGACATGGGACTATGGGATGGAGGATATGTTTGTTGGGTATATGGGCACGTGACTATGGGATGGAGGATATATGTGATGGGTATATAGCCATGGGACTATGGGATGAAGGATAAGTATGATGGGTTTATGTGCACGGGACTATAGGATGGAGGATATGTATGATGGGTATAAGGGCACTGGACTATGGGATGGAGGATGTGTGATGGGTATATGGGCACGGGACTATAAGATGGAGGATATTTATGATGGGTATATGGGCATGGGACTATAGGATGGGGGATATGTGTGATGGGTATATGGGCACAGGACTATGGGATGGAGGATATGTATGATGGGTATATGTGCACGTGACTATGGGATGGAGGATGTGTAATGGGTATATGGGCACTAGACTATGGGATGGAGGATATGTTTGATGGGTATATGGGCACTGGACTATGGGATGGAGTATATGTATGTTGGGTATATGGATCTGAGACTATGAGATGGAGGATATGTATGATGGATATATGGGCACGTGACTATGGGATGGAGGATATATGTGATGGGTATATAGCCATGGGACTATGAGATGAAGGATAAGTATGATGGGTTTATATGCATGGGACTATAGGATGGAGGATATGTATGATGGGTATATGGGCACTGGACTATGGGATGGAGGATGTGTGATGGGTATATGGGCACGGGACTATAGGATGGAGGATATGTGTGATGAGTATATGGGCACAGGACTATGGGATGGAGGATATGTATGATGGGTATATGGGCACGGGACTATAGGATGGAGGATATGTATGATGGCATATGGGCACGTGACTATGGGATGGAGGATATGTATGATGGGTATATGGGCACGGGAATATGGGATGAAGGATGTATGATGGGTATATTGGGCACTAGACTATGGGATGGAGGATATGTATGATGGTATATGGGCATGGGACTATGGGATGGATGTGTATGATGGGTATATGGGCACAGGACTATGGGATGGAGGATGTGTATGATGGGTATATGGGCACAGGACTATGGGATGGAGGATATGTATGCTGGTATATGGGCATGGGACTATGGGATGGAGGATGTGTGATGGGTATATTGGCACTGGACTATGAGATGAAGGATATGTATGATGATTATATGGGCGCTGGACTATGGGTTGGAGGATGTGTGATGGTTATATGGGCGCTGGACTATGGGATGGAGGATATGTATGATGGGTATATGTGCACGTGACTATGGGATGGAGGATGTGTAATGGGTATATGGGCACTAGACTATGGGATGGAGTATATGTATGTTGGGTATATGGATCTGAGACTATGGGATGGAGGATATGTATGATGGATATATGGGCACGTGACTATGGGATGGAGGATATATGTGATGGGTATATAGCCATGGGACTATGAGATGAAGGATAAGTATGATGGGTTTATGTGCATGGGACTATAGGATGGAGGATATGTATGATGGGTATATGGGCACTGGACTATGGGATGGAGGATGTGTGATGGGTATATGGGCACGGGACTATAGGATGGAGGATATGTGTGATGAGTATATGGGCACAGGACTATGGGATGGAGGATATGTATGATGGGTATATGGGCACGGGAATATGGGATGAAGGATGTATGATGGGTATATTGGGCACTAGACTATGGGATGGAGGATATGTATGATGGTATATGGGCATGGGACTATGGGATGGATGTGTATGATGGGTATATGGGCACAGGACTATGGGATGGAGGATGTGTATGATGGGTATATGGGCACAGGACTATGGGATGGAGGATATGTATGCTGGTATATGGGCATGGGACTATGGGATGGAGGATGTGTGATGGGTATATTGGCACTGGACTATGGGATGGAGGATATGTATGATGGTTATATGGGCGCTGGACTATGGGTTGGAGGATGTGTGATGGTTATATGGGCGCTGGACTATGGGTTGGAGGATGTGTGATGAGTATATGTGCACTGTACTGTGGGATGGAGGATAATCATTATAATTTGTTATAAATAACCACAGTTAAGGTACTGCCACACTACACAATCCCGCTAGCGATCTCGTTAGCGTCGCATACTAATGAGATCGCTAGCGGGATTGTTTCTATATCGCTAGTAGCTACCTATTTTAGCGATGTTGTTAGGACGCTATCGCGGTTAGCGATCTCCTTAACGACTTTAGCGGTACAAAAGTACCGCTAAATCGCTAAGAAAAGGTGCCACACAGCGATAATACTTACCAGCGGGACGCCAGCGATGAAAATAGGGTCCGGAACGATCGCTGTGATGAACGAGATCACAGCAGGGGCCTCGTCGCTGGTAGATGCCGCACACAACAACATCGCTAACGGGATCGCTAAATAGTGACGTTTTTTAGCGATCCCGTTAGCGATGTTGTTTAGTGTGGCATACCCTTTAGTTACTATGCCCGTGTAACGCTGGGCTCTTCAGCTCGTTCTAAATAATTGCAAGACAAATGTATGCATGTGACAGCTAAAATGATTGTCCATAAAATGATGGTAGTCTCACATTCGAATCAGTAGTGGATAGTGAGATATGGAGCCTAAAAATCAAAAGTTCAAAACATTGTTACCTTTTTGCTTATCAGTGTATTTGAGAGCATCATGGCATAGGCGCCTGCTTGATGCAGGTTTGATAATATCACTGTTTTCTCTCTTGCAGACCCGTGCCAGTTCTTTGAATGCTGAGTTCAGTATAACTCCTACCTCACCACTGATTGGAGGCTTTCTATGTACATAGTATGTTGACAGAAAGCAGCTAATCAGTGTTGGGGGTGGAATTACATGGAGTAGGAGGACTGCATGGCAACAGGTTAACTAGTCCTCTACTGATAATCTCCTGCTGATAAAGCATTGATTTTATTGAAACAACTCACACCTCATTAAGTGACACTCACTGGAAACAGGGTCTCTGCCCTTACATCATGCTACTTTCAGATTAAAAAGCAAAACAATCTGCTGACAGATTCTTTTAATGGAAACATTTTTAACTAACATGATAGAGATTAAAAAATACAATGCCAAAGGGTCGGTGTGATATTTGCAACTGATTTACAACTTTAGCAGATTATAAAAATGTATCTAATGCAATTCAGTCGAATGAGTCCACTTAGCTTGCCTTCTGCAGGGGGATTAAGCTGTATCTGACACATTATTACCTTTGAATTAGGCTACGATCCTGCTTTTATTTGAAATTACATTCATTATGAGCTTTTTGCTACTTCTCTCTGTAGCTTATAGGTCAACTATACTCGACCGTTCCTTCTAAAAATGATGGACTATTGTAGTTTTATAAGTAGCCTTTGACTTGACATTAACATAAAGAATGAATGGCACACTGTACATACAGACATGTTTATCTCCTATATGAAAATAGAGACCCCTTGGGCTTTTTCAGGCTTATGAAGTCATTTGTATTCTTACACTGGTTTAGACTTTAATAAGTATTCTGTGGATCCATCATGTTGCTTCAGGGTTGTTTCACATTCACGTTTACAGCCAGCTGTGAATATGCTTCTTCTGACTTTACACTTTTAGAATGAATACACACTTCATGTTTTAAACATTTGGTCTTTTTATGTACAGTATATTTTCCTGTTCTGCTGTGCACTGAAATCGTAGGTGCATAGACTGAAACTCCATAACTAAAGATTTACACCAACAAGTAGGAAAAAACAAACTATAAATGTCTAATTCTAGCATAGTTGTTTCAAAGAGAGTCTTGGCGACCTCTATTCGCTTGCCATTATTTTTTATTTGCAGGTCAGCTTACCTATATAATAAAATAGAAAACTTCGTAAGGACAAAGATCCCAATCATGGCTGCTGCTAGGGTTTAAAGGGAACCTGACACAGTGAAAATGCAGTTCAATCTGCAGGAACCATGTTATAGAGGAGGGAGCAGAGTAGACTGATATATAGTTTAGTGAGAAAAAATTCAGCATAACATGTAATTATATAATTTTAACCTCTGTTGTTTGTCATTGGTCCAGTGGGCAGTCCTATTAGTGACAGCTTTCTTTATATAAGAATATATACATAAATGGCTGTCAATCACTGATAGGACTGCTCACGGGATCCAAAATCTTAGAACCCGTACAGGTTAAATTGATTGAAACACAGATTATACTGAATCTTTTCTCATAAAAATATATCTATCAGTCTACTCTGCACCCCCTCTATAACATGGTGCCTTCAGATTGGACTTCATTTTCATGATGACTGGTTCCCTTTAAAGAGATCTAGACTGTTGTACTTAGCAAGGTTTGGATTATTCTAGAAATGGTATAACTAGACTTAAATTGATCTTAATATCATAACTAAAAATCAGTATTTGGAGTCTAAAAGATGCAAAAGAACATTAACCCCTTACCAACATCTGCCATATATATATACAGCTCAAGTCTGAAGCAGGTGTATTGAATGGGCTCACAGCAGATAATGGGTATAACTCACAGTCAGGACACTTCATGAACAAACTGGTGCACGCATGGTAGATTATTTAAATGTTTCTTTAATATATCTAATTATGTCCATAACTACAAGCAATGATAAGACATCCTATAGTACAAGTAGATAATTGTCATAGTGCATTTCTATAACGATGATCATTTCGGCTCATATCCTTTAAACTCAAGAGCTTGCAGAAGCTTGAGAAAGGGGAGTATCGTGAAATGTTGCTAAAGCTGTGGAACGTTGTACTCAATTTCAGGGTCTCTGCTGGCAGCATTAACAGTGCTGGTATGAGGTGGCATAATTCTATGCACCCATCAGCTGCCCTTGAACATGATCACGTGGCGCCGATGAGTTGCCATGACAGTCAGATATCTGTTGAAAACCTCCATACTGGTTATCTTGGAGCACCAAGCCTGTGGCAGAACCACTTTGGTAATGCTGTATATATTTCAAGCGATCAGATGATTACAGGTTCAAGTCTAGTAACCCCTTAAAGACCGCCGATAGGCCTTTTAACGTTTGTAGTTAGGGGTATTTAAACCACAGAGCCGTGATTTCACGGTGCTGTGGAAATAGTGATTAGCGCCCCCCAGAGTCAGAATTTCTCTGTGGTCTCGGCTGCCGGGGGTTGCCGAAACCCCAGAGAACATGATTCTGGTCAGTTTTTACCAAACCCCGGTGTTGCTATCACCATTATTAACTGTATAGTAGCGATCACAAAAACAAAAGAAAAGTCCGATGTGCGATTTAATTTCTCTCTCCTCTGATGTGATCGCACATCAGAGGAGAGAGAAATAGGTCCCCGATCCTACGGAGCCCCACCATGGCCCCATGCAGTTTACGGGCCCGCCGCATTCTTCTTCCTGGAGAAAAGGGTGGGCGCACTAATCTGTTGGCCAGCACCGGCAACAATAGGGAGATTTTTCCTATTGGTTCATTTTGGTCACTGTGATAAACGCTATCACAGTGATCAAAATAAAAAAAATAATAAATAGATGCCCTTTATCACCCCTTAGTTAGGGAAAAATAATAAAATAAAGAAAATATATTTATTTTTATTATCCCATTAGGGTTAGAGTTAAGCTAAAGTGAGTTGGGCTAAAGTTTTAGAGTTAAGGTTAGGGTTAGGCTAAAGTGAGTTGGGCTTAACATTTAGGGTTAGGGTTAGGGTTAGGCTACAGTGAGTTGGGCTAAAGTTTTAGGGTTAGGCTAAAGTGAGTTGGACTAAAGTGTTATGGTTAGGGTTTGGGTTAGGATTGGGAATAGGGTTGGGATTAGGGTTAGGGTTGGGATTATGCTTAGGGGTGTGTTTTGGTTAGGTTTGTGGTTAGGTTTACGTTTAGGGTTGGGATTAGGGTTAGGGTTTTGATTAGGGTTATTGTTAGGGTTGGGATTAGGGTTGTGATTAGGGTTATGTTTTGGGTTGGGATTAGGGTTAGGAATGTGTTGGGGTTATGGTTGGAGTTAGAATTGGGGGGTTTCCACTGTTTAGGTACATCAGGGGTCTCCAAATGCGACATGGCACCACCATTGATACCAGACAATTGCACAACAATTTTGGGGGTCTAATT
The DNA here is from genome assembly GCA_033576555.1 of Oophaga sylvatica. Lineage (NCBI taxonomy): Eukaryota > Metazoa > Chordata > Amphibia > Anura > Dendrobatidae > Oophaga > Oophaga sylvatica. The sequence continues at coordinate 216,355,755 of JARQOD010000006.1, read as the reverse complement.
TCTCCTGTTACCATTGGGAAAATAAAAAGGGGGCTAAAAAATGATTTTTGTAGGAAAAAAATTATTTTTTATTTTCACGGCTGTGCATTATAAACTTCTGTGAAGCACTTAGGGGTTCAAAGTGCTCACCACAAATCTAAATAAGCCCCTTGGATGGTCTAGTTTCCAAAATGGGGTCACTTGTGGGAGGTTTTCACTATTTAGGCACATCAAGGGCTCTACAAACGCAACATGACGCCCGCAGACCATTCCATCAATGTCTGCATTCCAAAACGGCGCTCCTTCTTTTCTGAGCTCTGCCATGCGCCCAAATAGTGGTTCCCCCCACATACGGGGTATGAGCGTTCTCATGACAAATTGTATAACAACTTTGGGAGTACAATTTCTCCTGTTACCCTTACGAAAGTAAAAAATTGAGAGTGAAAATATCATTTTTGTGGAAAAAAATGATTTTTTATTTTCACGGCTCTGAGTTATAAACTTCTACGAAGCACTTGGGGGTTCAAAGTGCTCACTACACATCAAGATAAGTTTCTTGGGGGGTCTAGTTTCCAAAATGAGGTCATTTGTGGGGGTTTCACTGTTTAGGCACATCAGGGGCTCTGCAAATGCAACATGACGCTCCGACAAATCTATCAAAGTCTGCATTCCAAAAACTGCGGTCTATCCCTTCCGAGCTCTGCCATGCGCCCAAACAGTGGTTCCCCCCACATATGGGGTATCAGCGTAGTCAGGACAAATTGTACAACAACTTTTGGCATCCAATTTCTCCTGGTACCCTTGTGAAAGTAAAAATTTGGGGGTAGAAATATAACGTTTATTGAAAAAAAATGATTTTTTATTTTCAATGCTCTACATTATAAACTTCTGTGAAGCACTTGGGGTTCAAAGTGCTCACCACACGTCTAGATAAGCTCCTTGGGGGTCTAGTTTCCAAAATGGGGTAATTTGTGGGGAGTTTCTACTGTTTAGGCACATCAGGGGCTGTGCAAATGCAACATGACACCCACAGACCAAACCATTAGTCTGCATTTCAAAATGTCACTGCTTCCCTTCCGAGACCCGACATGTGCCCAAACAGTGGTTCCCCCCCACATATAGGGTAGCAGCGTACTCAGGACAAACTGGACAACAACTTTTGAGGTCCAATTTCTCCTGTTACTCTTGTGAAAAGTAAAAAATTTGGGGATGATAAGATCATTTTTGTGGAGAAAAAATTATTTTTTATTTTCACGGCTCTGCTGTCACGATCCACATTTGGATCTGTGGCAGATCTCTCTGCATACTAAAACCTTTTTCCTTTTAGGCCACCGGGAGTTAATATCAGTCTTTTCCCGGTGGCCGCTGATGTAATTACATCACTGCCAACTTGTCAGGAGAAGGTGGAGTCCACTCCCACCATCCTTTAAAAGGTCTCCTGAGGCTTCTGCTGGTGTTGGTGATATTGCTTCCTTTTGAAACCAACCAAGCTGGAGCCAGGAGCTGCTGAGCGCAGTCGTGCTTTTGCTATTTACCTGTTCTGGAGCCTTACTCTGCTGTGTGGTGCATTGCAGCAGAGAAAGCTAAGTGTTTATTGTTTAGTTGATTTAACCCCTAGTTGTCTTTCTTTTCTTTTGTTGTTTTGGTGTTGTTCACATTATTCCCTGTCTCACCTCCTGGGGAGGGGGTTGGTGGGTTTAGGTCAGGGCTAAACAGGAGACAGGGACAAGTCGGTGACTTGGGCCTCACTACCTCTAAGTGTACCCCCAAGTTAAGAAAAGACAGGGCCCTTCCTTAGCCTTAGGGGCAGTTCAGGGGCCCAGGTTCCTCGTCCCCTGTATTTCTACAACTGCTCTGTGACATCTGCATTATAAACTTCTGTGATGCACTTGGGGGTTCAAAGTGCTCACCACACATCTAGATAAGTTCCATAAGGCGTCTAGTTTCCAAAATGGTGTCTCTTGTGGGTTTTTTTTCTGTTTAGGCACATCAGGGACTCTCCAAACGTGACATGGCGTCCGATCTCAATTCCAGCCAATTCTGCATTGAAAAAGTCAAACTGTGCTCTTCCCTTCGAAGCTCTGCCGTGAGCCCAAACAGTGGTTTACACTCACATATGGGGTATCGTCGCATTCAGGAGAAATTTCACAACAAATTTTGTGATTCATTTTCTCTTTTGCACTTGTGAAAATTAAAAAAATGGATCTGAACTAAAATGTTTGTAAAAAAAAGTTAAATGTTCATTTTTTCCTTCAGCATTGCCTCAGTTCCTGTGAAGCACATAAAGGGTTAATAAATGTCTTGAATGTGGTTTTGACCACCTTTTTTGGTATTTTCTGTCATGTACACCACTCAAAGTGACTTTATATGTGATGTGGTCCCTAAAAATTATGGTTCTGTAAATTTTGTTGAAAAATGAGAAATCGCTGGTCAACTTTTAAGTCTTATGACTAGTGTTGAGCGATACGATACCGCAAGTATCAGGTATCGGCCGATATTAGCTGTTTCGGCCTTTCGATACTTAGTTCTGATATTTTCCATATATCGTATACCGGAATCGGAAGTTCCCATAATTCTTTGAGAGGCAATGTGATTTTTGTCAGCCAATGAGGAATCCTAAGAAGTGTGGGCACATCCTGTACTGCTGCCGTCATGTTAACTAATGGCATGGCTGTGATTGGATGCTGAAATGATGTCAGAATGCACTATAAAAGGCGCCGCCGCCATTTTAGCGTCACTGTGCTGTGAATTCAGTAAGGGACAGAACGCTGCTGTGCTGACTCTGAGGGACAGTTAGAGATTGCGATTTAGTGTACTGTGCTGTAGGCAGGCTAGCACCAACCGCTGTGTAAAGCTTCCTTTTGCCTGCAGAGTTGTTTTAACAGCTCTGCAAGGTGTGTGTGAGTGCAGGTGACGCTGCAGTTTGCTCTGCATGCAACGCTGTCTGTAGGCATCTGCACGTGTCACTCACAGATTCTTTTTTTTTTCTTCAGTGTAATTCTTGCTGCTCCATGCAATTTAACTATTAGTGTGACGCGCTTCCATCCGTATCCAATACATTGGTTGCAAACACTATAGAAGTAGACAAAGGAGTAGCCTTTCACAGATTGTGAACAATTGTGTTTCAGTGTTCACTTCAGTCTGTGTTTTTTATTTTTTGAGTGCACATCACGCTCCAGTTACTTGTTCAAGCACTGCTGCTTGTACTCTGCTGAGCGTGTCTCAGTGCCTCATCCTTTTCATTTCTCTCCAATTGGTTCTGCTCCATTCCATTTAAAATAAATATAATCTATTAGTGTGACGCGCTTCCATCCGTATCCAATACATTGGTTGCAAACACTTATAGAAGTAGACAAAGGAGTAGCCTTTCACAGATTGTGAACAGGTTGTGTTTCAGTGTTCACTTCAGTCTCTGCGTAATAACCACACTTAGGCCTTATAACTTTTCTGACTTTCTTTATCAATCTGCCCAAGATGAAGAAGGCAGGGAGTAAGGCACGTGGTCGTGGCCGTGGTGTTTCAGCAGGGAGAGGACGTGGGGATTCTGTGGCTGCTGCCGCCCTCAGTGACACAGCATCCACCAGTTTTACCCATGAGCGTTCCTTTATGCGCAGTTTGGTAGGAGCTCGGCGTGCCCCCCTGCTGCGGGAAGAACAAATTGAAGCCGTTGTTGGTTGGATGGCAGCCAATGCATCGACTTCAATTCCTTCCACCTCCTCTCAGGAACACAACACTGTTGAGCAACCATCTGTCTGTTCACCGCCTGTCAAATTGCCCAGGCAGTCAGAGAGTTCTGTACAGGAGCCAGCTGAGTTTCTGCTTCTGTTCTCAGAATCTGTTGGCTCGCAAACACGGGCACAGGCAAGCAGCATTCTGCAATTTGAAGAAGAGGGAGTATGCAGTGATGCGCAACAGCTGTGTCTCTCTCAATCTGAAGAGGCGGGTGAGCCAGTGCCGATGGACAGCACACATCAGAACGCATCTTATGATGATGATGAGACTCAGGTGCCAGGTTTTGTGGAGCATGGTGCTGCCCAGACCATCCAACAGCAGCAGGTGTTGGAAGAGGGTAGTGGAGATGATGAAGTCCGAGACCCAACATGGCGTGAGCAACAGGAAGGTGGTGGGAGCAGCTCTGAGGAAGAGATTGTCCCAACGGTACAAAGAGGAGGGAGAGGTAGGCTGCAGACTCGCTTGCCTGTAGCCTCCAGTTTGGCACCTGTTGGGAGCAGTTCTCTTAGAAATGTCAAAATTGGCGCTCCCATGACTTGCACTGCGTGGTCCTTTTTTGACAGGCTTGTAGATGATATTTGCTATGTTAAATGCAAGCTGTGTAAGCAAAAAGTTAAAAGAGGTAAAAATATCAGTAACCTGAATACCACAAATATGTGGAAACATGTACGGACAAAGCACGTAGCTGAGTTACAAAGACACACTGGAGATGTAGGCCAACCTACAGCAGCACCTACATCTTCAGGTCGTGTTGGAGCCTCTACCTCCAGCTCACACACACCTGGTTCGGCTTCCTCACAGGATCTCCATGGAAGAACCTCGGTCACTGTTGTCCAAAGACAAACTGTTATTCCACCCACAGCAGCAAGTTCACAGTCATCGTCACACTCCCAGACCACAAAACAGCCATCGGTACCACAGGCATGGGATAAAAGACGGCCATACTCGGCAAACCATCCACGAGCACAGGCTCTGAATGCTGGCATTGCAAAACTCCTGTCCCTTGAAATGCTGTCATTCAGGCTGGTGGAGACTGACAGTTTCAGGAACTTTATGGCATTGGCAGTCCCACAATATAATGTGCCAAGCCGATTTTATTTCAGCAGGCAAGCCGTCCCTGCTCTGCAAAATCATGTCGAGGGAAACATTAAACATGCGCTACTAAACGCCGTCAGTAGCAGGGTCCACCTGACCACCGATGCGTGGACCAGTACCCATGGCCAGGGACGATACCTTTCCCTCACTGCCCATTGGGTCAATGTTGTGGAGCCGGGTACAGATCTTGCCAGTGGCGCTGTACGTGTTCTGCCAACTCCAAGGATTGCAGGAATCCAGTCTGTACACATTGATTCCTCCTCCTACTCCAGTTCCTCAGAATCATCGCTGCACGAGCCGTCACGGTATACCTCCACATGGACCCTTGAACGCTTACCTGTTGCGACCGATATGAGCACAGCCGTGGCCAAACGTCAACAGGCCGTCCTCAAATTAATTTCCATGGGGAATCGAAGCCACACAGCGCAGGAGCTCTGGGATGCCATCAAGCAGGAGAGCGACGTGTGGTTTTTGTCAGCTAATCTCCAGCCAGGCTTCGTAGTGTGTGACAATGGCCGAAATCTGGTGGCAGCTCTGGGCCTTGGCAACCTCACTCACACACCATGTCTGGCACATGTGCTGAACTTGGTCGTGCAGAGTTTTTTGACGGACTATCCGGATCTTGATGCACTGCTGCACAAGGTCCGCCTAGAGTGCGCTCACTTGCGACGTTCCAGCATGGCCAGATCGCGCATTGCAGCTCTGCAAGTCAGATTTCGCCTTCCTGAACATCGCATCATATGTGACGTACCCACCAGGTGGAATTCCACGTTACATATGTTGGAGCGGTTGTGTGAGCAGCAGCCAGCAGTAATGAAGTATCAGCTGCAACAGGCGCAATCAACTCGCAATTTGCGCCGTTCACACTTCACCACTACTGAGTGGGCCTCTATGAAGGACATCTGCGACGTTTTGCGTGCGTTTGATGTCTCAACGCGGATGGCGAGTGCAGATGATGCACTAGTCAGCATGACTGTCCCCCTTATCTGCCTGCTTCAGAAATCACTGAAAGCACTAAAGGAAGAGGTTTTGGAAGAGGTGGAGGATGAGGAGTCACAAATTCAATTACCTTCAGGACAGTCATCGCAACGTGGTTCCTCACAAAGGGCTGGGCAGGGCTCACTTTGTGAGGAGGATGAGGAGGAGGAGGAGGAGTCAATGGAGGAGGAAGAAATCCCTACAGAGAGAGGTACACAACGCTCTAGTCAGTATGTAGAGCGAGGGTGGGGTGATGCAGAGGAGGCAGAGATGACGCCTCTTCCAGAGGACAGCCTTTGTTGGCCAGTTGGGAGTCTGCAGCACATGGTTGATTTCATGCTTCAGTGCCTGAGAAACGACCGCCGCATCGCCCACATTCTCACCACGTCAGATTATTGGGTGTACACCCTCCTAGACCCTCGCTACCGGGACAACTTACAAACCCTCATCACACCGGTGAACCGGGACTGTAAAATGCAGGAGTACCAAGACACACTGGTGCAATCCATACTGTTGTACATTCCAGCCGAGAGAGCTGCTGCTGCTGCTACTGCTTTACAAAGCAGCTCTGTGCGTCGAGGCAGTGTAGACACCTCTACAACAAGAGGGAGCACAAGCAGCGCCTCTGCACAGGGCAAGAACTGTATGTTACAAATGTGGCAAAGTTTTGTGACAGCGCCAGCAAGGTCTACACCATCCGAGACGGCTCCAGTCACCAGGAAGAAACGTTTCCGTAAGATGGTGACAGACTACTTGGCTTTCCCTCTAAGTGTACTCCCAGATGCCTCTTCCCCTTTCAAATTTTGGGTCTCTAAGTTGGATACATGGCCAGAGCTTAGCCAGTATGCATTGGAGGTGCTGGCTTGCCCTGCTGCCAGTGTATTATCTGAGCGCGTCTTTAGTGCTGCAGGTGGTGTAGTAACAGACCGTCGCATGCGACTATCCTCAGAGAATGTAGACCGGCTTACTTTTCTAAAAATGAACAAGGCATGGCTCTCACCTGAATTTGCCTGTCCGTTTTCAGATTAAATAACTGTTTGGCAACGTTTTCCATGTCTCCTGTTATGTTCATCTTTCTACCACCTGAACTCTACTCACTGGGCTACAACACCGCCATTTGTTGCTCGTAAGTAATTGGCAGGGGTACTGACTCCTGGCCAGCCTGGTTACAGAAAGACAGCTGTTTCCTGGCAGTGTGAACGTCAATTATCCTCCAATAAGTTGTGCTGTCGTGTTGCATTCGGGTTAGCCGACTCTATGGTGCCTGCAGTTTAGGTGATTCCTATGTGTGCTGTGGGATATGTAAATAAAGGCTGTTTCCATTGTGACAATAGGACAAGCACCCACTGTAGGACTGTGTGATTCGGTAACTGCGGAGGGCTTGCGTCCTGTCAACTTACATTTTCATGGGTGCGTTCTGCTACCCGTCCGGGGTCCAGTACCGTCAACTGGTTCTCCCCAGTGCCTTTGGCCTAGGTGCCTCCATCTCCGTATCCGAGTTCCACCAACGTCTGCTGGTCCTTGGTAGTGCTTTGGAGCACAGGTACCTCCTGCTTAGTAACCGTGTCACAGTAACGTCAGCTGGTACTCGGTTGTGACATTGCCTCTTTTCCTTCTGCTACCCGTCCGGGGTCCAGTACCGCCAACTGGTTCTCCCCAGTGCCTTTGGCCTAGGTGCCTTCATCTCCATATCCGAGTTCCACCAACGTCTGCTGGTCCTTGGTAGTGCTTTGGAGCACAGGTACCTCCTGCTTAGTAACCGTGTCACAGTAACGTCAGCTGGTACTCGGTTGTGACATTGCCTCTTTACCTTCTGCTACCCGTCCGGGGTCCAGTACCGTCAACTGGTTCTCCCCAGTGCCTTTGGCCTAGGTGCCTCCATCTCCGTATCCAAGTTCCACCAACGTCTGCTGGTCCTTGGTAGTGCTTTGGAGCACAGGTACCTCCTGCTTAGTAACCGTGTCACAGTAACGTCAGCTGGTACTCGGTTGTGACATTGCCTCTTTTCCTTCTGCTACCCGTCCGGGGTCCAGTACCGTCAACTGGTTCTCCCCAGTGCCTTTGGCCTAGGTGCCTCCATCTCCATATCCGAGTTCCACCAACGTCTGCTGGTCCTTGGTAGTGCTTTGGAGCACAGGTACCTCCTGCTTAGTAACCGTGTCACAGTAACGTCAGCTGGTACTCGGTTGTGACATTGCCTCTTTTCCTTCTGCTACCCGTCCGGGGTCCAGTACCGTCAATTGGTTCTCCCCAGTGCCTTTGGCCTAGGTGCCTCCATCTCCGTATCCGAGTTCCACCAACGTCTGCTGGTCCTTGGTAGTGCTTTGGAGCACAGGTACCTCCTGCTTAGTAACCGTGTCACAGTAACGTCAGCTGGTACTCGGTTGTGACATTGCCTCTTTTCCTTCTGCTACCCGTCCGGGGTCCAGTACCGTCAACTGGTTCTCCCCAGTGCCTTTGGCCTAGGTGCCTCCATCTCCGTATCCGAGTTCCACCAACGTCTGCTGGTCCTTGGTAGTGCTTTGGAGCACAGGTACCTCCTGCTTAGTAACCGTGTCACAGTAACGTCAGCTGGTACTCGGTTGTGACATTGCCTCTTTTCCTTCTGCTACCCGTCCGGGGTCCAGTACCGTCAATTGGTTCTCCCCAGTGCCTTTGGCCTAGGTGCCTCCATCTCCGTATCCGAGTTCCACCAACGTCTGCTGGTCCTTGGTAGTGCTTTGGAGCACAGGTACCTCCTGCTTAGTAACCGTGTCACAGTAACGTCAGCTGGTACTCGGTTGTGACATTGCCTCTTTTCCTTCTGCTACCCGTCCGGGGTCCAGTACCGTCAACTGGTTCTCCCCAGTGCCTTTGGCCTAGGTGCCTCCATCTCCGTATCCGAGTTCCACCAACGTCTGCTGGTCCTTGGTAGTGCTTTGGAGCACAGGTACCCCCTGCTTAGTAACCGTGTCACAGTAACGTCAGCTGGTACTCGGTTGTGACATTGCCTCTTTTCCTTCTGCTACCCGTCCGGGGTCCAGTACCGCCAACTGGTTCTCCCCAGTGCCTTTGGCCTAGGTGCCTCCATCTCCATATCCGAGTTCCACCAACGTCTGCTGGTCCTTGGTAGTGCTTTGGAGCACAGGTACCTCCTGCTTAGTAACCGTGTCACAGTAACGTCAGCTGGTACTCGGTTGTGACATTGCCTCTTTTCCTTCTGCTACCCGTCCGGGGTCCAGTACCGTCAACTGGTTCTCCCCAGTGCCTTTGGCCTAGGTGCCTCCATCTCCGTATCCGAGTTCCACCAACGTCTGCTGGTCCTTGGTAGTGCTTTGGAGCACAGGTACCTCCTGCTTAGTAACCGTGTCACAGTAACGTCAGCTGGTACTCGGTTGTGACATTGCCTCTTTTCCTTCTGCTACCCGTCCGGGGTCCAGTACCGTCAACTGGTTCTCCCCAGTGCCTTTGGCCTAGGTGCCTCCATCTCCGTATCCGAGTTCCACCAACGTCTGCTGGTCCTTGGTAGTGCTTTGGAGCACAGGTACCTCCTGCTTAGTAACCGTGTCACAGTAACGTCAGCTGGTACTCGGTTGTGACATTGCCTCTTTTCCTTCTGCTACCCGTCCGGGGTCCAGTACCGCCAACTGGTTCTCCCCAGTGCCTTTGGCCTAGGTGCCTCCATCTCCATATCCGAGTTCCAATAACGTCTGCTGGTCCTTGGTAGTGCTTTGGAGCACAGGTACCTCCTGCTTAGTAACCGTGTCACAGTAACGTCAGCTGGTACTCGGTTGTGACATTGCCTCTTTTCCTTCTGCTACCCGTCCGGGGTCCAGTACCGTCAACTGGTTCTCCCCAGTGCCTTTGGCCTAGGTGCCTCCATCTCCGTATCCGAGTTCCACCAACGTCTGCTGGTCCTTGGTAGTGCTTTGGAGCACAGGTACCTCCTGCTTAGTAACCGTGTCACAGTAACGTCAGCTGGTACTCGGTTGTGACATTGCCTCTTTTCCTTCTGCTACCCGTCCGGGGTCCAGTACCGTCAACTGGTTCTCCCCAGTGCCTTTGGCCTAGGTGCCTCCATCTCCATATCCGAGTTCCACCAACGTCTGCTGGTCCTTGGTAGTGCTTTGGAGCACAGGTACCTCCTGCTTAGTAACCGTGTCACAGTAACGTCAGCTGGTACTCGGTTGTGACATTGCCTCTTTTCCTTCTGCTACCCGTCCGGGGTCCAGTACCGTCAACTGGTTCTCCCCAGTGCCTTTGGCCTAGGTGCCTCCATCTCCGTATCCGAGTTCCACCAACGTCTGCTGGTCCTTGGTAGTGCTTTGGAGCACAGGTACCTCCTGCTTAGTAACCGTGTCACAGTAACGTCAGCTGGTACTCAGTTGTGACATTGCCTCTTTTCCTTCTGCTACCCGTCCGGGGTCCAGTACCGTCAACTGGTTCTCCCCAGTGCCTTTGGCCTAGGTGCCTCCATCTCCGTATCCGAGTTCCACCAACGTCTGCTGGTCCTTGGTAGTGCTTTGGAGCACAGGTACCTCCTGCTTAGTAACCGTGTCACAGTAACGTCAGCTGGTACTCGGTTGTGACATTGCCTCTTTTCCTTCTGCTACCCGTCCGGGGTCCAGTACCGTCAACTGGTTCTCCCCAGTGCCTTTGGCCTAGGTGCCTCCATCTCCGTATCCGAGTTCCACCAACGTCTGCTGGTCCTTGGTAGTGCTTTGGAGCACAGGTACCTCCTGCTTAGTAACCGTGTCACAGTAACGTCAGCTGGTACTCGGTTGTGACATTGCCTCTTTTCCTTCTGCTACCCGTCCGGGGTCCAGTACCGTCAACTGGTTCTCCCCAGTGCCTTTGGCCTAGGTGCCTCCATCTCCGTATCCGAGTTCCACCAACGTCTGCTGGTCCTTGGTAGTGCTTTGGAGCACAGGTACCTCCTGCTTAGTAACCGTGTCACAGTAACGTCAGCTGGTACTCGGTTGTGACATTGCCTCTTTTCCTTCTGCTGCCCCTCCAGGTTCCAGCACAGTCAGCTGGTCCTCGTTACTTCCATTGTCTCTTGCTCCATCTGATACCCGTCAGGGTTCCAGTAACGTCAGCTGGTTCTCGGAAATTAGACGACCTTAAAGACCACCCAGAAGAAGATGACGACAACAAGTACGACGAGCATGAAGCCAACCAGCCTGAACACCATCACAAAGAAAAAATAAAAGATTACCCAGAAGAAGATCACCAACAGGACAAAGAAGGTTAAGACAAACTACAAGATACAGAACAAGAGACAGAAGAACAATAAGCAGAAGAACAAAAAGCAGAAGAACATGAAGTATAAGACCAAAATGAAGAGAAAAATATATGCTCTAAATTCTAAGCAGAAGAAGACTAAGCAGTGTATGGGGATGAGTCCGTTCCTCCTCGTGGTGCCCCTGGAAAATGCCTGCTGCTGCAGGCTAAACTGAACACGGACAAATACTGTTGTAATTTAAATCTTTTGTGACAGCAAGAACGGAAGGATGAACAATTCATACTTTTACAGATTACAAGTACAGGAATCTCTGTCACAAATAAGAATATGATGAAGAAGATGAAGAGGAAGAAGATGAAGAATTTGAATATGAAGAAGATTAATTAGTTTAATAATAACAATATAAGTAATGTAAACAAAAACATGAATAGCAAGAAGTTTAAGAAGAAGATTAAGAAGGTGAAGATGAAGAATAATTTGATGAGAAAGATGATGCTGCTGAAGATTATGAAGGAGAAAGTGTGGCACTGGCAAAAGTTAAAAAGGTGAAGAGCATGGAAGTTGTGAAACATACATATTTGCCAAAATAGAAAAATGGTTAACAACATTGTCAATTTGTTAATCAATCCAAACGTATTTCCAAAAAAAAATATATTAATGCTATTCCAATGCATTGGGTTAAACATGTATGCCTTTATTGTCTCCTCAACCTCCCCCAATACATTCTACATTAGTCTTTGTTGTTTTCCTTCATGTACAATTAACCAACAAGGCAAGAATAGGTTTTTTTAATGTCGATATTTGGTTCCCATAGACTTACATGGGACTTCCGGTATCGGAATCGGATATCGACGATATTTAGTGATATCGGCGATACCATTCCGATCCGATATTTTTAGATATCGAGCAGTATCGCTCAACACTACTTATGACTTCCTAACAAAAAAACAATTTGTTTCAAAAATTGTGCTGATGTAAAGTAGATATGTGGGAAATGTTATTTGTTAAGTATTTTGCGTGACATATCTCTCTGATTTAAGAGCATAAAAATTAAAATTTGAAAATTGCTAAATTTTAAATTTTTTTGCCATATTTCCATTTGTTTCATAAATAAACGCAAGTTGTATCGAATAAATGTTGCCACTAACATGAAGTACAATATGTCACGAAATAAACAGTCTCATAATCAGTGGAATCTGTTAAAACATTCCAGAGTTATAACCTCATAAAGTGACATGGTCAGAATTGTAAAAATGGCCTGGTCATTAAGCTGCAAATTGGCTCTGTCACTAAGGGGTTAAGGGTGATGTAGAAATGCTTGGCATTCATTTACGTGTGTTCAAGACCTTATTGATTGGATGAAGAAATTCCAGTGACTTATTGTAGTCGATTAAAGAAAAAGAATTCTAAATTATACCATAAAATTCTAAACCAAAATTTCAGGAGTCGTGCATCTGAGAACAAAGATTATGCTGCAAGATAATGACCCAAACCACACAAGCTGTTCTATAAAAGAATGGGTAACGAAGAGTAAATTTAAATTGTTGGAATGGCCACATCAAAGTTCTAACATTAAAACTGTGGAAATGTTGTGGAAAGAACTGAAGTTTATGGAAGTTGATGGATGAAAAGTCACTAAGATAAAGTTGAAGCTGATTTGTAGGGAAGAATGGGCTACGGTTCTTCTTAGTTATGTGCTGGACTAATCAACGATTACTGTAAATGTTTGGATGCAGTTATTGTTGCACGTGGAAATCACATAAGATGCTGAATGCAAAGGTTAGCATACTTTTTACACTTCTCAACATGCAAATTGAAGTGCTGAGAAGGAAAAGTCATGGAACTATTAAAATCACAGGATCTATAGATATGTTAATGATATGCAAATATATAAAAATGGAAACAATTTTTCAAAATATTTTGATTTATTCAGATCCACATATGTGCTCCAATATACACACTTACATGCTCTGGCTTGCTGTCAATGAGGTTATTATTTTTTATCTGTGTAATGTTCTGCCACAGTGATTGCACTTGGGCACTCAGATCATATTGACCTCCTTTAGCAATTGAAGAGCAGAGCATCCGAGATGTGTTTGATGCAAGACTAGCCTAGAGGCAATACATGTCATAGTAGCACACGCAGGCCCCTCAAAGTAGCACGAGTAGTAAAGATTTCACCTCAATGAAAGTGCATAAAAAACTGCATAAAAAACGAAAAACAAAACGAAAAAACACAAACAATACAAGCAAAAAAAACACTGAAAAATGTGCCTATTTCATGTAGAATTTTTCCTGCCAACATTTCAGGATTTGCAAATACTGAAAGATTGCACATTCCATAATTCATTAAAATTAGACTGAAGGATCTTCCACCTATCACTTATTGTGTCATTGGTTCACAAGCATCACTAGCCCCCAGCAGAAATTTATCATAGAATCATAGAATGTTAAAGTTGAAAGAGACCTCCAGGGTCATCATGTCCAACCCCCTGCTCAATGCAGGATTCACTAAACCATCTCAGACAGATGTCTGTCCAGCCTCTGTTTGAAGACCTCCATTGAAGAATTACTCACCCAGGGCCAGCTCCAGGTTTTTATGGGCCCCGGGTGAAAGAGTCTCAGTGGGCCTCCTTAATACAGACCACGATTCATGATGCACAGATACTGCAGAGAAATATGGGTATAGCACAACGCCAAACACTTCTCTTCTTCAATTACATGACTGATACCTATTGTAAATTGTACAAGAGCTCAAAAACAGCCAAATCCTCACAGCGCACAGTACAGACTGGACAGTACAGTCCTCCATACAATATTATGGGCACCACATAGTCTGCCCCTCTTCACCCATATAATACCCATGCAGGATGTCACCCCGCCATCCCCCATATAATGCTCCATACAGAATACTGGACCCAATATAATGCTCCATACAGAATACTGGACCACATATAATGCTCCATACAAAATATGGAGCTCTCCTCTACAGTGCACTGTGCTGCGTTCTGCATTGTTACGGCTCAGGAAAGGGCACTGTGGAAAGACTCCCCATTATCATCATCATTGCCTCCCCTCATCATCATTGCCTGCCCATCATCATTATCATTGCCTCCCTATCATCATCATTGCCTTCCCATTAATATCATCATCATCATTGCCTTCCCATTATCATTGCCTCCCCATCATCATCATTATCATTGCCTCCCCATTAATATCATCATCATCATTGCCTTCCCATTATCATTGCCTCCCCATTAATATCATCATCATCATTGCCTTCCCATTATCATTGCATCCCCATTAATATCATCATCATCATTGCCTTCCCATTATCATTGCCTCCCCATTAATATCATCATCATTGCCTTCCTATTATCATTGCCTCCCCATCATCATCATTATCATTGCCTCCCCATTAATATCATCATCATCATTGCCTTCCCATTATCATTGCCTCCCCATTAATATCATCATCATCATTGCCTTCCCATTATCATTGCCTCCCCATTAATATCATCATCATTGCCTTCCCATTATCATTGCCTCCCCATCATCATCATTATCATTGCCTCCCCATTAATATAATCATCATCATTGCCTTCCCATTATCATTGCCTCCCCATCATCATTGCCTCCCCATCATCATCATCATCATTGCCTCCTCACCACCATCACTGCCTCCCCCCACCACCATCACACATACAGCACCGCAGGCAGCACTCTCTCACATGCACACACGCAGGCACACACGCACACACGCCTCACCTGTCCGGCATCCGCGCGCTCTCTGCCACAGCCGGCTGCTGAATGATGACGTCATTCAGCAGCGCTGCTGTGAGAGAGGAAGCGCCGGCGCAGGCGCCACCTGGAACTCGGAGCTGCGGCAGCGGAGGCACGGGGAGAGGTAAGTATTGCGCCGGCTGCTGCCAGGGCCCTGAGCAAGCGGGGGGCCCAGTGGTGGCGCTGACACCGCTAACGGGCGCTGGGGTGCCCGACGGCGAATGGGCCCCTCCCGCCTGCTCAGGGCCCCGGCACTTGCCCGGGTGTGCCGGGTGCTGACGCCGGCCCTGTGCTCACCACCTCTCATGGCAGCCTGTTCCCTCATTGATCACCCTCACTGTCAAAAAGTTTTTTCTAATATCTAATCTGTATCTTCTCCCTTTCAGTTTCATTCTGTTGCTTCTTATGTTACCTTGTGCAAATTAGAATAAGGATGATCCCTGTGTGTCATACCTTCAGATATTTGTAGACATGTTGAACCTATGCACTAGGGAGACAGCAAAACATTCAGTTGAGGTGGTTTTGGAGACAAATTGTTCTGTGTTTTTTATTATAAAATCTACTATAATCACCAACTGTTTAAGTTAAGCTATATTACCCTTACCCGGCAACTGGCCATTCTCCCATCTGGCAATTTGGCAATTTTGTTTGAAAGTGGAATTCATGGGTGCTATTTAACTCTACCCCCACCATTGATTGGCAGCTTTCTGTGTACATGTACATAGCTAGAAAGCTGTTAATCAACGACATTGGCAGGTTTATACAGAGCTAAGCTTTAACGGGATTGTCTTAAACACTACTTAATTTTCATTGTAAATCTCCATTTAATGAATAAAATCTAAATCTAAATAAAACTAAACTATTTCCTAATATACCCAATTTAATATGAGTGATGAGCAAACGTTCTTGGATAATGTGTTATCTGTGCATGCTCGGGTGCTAACCGAGTGTCTTTAGAGTACTCGAAAAATATGTTCACATCTCAGGTTGTTCGACAGCCACAACACATGCATGCATTGCCTGTTCTTTAAACAATCCCTGTATGTATTGCGGTGTTAAACAGTCACGAGACCTGCTGCAGGAACTCGAACATATAATTCGAGCAAGTCAAAGACACTCGATTAGCACATGACTATGCTCGGATAACACTTTATCCAAGCTTGTTCACTCATCCCTTATAAATATCCTTCCCTAACTACACAAGCTAACTACTTTTCTTTTTTTTTTTTAAATTCCCTTTTTGATACTGCTTTGTTTGAGAATCCAAATGCATGTTGAGATACTCACACAAAACATCATCAGGAGGAAGAGACTGCAGTCACTACCGAAGCCACTGCCTCTTCTGGAGCATAGCATCATCAGTGACTCTTATTTCATGAGTTGGGCTAATACCTGTGTGAAATGCACTGTGCGATATGCACAAAGACAGTGCACTCTCTCACCTGCTCAGATTAGCCAAAGGAGCTGGTAACAAAGTGCACTTTCAATGGTGTCCAGAAACCAGTGCCATATCCGCAAGTGACGTCATTTGTGGGGTGGTACTTGTCTTTTTACAGCAAACACTGAAAGTGCGCTCTGGTACCAGCTTGTTACTGCTGATCCGAGCAGGCAAGAGAGTGCACTGTCTTTGTGCACATCTCACAGGTACTTGCCCAGCCCCTGAAACAAGTGTAACTGATAACGCTTTTTTTCAGGAGAGGAGCAGAGGACTTCAGCTTTTACCCTTGATGATGCTTCATTTGAGTGTCACAGCATGCACTCTCCAACAAAGCGTCATCAAAAATGAGGAAGTTGTGGAAAAACACTAAGAAGTTACTGTAATAAGTGAAGGATAGGAATTTTTTAATTCAATTATATTAGAAAATAGCTTAGATTATGGCATTAAATAGATAAGCATCTAGGAAGAAGATAATTTGTATTTCAAACCAAACCCTTTAGCAGAACTAATAGATCAGCAGCAGATAAAAAAAGTGATTTTATGAAAAGGACACAAAGCAGCCCAGTACATGATACATTGCTGGAAATAGGGTTTCTTCCACTACGTTGTGCAGCTCTCAGACAAGGTAACAAAAACCTGATTCCTTTTAACGATAGTCAATGACATACATATTTAACTGTATATACAGTATCTTTGGGGCATAAATTCAACAGACCTGATCCTGCCAAAAACACCAGGTCCAATATGTACATGGCTATTTAATTACTAAACGTAAGGCATAAAATAACATTGTGCTGGAGTAGTAGATGGTCCCTTTCAAGTCCAATAGTTTATCATAATATGCCCCTTTAGGTGTGATTTTGGAGGTGGAAACGGGCTCCATTAACCCCTTAGCCCGTGTGTGGCTGCAATTGTTGCACCTATGGTATGTCGGCCCCTGGTGCATATTAAGGCATCATAGAAGTAGCTTGAAACATTTTTATTATGTTCTAAAGTGAATTTTATAAACAATGTTTAACCCCTTAGTGACAGAGCAAATTTGCAGCTTAATGACTAGGCCCATTTTTACAATTCTGACCACTGTCACTTTATGAGGTTATAACTCTGGAATGCTTTAACAGATCCCGCTGATTCTGAGATTGTTTTTTCGTGACATATTGTACTTCACGTTAGTGGTAATTTTTTTTATATGACTTGCGTTTATTTATGAAAAAAACAGAAATATGGCGAAAATTTAGCAATTTTCAAACTTTACACTACCGGTCAAAAGTTTAGGGTCACTTAGAAATTTCCTTATTTTTGAAAGAAAAGCAGTTTTTTTCCAATGAAGCTAACATTAAATGATTCAGAAATACACTCTATACAGTGTTAATGTGGTAAATGACTATTCTAGCGGCAAACGTCTAGTTTGTAATGCAATATCTTCATAGGTGTATAGAGGCCCATTTCCAACAACCATCACTCCAGTGTACTTATGGTATTTTGTGTTCGCTAACTGTGTAAGAAGGCTAATAGATGGTTAAAATACCCTTTAAAACCCTTGTGCAAGTATGTTAACACAGCTGAAAATCGTTTGGTTGATTAGAGAAGCTATAAAACTGACCTTCCTTTGAGCTTGTTGAGAATCTGGAGCATTACATTTGTTGGTTCCATTAACTCTCAAAATGGCCAAAAAAAAAGAACTTTCTTGTGAAACTCGACAGTCTATTCTTGTTCTTAGAAATGAAGGCTATTCCATGCGAAAAATTACCAAGAAACTGAAGAATTCATACAATGGTGTGTAGTACTCCCTTTAGAGGAGTGCACAAACAAGCTCTAACCAGAGAAGAAAGACAAGTGGGAGGCCCCGCTGCACAACTGAGCAACAAGACAAGTACATTAGAGTCTTTAGTTTGAAAAATTGACGCCTCACAGGTCCTCAACTGGCAGCTTCATTAAACAGTACACATTAAACGCCAGTGTCAACATCTACAGTCAAGAGGCGATTTGGGGATGCTGGCCTTCAGGGCAGATTGGCAAAACAAAAGCCATATTTAAGACTGGCTTAAATGAAAGGAAAAGATTAATATGGGCAAAAGAACACAGACATTGGACAGAGGAATATTGGCTTTTGTTTTGCCAATCTGCCCTGAAGGCCAGCATCCCCAAATCGCCTCTTCACTGTAGATGTTGACACTGGCGTTTAATGTGTACTGTTTAATGAAGCTGCCAGTTGAGGACCTGTGAGGCGTCAATTTTTCAATCTAAAGACTCTAATGTACTTGTCTTGTTGCTCAGTTGTGCAGTGGGGCCTCCCACTTGTCTTTCTTCTCTGGTTAGAGCTTGTTTGTGCACTCCTCTAAAGGGAGTACTACACACCATTGTATGAATTCTTCAGTTTCTTGGTAATTTTTCGCATGGAATAGCCTTCATTTCTAAGAACAAGAATAGACTGTCGAGTTTCACAAGAAAGTTCTTTTTTTTTGGCCATTTTGAGAGTTTAATGGAACCAACAAATGTAATGCTCCAGATTCTCAACAAGCTCAAAGGAAGGTCAGGTTTATAGCTTCTCTAATCAACCAAACGGTTTTCAGCTGTGTTAACATACTTGCACAAGGGTTTTAAAGGGTATTTTAACCATCTATTAGCCTTCTTACACAGTTAGCGAACACAAAATACCATAAGTACACTGGAGTGATGGTTGTTGGAAATGGGCCTCTATACACCTATGAAGATATTGCATTACAAACTAGACGTTTGCCGCTAGAATAGTCATTTACCACATTAACACTGTATAGAGTGTATTTCTGAATCATTTAATGTTAGCTTCATTGGAAAAAAACTGCTTTTCTTTCAAAAATAAGGAAATTTCTAAGTGACCCTAAACTTTTGACAGGTAGTGTACATTTTTATGCCCTTAAATCAGAGAGATATGTCACACAAATTTCTTAATAAATAACATTTCCCACATGTCTACTTTACATCAGCACAATTTTGGAAACAATTTTTTTTACAAAGTTTTAAGGGTTAAAAGTTGACCAGCAATTTCTCATTTTTACAACAATCATTTTTATTTTAGGGACCACATCACATTTAAAGTCACTTTGAGGGGTCTATATGATAGAAAATACCCAAAAGTGACACCATTCTAAAAACTGCACCCCTCAGGGTGCTCAAAACCACAAAAAAAGAAGTTTATTAACCCTTTACGTGCTTCACAGGAACTGAAACAATGTGTAAGGAAAAAATTTACATTTAACTTTTTTGCAAAAAATTTATTTCAGAACCAATTTTTTAATTTTCACAAGTGTTAAAAGAGAAAATGAGCCGTAATGTTTCTTGTGTAATTTCTCCTGAAAACGCTTTTTGGGCGCATGGCAGAGGTCGCAAGGGAAGGAGAGCCATTTGACTTTTTCAACGCAGAATTGACTGGATGCCATGTAGCGTTTGGAGACCGCTTGATGTGCCTAAACAGTGGAAACCCCCATACATGACCCCATTTTGGAAACTAGACCCCTTAAGGAACTTATCTAGATGTGTGGTGAGCACTTTGAACCCCCAAGTGCTTCACAGAAGTCTATAACTTAGAGCTGTGAAAATAAAAAATCATTTTTTTCCTCAAAAATGATTTTTTAGTCCATTATTTTTTATTTTCCCAAGGGTACCAGGAGAAATTGGACCACAAAAGTTGTGCAATTATTCCTGAGTACGCTGATACCCCATATTGTGGAGGGAACCACTGTTTGGGCGCATGGCAGAGCTTGGAAGGGAAGGAGCGCCATTTTGTAATGCAGACATTAATGGAATGTTCTTCGGGCGTCATGTTGTGTTTGCAGAGCCCTTGATGTGCCTAAACAGTAGAAACCCCCTGCAAGTGACACCATTTTGGAAACAAGACCCCCCAAGGAGCTTATCTAGACGTGTGGTGAGCACTTTGAACCCCAAATGCTTCACAGAAGTTTATAAATGCAGAGCCGTGAAAAAAAAATCTTTTTTTCCTCAAATATGATATTTTAGCCAGCTATTTTTTATTTTCCAAGGGTAACAGGAGAAATTAGAACCCAAAAATTGGTGTGCAATTTGTCTTGAGTACGCTGATACCCCATATTTTGGGGTAAACAACTGTGTGGGCGCACGGCAAGGCTCGGAAGGGAGGGAGCACCATTTGACTTTATGAACACCATGTCGTGTTTGGAGACCCCATGATGTGCCTAAATAGTGGAAACCCCTCAATTCTAGCTCCAACTCTAACCCCAACAAACCCCTAACGCTAATCCCAACCCTAATCCCAACCCTAACCCTAACCCTAATCCCAACCCTAATTGTAACGCCAACCCTAATTGTAACCCTAAACCTAAATATAACCCTAACCCTAATTATAACCCAACCCTAATGGAAAAATGAAAATAAATATATTTTCTTTTTTTATTATATGTTCCTAACAAAGGGGGTGATAAATGGGGGGTTTATTTACTATTTTTTTTATTTTGAGCACTGTGATAGCGTTTATCACAGTGATCAAAATGTACCTGCACTAAATGAATGAATCTGCCGGCCGGCAGATTCGGTGGGCGCACTGCGCATGCTCCAGCCATTTGCTTTCTAGGAAGAAGACGCGGGGAGCTTCGGAAGCTATGGGAGGATTGAGGGACATCGGGAGGTACGGGGGACAGATCGTGGGACCCGGGGACCCTATTTTTCTCCCCTATGATGTGCGATCACATCAGAGGAGAGAGAAATTAAATGCAGAATCTCGGCTTCTTTTTTTTGCAGTCGCCGTTATATGGTTAATAACGGCGATCGCAAAAGCGGGGTCGGTAAAAACCGACCCAAATCATGTTCTCTGGGGTCTCGGCTACCCACGGTAGCCGAGACCCCAGAGAAAATCCAACTCTGGGGGGGCGCTATATACTTACTCCACAGCGGCGTGAATTAACGGCACTGTGGTTTAAGTACCACCGCCATTAAAAGACGTATCGGCGGTCATTAAGGGGTTAAGATGTTGCTCAATTCAACACAAATGTACGGTATAATGTTGGACAAGCAGAAAGGAAGCATTGTGTATTTTTTACATTCTTCATAGATGAGCCCTAGACCAATCTGCAGTTTGTCCAAAATGATACAATTTTATTTTGTTTGTTTTCCTCTGTAAATTTCAATATGAAACATTCTATTCATTAACCCTTTAACCCCTGGAGCTTTTTTCGGTTTTGCGTTTTCGTTTTTCGCTCCCCTTTTTCTCAGAGCCATAACTTTTTCATTTTTTTGTCAATATGGCCATGTGAGGGCTTGTTTTTTGCAGGACGAGTTGTACTTTTGCACTATATCATTGGTTTTACCATGCCATATATTAGAAAACAGGAAAAAAATTCCAAGTGAGGTGAAATTGTAAAAAAAGTGCAATCCCACACATGTTTTCGTTTGGCTCTTTTACTATGTTCACTAAATGCTACAACTGACCTGCCATTATGATTCTCCAGGTCATTACAAGCTCATAGACACCAAGTATATCTAGTTTCTTTTTTATCTAAATGGTGAAAATAAATTCCAAACTTTGTTAAAAAAAAAAAATTGTGCCATTTTCCGATACCCGTAGCGTCTCCATTTTTTGTGATCTCGGGTTAGTTGAAGCTTTTTTTTTTTGCATTATGAGCTGACATTTTTAATGATACTTATTTTGGTGCAGATACGATGTTTTGATCACTCATTACTGCATTTTAATGCAATGTCGTGGCGACCAAAAAAACCTAATTCTGGCGTTTCGACTTTTTTTTCTTGCAATGCCGTTTAGCAATTAGGTTAATACTTTTTTTTATTGATGGATCGGGCAATTCTGAACACGGCGATACCAAATATGTGTATGTTTGATTTTTTTTATTGTTTTATTTTGAATGGGGCGAAAGGGGGATGATTTGAACTTTTCTATTTTTTTATTTTTTTAATATTTTTAAAAACTTTTTTACTTTTGGCATGCTTCAATAGTCTCCATGGGAGACTAGAAGCTGCCACAACCTGCTCAGCTCTGCTACGTAGAGGCAATGATCAGATTGCCTCTATATAGCAGAATTACTTAATTGCTATGAGCGCCGACCACCGCAAGCTGGCACTGACAACCCTAGAGCTCTCCAGGAGACCTCTGGCTGTCATGCCAACGAACCGGTGACCCACAATCACGTGACAGGGATCACCGTGTGGGCGGGTTTCCGGTCTGATGGCCAGAAGCATGAGTTAAATGCCTCTGTCAGCATTTGACAGTGGCATTTAACTAGTTTATAGCCATGCATGGATCACAATTCCACATGCGGCTATTGTGAGCACTTCTCAGCTGTTCAAAACAGCTGACGTGTCTCGGGAAAGATGTGGGCTCACCGCTGAAGCCCACATCAAAGGGAGGGAATCTGACATCAGCGTACTATTATGCCTGATGTCAGAAAGGGGTTAAACATGCTGGCAATGTCTTACTTTTAAGTGGTTTTCTTATGAAGCAATCCTCACTAATCTTTATGAATTTCATAGAGGTTTTCACAGCCTATCCCACTTGTTCGAAACCAGAACCATCTATGCATTAAACCGACAAACATTTTGCTCAAGTAATGCTACATTATTCCATCATTCTGAATAAGTCCAATTATTAAAACTGTTAAAAAACATATCTAATAAGCAATGTAAACTGAGATTCATTTTGAAGAGACATTTTAAGTCTTAAAATCATTTAAGTAAGAAAGAATGTTTGTGTTGAATTTTGTGAGACACAAAAACTCGCCTTAGCCGAACTCAATATTTTCATGAACTTATTAAACAGCAATTAAATGAGATGCTCATAGAAAAGTAAACACATGCACCCGCTATTAAAATAGAAAAACTTGTTTTTAATAAAATGTAATTAAACTATGAATTTAAATATTCAACAGCAGGGACCAGGATTTGGGTTTTTTAAGATGTATTTTTCTCTGATCTATTGCAAGTGTTTGTTGTAAACATTATGGCTGTTAGTTAAAGTGATGATGATGCTAAACAGTTGCCTTTTATATAATGCAGGATGCAGCCGGGATAAATTAGCCGATTCCACGCACACAGTTGCTTCAAGGACCTTCATCATCAATATAAGGAAGGAAGTTTAAAATGATATTTCTTAGTAATTGAACTGACTGCATGCTAAACACTTTAATCTATCCCTTTCATTTTTTTCAAAGAGACAGTAAAAAAGAAAAGCTCCCCTGAAGTTTGTGTGTTATTGATGTGGCAAATAAAGCAGATAAATGAAATGGACAGAATAAATGGCAAGAAATCCGCTATGAAATGAGCATATAAATTGTTACTATGGAAACAGAGCTTGTAATTAGAGGGAATTTAGAAAATTAGAAAGACACAATAGATTGTTAATCAGTATGCAAATTAAATGATACTCATTCTTTTCCCAGAAGATAGTAAAAGTTAACTTTGTATAGCTGCAGCGAGATATCTTAACATAAAGATCATCTATAGATAAGAGGATCAAATGAAGAACTTTCATTATAGATTGTGTACATTGCCAACTTTGTTGGAGGTGAAAAGTAGAAGAATGGGGTTAATTTTCAGTTTCCATTAGTGCATCCTTTTCATTATAGATAATGTAGCTACTTCATTAAGACAGAGATTATGGATGTCTCCATATAATGTGAATCTATGTTGTGCCAATACAACTTAAGGGTATGCCACACTAAACAAGATCGCTATCGAGATTGCTAAAATACGTCACTATTTAGCTATCTCGTTAGCGACGTCGTTGTGTGTGGCATGTAGCAATGACGTGGCCCCTGCTGTGATCTCGTTGATCATTCACTAGAGTTCTGGACCGTATTTTGATCGTTGGCGTCCCGCTGGTGAGCCTGAATCGCTGTGTTTGGCACCTTTTGTGAACGATGTGCGACCTCGTTGACGACGCATTAGTCAGCGGCGCAGGCGGGACTTTGTTTTCTTTCGTCAATGCCCTTCAGCTCCGATTGGTGACCACAACATCACCTCAGCTATAATAACTGCGCCCCCATCCATTGTTTCCAGAGCACTTTATGGGTCTCTTTGTGCGTTGTTGCGAGGATAGTATCGTGTGGCGGAGTTTTGTGATCCTGTTTGTGGCGCAGTGGTGGGTTTTTGCGATCCTGTCTGAGTCGCTAGAGCACCATCCATCCCCATTTGGATTTGGATATTCGGGATATTTGGATTCAAGGTACATTTTTTTTGGTCTGCTTTATTTATTTTACACCCCTGACCTTAATTTTTTTTTTTTTTTCGTCTGCTTTATTTATTTTACACCCCTGACCTTATTTTATTTTTTTTCGTCTGCTTTATTTATTTTACACCCCTGACCTTATTTTTTTTTTCGTCTGCTTTATTTATTTTACACCCCTGACCTTATTTTTTTTTTTTTCGTCTGCTTTATTTATTTTACACCCCTGACCTTATTTTTTTTTTTCCGTCTGCTTTATTTATTTTACACCCCAGACCTTTTTTTTTTTTTTTCGTCTGCTTTATATATTTTACACCCCCCACCATTTTAGACATTTGTAAACTGTATATTAAATGTTAACTGAAAAGTTAAATTTTTTTTTTTATATACAGGTCCTTCTCAAAAAATTAGCATATAGTGCTAAATTTAATTATTTTCCATAATGTAATGATTACAATTAAACTTTCATTTATTTTAGATTCATTACACACCAACTGAAATTTGTCAGGTCTTTTATTGTTTTAACCCTTAGTGACAGAGCCATTTTGCAGCTTAATGACCGGGCCAATTTTTACAATTCTGACCACTGTCACTTTATGAGGTTATAACTCTGGAACGCTTTAACGAATCCAGCTGATTCTGAGATTGTTTTTTCGTGACATATTGTACTTCACGTTAGTGGTAAAATTTCTTTGATATGACTTGTGTTTTTTATGAAAAAAACGGAAATATGGCAAAAATTTTGAAAATTTAACAATTTTCAAACTTTTAATTTTTATGCCCTTAAATCAGAGAGATATGTCACACAAATTTCTTAATAAATAACATTTCCCACATGTCTACTTTACATCAGCACAATTTTGGGACCAAAATTTTTTTTTATTACGAAGTTATAAGGGTTAAAAGTTGACCAGCGATTTCTCATTTTTACAACACCATTTTTATTTTAGGGACCACCTCACATTTGAAGTCACTTTGAGGGGTCTATATGATAGAAAATAGCCAAAAGTGACACCATTCTAAAAACTGCACCTCTCAAGGTGCTCAAAACCACATTCAAGAAGTTTATTAACCTTTTATGTGCTTCACAGGAACTGAAGCAATGTGGAAGGAAAAAATTAACATTTAACTTTTTTTGCAAAAACTTTACTTCGGAACCTATTTTTTTTATTTTCACAACTGTTAAAAGAAAAAATGAACCACAAAATTTGTTGTGCAATTTCTCCTGATTAAGCCGATACCCATATGTGGGGGTAAACCACTTTTTGGGCGCACGGCAGAGGTTGCAAGGGAAGGAGCGACATTTGACTTTTTCAACGCAGAATTGGCTGGACGCCATGTCGCGTTTGTAGAGGCCCTGATGTGTCTAAACAGTGGAAACCCATCACAAGTGACCCCATTTTGGAAACTAGACCCCCTAAGGAACTTATCTAGATGTGTGGTGAGCACTTTGAACCTCCAAGTGCTTCACAGAAGTTTATAACATAGAACAGTGAAAATAAAAAATCATATTTTTTCCACAAAAACAATCTTTTCACCCCAATTTTTTTTTCCCAAGGGTAACAAGACCCCAAAAGTTTTTGTGCAATTTGTCCTGAGCATTCTGATACCCCATATGTGGGGGTAAACCATTGTTTGGGTGCAAGGCAGAGCTTGGAAGGGAAGGAGCGCCGTTTGACTTTTTCAGCGCAGAATTGTCTGGACGTCATGTCGTGTTTGTAGAGGTCCTGATGTGTCTAAACAGTGGAAACCCCCCACAAGTGACCCCATTTTGGAAATTAGACCCCCTAAGGAACTTATCTAGATGTGTGGTGAGCACTTTGAACCTCCAAGTGCTTCACAGAAGTTTATAACATAGAACCGTGAAAATAAAAAATCATATTTTTTCCACAAAAACGATCTGTTCACCCCAATTTTTATTTTCCCAAGGGTAACAAGACCCCAAAAGTTTTTGTGCAATTTGTCCTGAGCATGCCGATACCCCATATGTGGGGGTAAACCACTGTTTGGGCGCACGGCAGGGCTTGGAAGTGAAGGAGCGCCGTTTGACTGTTTCAAATCAAAATTGGCTGGAATTGAAATTGGACGCCATGTCGCGTTTGGAGAGCCCCTGATACGCCTAAACAGTCGAAATCCCCCACAAATCACACCATTTTGGAAACTAGACCCATTAAGGAACTTATCTAGATGTGTGGTGAGAACTTTGAACCCCCAAGTGCTTCACAGAAATTAATAAACGTAGAGCCGTGAAAATAAAAAATCATTTTTTTTCTCAAAAATGATTCTTTAGCCCGCTATTTTTTTTTATTTTCTCAAGGGTAACAGGAGAAATTGGACCCAAAAAGTTGTTGTGCAATTTTTCCTGAGTACGCTGATACCCCATATGTGGGGTGAAACCACTGTTTGGGCGCATGGGAGTGCTTGGAAGTGAAGGAGCGCCATTTTGTAATGCAGACTTTGATGGAATGTTCTGCGGGCGTCATGTTGTGTTTGCAGAGCCCTTGATGTACCTAAACAGTAGAAACCCCCTGCAAGTGACACCATTTTGGAAACTAGACCCCCCAAGGAGCTTATCTAGATGTGTGGTGAGCACTTTGAACCCCCAAGTGCTTCACAGAAATTTATAAACGCAGAGCCGTGAAAATGAAAAATCATTTTTTTTCTCAAAAATGTTTTTTTTAGCCAGCTATTTTTTATTTTCCCAAGGGTAACAGGAGAAATTAGAATCCCAAAATCGGTGTGCAATTTGTCCTGAGTACGCTGATACCCCATATGTTGGGGTAAACCACTGTTTGGGCGCACGGCAGGCTCGGAAGGGAGGGAGCGACATTTGACTTTTTGAAAGCCACGTCGTGTTTGGAGACCCCCTGATGTGTCTAAACAGTGGAAACCCCCCACAAGTGACCCCATTTTGGAAACTAGACCCCTTAAGGAACTTATCTAGATGTGTGGTGAGCACTTTGAACCCCCAAGTGTTTCACAGAAATTTATAAACGCAGAGCCGTGAAAATGAAAAATCATTTTTTTTTCTCAAAAATGTTTTTTTTAGCCAGCTATTTTTTATTTTCCCAAGGGTAACAGGAGAAATTAGAACCCCAAAATTGGTGTGCAATTTGTCCTGAGTATGCTGATACCGCATATGTTGAGGTAAACCACTGTTTGGGCGCACGGCAGGGCTCGGAAGGGAGGGAGCGACATTTGACTTTTTGAAAGCCACGTCGTGTTTGGAGACCCCCTGATGTGTCTAAACAGTGGAAACCCCCCACAAGTGACCCCATTTTGGAAACTAGACCCCTTAAGGAACTTATCTAGATGTGTGGTGAGCACTTTGAACCCCCAAGTGTTTCACAGAAATTTATAAACGCAGAACTGTGAAAATAAAAAAATCATTTTTTTTCTCAAAAATGATTTTTTTAGCCAGCTATTTTTTATTTTCCCAAGGGTAACAGGAGAAATTAGAACGCCAAAATTGGTGTGCAATTTGTCCTGAGTACGCTGATACCCCATATTTTGGGGTAAACCACTGTTTGGGCGCACGGCAGGGCTCGGAAGAGAGGGAGCGCCATTTGACTTTTTGAACACCACGTCGTGTTTGGAGACCCCCTGATGTGCCTAAATAGTGGAAATCCCTCAATTCTAGCTCCAACCCTAACCCCAACACACCCCTAACCCTAATCCCAACCCTAAACCTAACCTAAATCCCAACCCTAATTGTAACCCTAACCTTAATTGTAACCCTAACTCTAATTGTAACCCTAACCCTAATTTTAACCCTAACCCTAATTGTAACCTTAACCCTAATTATAACCCTAATTATAACCCTAACCCTAAGGCTAGGTTCATTTTGCGTTTTACCAGCCCGTTCAACACATAGCGTTGACGGGCTGGTAACGGTATAGCATAACACGATCGCGTTATGCTATACCCGCTAGCGCAGAGGAATCAGCAGATGATTCATCTGCGCTAGCGGTGACGGAGCCCAGACGCTGCAGCCCGCGTCCGAGGCTCCGTCACTGAATGATGGCACGTCGCAAACGCATCCCGCTTTACGGCATGCGTCGCGATGCGCCCTCAAATGGGGTGAATGGCAGCGTTAACGGACTGCGTTACACCGCGTTATTCCGCGGTGTAACGCAGTCCGTCTAACGGACTGCCATAATGCAGTATGAACCCAGCTTAACCCTAATGCTAATTATAACCCTAACCCTAATGCTAACCCTAACCCTAATTATAACCCTAACCCTAACAGAAAAATGAAAATAAATATAATTTCTATTTTTTATTATATGTCCCTAACTAAGGGGGTGATAAATGGGGGGTTATGTACTGTTTTTTTTATTTTGATCACTGTGATAGTTTATCACAGTGATCAAAATGCACTTTCTGGAGAATGAATGAAATCATTTTTGAATCTGCCGCCAAGCAGATCGGCGGGCGCACTGCGCATGCGCCCGCCATTTTTTTTGCAGGAAGAAGACGCCGGGATCCTGGGGTCTGCGGGAGGACGGAGGACACCGGTAAGTATACGGGGGGGGGCGATCGGGGGACCGGGGAACCCTCATTTTCTCCCCTCTGATGTGCGATCACATCAGAGGGGAGAGAAATCATTTTTTTTTTTTTTGCGATCGCATCTATGCTTGCATAAATGCGATCGCAACACCGGGATCGGTGAATACCGACCCGGATCATGTTCTCTGGGGTCTCGGCTACCCCCGGTAGCCGAGACCCCAGAGAATATTTGCCCATCCCCCCCAGGACACAGCGGCACATAGCGGCGGGCGCACTGAGCATGCGCCCGCCATTTTCTTCATCGCGCCGGCCCCGGGGGACACCGGAGGGCCCTGGGGCCACATACAGGACATCGGGGGCCACATGGGGGTCCCGGGGACCCTTTTTCTCTGTCCTCTGATGTCCGATGACATCAGAGGACAGAGAAATTAATGGCACAACTTTTTTTTTTTTTTTGCGGTCGCCGTTATAGGGTTAATAACGGCGATCGCAACATCGGTGTCGGTAAAAACCGACCCGATTCATGTTCTCTGGGGTCTCGGCTACCCCCGGTAGCCGAGACCTCGGAGAAAATGCGCCTCTGGGGGGCGCTATTCACTTTTTCCACAGCGCCGTTAATTAACGGCGCTGTGGTTTAAGTACCCTTAATGACCGCCGTTAAAAGGCGTATCGGCGGTCGTTAAGGGGTTAATACTGATGATTTTGGCATACAACTCCTGATAACCCAAAAAACCTGTCTCAAAAAATTAGCATATCAAGAAAAGGTTCTCTAAACGACCTATTACCCTAATCTTCTGAATCAACTAATTAACTCTAAACACATGCAAAAGATTCCTGAGGCTTTAAAAACTCCCTGCCTGGTTCATTACTCAAAACCCCCATCATGGGTAAGACTAGCGACCTGACTGATGTCAAGAAGGCCATCATTGACACCCTCAAGCAAGAGGGTAAGACCCAGAAAGAAATTTCTCAACAAATAGGCTGTTCCCAGAGTGCTGTATCAAGGCACCTCAATGGGAAGTCTGTTGGAAGGAAACAATGTGGCAGAAAACGCTGTACAACGAGAAGAGGTGACCGGACCCTGAGGAAGATTGTGGAGAAGGACCGATTCCAGACCTTGGGGGACCTGAGGAAGCAGTGGACTGAGTCTGGTGTAGAAATATCCAGAGCCACCGTGCACAGGCGTGTGCAGGAAATGGGCTACAGGTGCCGCATTCCCCAGGTAAATCCACTTTTGAACCTTAAACAGCGGCAGAAGCGCCTGACCTGGGCTACAGAGAAGCAGCACTGGACTGTTGCTAAGTGGTCCCAAGTACTTTTTTCTGATGAAAGCAAATTTTGCATGTCATTCGGAAATCAAGGTGCCAGAGTCTGGAGGAAGACTGGGAGAAGGAAATGCCAAAATGCCTGAAGTCCAGTGTCAAGTACCCACAGTCAGTGATGGTGTGGGGTGCCATGTCATCTGCTGGTGTTGGTCCACTGTGTTTCATCAAGGGCAGGGTCAATGCAGCTTTCTATCAGGAGATTTTGGAGCACTTGATGCTTCCATCGGCTGAAATGCTTTATGGAGATGAAGATTTCATTTTTCAGCACGACCTGACACCTGCTCACAGTGCCAAAACCACTGGTAAATGGTTTACTGACCATGGTATTACTGTGCTCAATTGGCCTGCCAACTCTCCTGACCTGAACCCCATAGAGAATCTGTGGGATATTGTGAAGAGAAAGTTGAGAGACGCAAGACCCAACACTCTGGATGAGCTTAAGGCAGCTATCGAAGCATCCTGGGCCTCCATAACACCTCAGCAGTGTCACAGGCTGATTGCCTCCATGCCACGCCGCATTGAAGCAGTCATTTCTGCAAAAGGATTCCCGACCAAGTAATGAGTGCATAACTGAACATTATTATTTGATGGTTTTTTTGTTTGTTTTGAAAAAACACTTTTATTTTATTGGACGGTTGAAATATGTTAATTTTTTGAGACAGGTTTTTTGGGTTATCAGGAGTTGTATGCCAAAATCATCAGTATTAAAACGATAAAAGACTTGACAAATTTCAGTTAGTGTGTAATGAATCTAAAATATATGAAAGTTTAATTGTAATCATTACATTATGGAAAATAATTAAATTTAGCACTATATGCTAATTTTTTGAGAAAGTCCTGTATATGTTTTATTCTATTCTTTATTTTATTTTGTTTAAACACTTTAGTAATAGTAATTAATTAGCAATTAACTTTTCTCTTCTTTACCGTACAGGTTGCACATAATGAACCTGTCCACCGCGGAGCGTGTGATTGTGGCAGTTGCACTATCTATGGAGGCAGATCGACAAGAAGAGGCGCGGGTGGAAGAGAGGCGCTCCAAGCGAAAGCGTCGCATGTGGACCAGGGAATGGCTGGAGCAGAGGTCCAAATTCTCCCACATGCATCTAGTGAGGGAGTTGCAGGAGAAGAATCCGCAGGATTTCCGGAATTATCTACGGATGTCGGAGGATTCATTCAAGCTCCTACTGGAAGCTGTGAGGCCACTCATTGAACGGCAGGATACCCGGATGCGTGCAGCTGTTTCAGCAGAGGAACGTTTGGCAGTAACGCTGCGATTTCTGGCAACCGGACGTTCAGTGAAGGATTTGCAATTTTCTGCTGCAATTTCTCGGTCGCTGCTTGGAGAACTAATTCCGGAGACATGCAACGCCATAGTCCGCAGTTTACGGAGCTACATACCTTTTCCCAAATCAGTGGCGGAATGGCAAATTATTGCCTCTGATTTTGAACGGATTTGGCAGTTCCCAAACTGTGGTGGTGCCTTGGATGGCAAACATGTGCGGATCACGCAACCAGCCAAAAGCGGATCCTTTTTCATAACTACAAGGGCTACTTCAGCGTGATCCTCATGGCCCTTGTTAATGCCAATTATGAATTTATTGACGTTAATGTTGGCATTAATGGAAGGGTTTCTGACGGTGGCGTTTTGGAGCACACAACTTTTGGTGAACGGTTGTTTAATAATAAACTTAACTTGCCAACCAACATGGACACCACCGCCAACCTAAACTTTGTTTTTGTGGGCGATGAAGCCTTCCCCCTTAATGAGCATCTTGTGAAACCATATCCACAAAAAACTTTGACAGGGGAAAGGCGGATTTTTAATTACAGACTGTCTAGGGCACGGCGCGTTGTGGAAAATGCCTTCGGCATAATGGCCAACCGCTTCAGGGTTTTCCACACTCCAATCAACATGAAGCTGAAATACATAGACTCGGTGGTGTTGGCCTGTTGTGTGCTGCACAATTTTCTACGCAAACGCGATGCTGGTACTTACAGTCCGCCAAGCTTCATGGACTTGGACAGCAATGGTGACGTGGTGCTCGGAGAATGGCATGACAATGATCCCGCTATTGCAGGCCTTCAACCTGTCAATCAAGGCAGGAGCAAGGACGATGCGAAGGCCGGCCGAGACAAGTACTGCCATTACTTTAATGGGCCTGGTGCAGTGAGTTGGCAGCATCAGGTCTAGTTTGATTTTGATAATGTTTGACTTTTGCCTTTTTTTTAACAATGTTTTTATAATAAAAAAAATTTATTTTAAAAATGCATTCGTGCTTTTTTTCAATTATTTTACCTATATGGGAGAAGGGCTAATGATGGGTGAGATGTGGGGAGGGAGTAATGGGGATGGCAAAGAGACATGTTATCAGCAGCTGCAGTTTTTAAAATCTTTTCAAAGGCTTTTTTGTTGTCTATTTTTTGTTTTACATTGTATCTACTTGTCACACACGGGGTCATGGGAGTACCATCAGTCATAGGAGTTAATTGTTAAAAAAATAAAGAAAAAAGCTGCATAAATAAAGTTTAAATATATAATATATATATTTTAGTCATATATGAAAGATTAAAAAATTGTTATAAATATATTTAAAAATTCTTGGGAGGTAAAGGTGAACATTCACCAGGGAATCACAGCTATTCACAGATATGCGACGCCATTGTGATCGCAATGTGACTTGTCACGAGCTCCAGCTATACAGATATGCATACAGATATGCAAAGCCATTGTGATTGCAAGGTGAAGATTCTCGAGCCCCAGCCATACAGATATGCGACGCCATTGTGATCGCAATGTGACTATTGTCACGAGCTCCAGCTATACAGATATGCATACAGATATGCAAAGCCATTGTGATTGCAAGGTGAAGATTCTCGAGCCCCAGCCATACAGATATGCGACGCCATTGTGATCGCAATGTGACTATTGTCACGAGCTCCAGCTATACAGATATGCATACAGATATGCAAAGCCATTGTGATTGCAAGGTGAAGATTCTCGAGCCCCAGCCATACAGATGTGCGACGCCATTGTGATCGCAATGTGACTATTGTCACGAGCTCCAGCTATACAGATATGCATACAGATATGCAAAGCCATTGTGATTGCAAGGTGAAGACTCACGAGCCCCAGCCATAAAGATATGAGACGCCATTGTGATCGCCTAGCTTGGAACCGTTGTTTTGCGATCGCAACAGCATCTCATATCTGTGCTTGGCTGGGCGCATGGCTGCTGCGGTCACTTTGCAATCGCAATACCGTTTTGCGTCGCGAGTGCGGCCGCACGTAACG
Source organism: Oophaga sylvatica (assembly GCA_033576555.1). Taxonomy (NCBI): domain Eukaryota; kingdom Metazoa; phylum Chordata; class Amphibia; order Anura; family Dendrobatidae; genus Oophaga; species Oophaga sylvatica. Next base: position 216,322,212 of record JARQOD010000006.1, on the reverse strand, counting down.
TGCGCACGCTGTGACGTCATGGCGCTGGCATCGCCCAATGCGCTGTTGTTTGTAATGGCGGCAATGGCGGCGGCGAGACAGCGCGGGGCTAAATGAACAGATGAGGAGGTCCGTTATTTAATAAAAAAAACGGACCTCTGGGATTACCACTGCAGGCTACCTGTGGAGCATCCAATGCGCCACAAAAGGGTATGCCTGCAGAAAATCCGTCGAGGCCTGGAGAGGCGCTTTAATGTGCGGCGGACCAGAGAACAGATCCGCAAGAAGCTGGCGGACCTGCGATACCGCTCACGCGATAGGGTCGCCAGCATCCGGGCCCAACTCCGCAGGCCTCTGAGTGAGTATTGATGAGGGTATCTGGAGAGGTTATGTTTTGTGGGTTAGGCGACTTTCACACTTGCATTTTTTTGCGCTGCGTTTCGAGCGCACATGAAGCAAATTTAAAAAACGCATGCAAACGCTTGTAAACGCTGCGATATTTAGTCGCATCAGCATGCGCATTTCGACAAAAAACGCAGCGTTTGTCTGTGATTTCATGCGTTTTCGCATGCGTTTGTGTTTTTTTGGCGCATGCGTTGTCTATGTGTCACATTTCTATCATCTCTGTCTCCATCATCTCTGGCTCAATCATCTCTGTCTTTTTTGACCGGAAAAAAAAATGCAACATGTAGCGTCTAGCGCGTATGGGCGCACATCGGGAAAATGCGCAGCGGCACAACAAATGCACATGAACGCGTGCCAGCACCAGACCCTGCGCCCATCATGCTAAAGATAGGGGAACATTGCGCATGCGTCCGATAGCGCAAGTTGCACTACGCAAAAAAACGCAAGTATGAAAGTAGCCTTATCTACCTATATCAATGCACCCGCAGTGATGGGAGTACCGGCAGTGATGGGGCAAGGCAGTGATGGGAGTACCAGTCGTGAGGGGGTTTACAGGCATAGATGGAAGTACTGGGAGTAACGGGAGGACGAGTAGTGATGGGAGTACCAGTAGTGATGGGGCAGGCAATGATAATGGGAAGGCAATGCTAATGATGATATTAATGGGGAGACAATGATGATGGGAAGGCAATGATGATTATATTAATGGGGAGGCAATGATGATGATAATGGGGAGTCTGAATTGTATATTTCATTTACAGCACCACCTTCACCAGCTCCAGCTGCTCCATCGTCCCCAGCTATCCCTCCACCTCCATCATCTCCTTCCCGGCTACCCTCCACCACCATCATCACCTTTCCTCTCAACCCCTTCACCGGCAGCAACCCCCCCTCCTGATTTGGGGTCTTCTAGCCCGTTCCAGGGTATTGGCTTCTCTCCAGCATCATCCGTGACACGGATGCAGGCTCCCCATCAGGTAATTAACGCACATTATATAAACTTCATACAAGTTTGAGAACTTTGTTAGGTCTTATGTGTAATGGCTGTTGTGATATAATTTTTTTTTCTGTGTTTCCCTAGCCGGCGGAGCATCAGGTTCTGGGTGGGTGGTCAGCGGGTCCTCTAAGGAAAACCGTAAGTGTTAATTAACATAACATGTACATGTTGATGTTGCAACAGAATTCACTATTAACTGTTACCTTTACCTCCACAGAAATCCCAACTGCCCAGGACCTGTTGGTGTCCCACCGCCGGCTGATGGCGAAAATGCACTCCGCAGTGGCAGCTGTGAACAGCGCCATGGCTGCACTGCTGGAGCACGGGGTGATGCTGGAGAGGGCAGTGGCAGGACAACGGGGCCCTCAGTAATTTTTTTTTTTTTTTAATTATTTTGTAAATATTTTGTTTATAATTTTTTATTTTATTATTATCTTTCTGTTTTTTGTTTTTATTTACATTTCATTTAAAAAAATATATATATATACATATATATGACAGAATAATATATATTATATATTGAACGTTTATCTATGCAGGTGTGGTGTATTATTTTTTAGTATAAGGTTTTAGCGCTAGTGTGACCAGGGGCCTTTAAAAGAAATGTTAATTTTTGAAATTTTTTTCATTTCATTTTTTCCCTATGATGGAACACCTATGACAGCTGGTAGTCCCATGACACCGTGTGTGACAAGTAGATGTAATAAAAATACAACATTTTAATAGTTGACATCACATAATAAAAGACCACAATTCATTAGATAAATAAGATTTTTATTAAAAAAGGTAACAATGTAAAAAAAATATAGACAACAAAAAAACTTTTGTAAAAAATTTTAAAAACTACAACTGCTGGTAAGATGGATCGTTGCCATTACCATGCTGCCTCTGTGGTGTATAAAAATAAGGGAGAGCACCAACGTTTGGGTTTGCTGGATTTATCCCAATTGGGTTCGGCACAGGATTGTGCGGCCATGAGTAGTCCGGGTACTGCGGTCTTGGCATGACGACATATCTGTTATCCAGGTTTCCAAAAGACGCTTGAGTCAGTACCTCAAACATGAGTCTCTCTGCATGAATCCGCTGTACAGGATCCAGTGTAGGGAGTTTCTCATTAGCGAAGTATGCAAACCCTGTTATTTTAGTTTGGTCTTTTTCTGCCGTAAGCACTTTTTTCGCAATTTCCACCAATTCAGGAGTAGCCGAGATGGTAGCCGAGGTTGGAGCCTTCCTTTTCCTTCCTGAAAGTGAAAGCCGCCTCCGCACAGATGAGGATGGTGGCTCGACTACTTCTTCATCTTGGATCAACGCCATGCTGTCTTGTTCAGTTGGAGGTGTGGAGACCGCCTCTTCTGTGTCCTGCATGAACAAAAAACAAATGGTAAATCACAAAGAAAAAGAAATTAATCTTCACACTATAACACCCATATACAGCAAAAATGTGAAAACGACACTTGTAAAGACAAAGAAATTTATCTTCACACTATAACACCCGTATACAGCAAAAATGTGAAAACGACACTTGTAAATAGTTAGGCCTCAACCGTTGAGCTAGATAAATTATCAGTACATGAAGGGATAAATTCAGCCATTTTATCTACATTTCACAATTATATTTTTGAAATTTAAGTCCACTTTGGCATGTACATTAAAATGTGTTGTAATACAAAGGTACTTACATGTACGACAGGGGAGTCCGGCTGGATCACCGGGTCTAGATACAACATGGATGTCCCTTGTCTGGGTACTTCTTGGTCCCTTGTGAAAGCGAACAGATCAAAGTACCACAGTTGGGGGACATAAACATCTTCGGCCCCCGCTCCAGATTTGGTAGAATTTATAACTTTATTGAGCTCTTTTTTGTACACTGTGCGGAGGGCCTGAATGCGTTTTTTCACCGATGACTCATCCGCCGGTTCATCTGGGTAACGGTTCTTGCATAGCTCCACCAGTTTTTGGTACGCGTCCTTCTTTTTAAGCCTGTTACAGTAATCAGCCGACTTTATTTTCCACAGGCACGGCATTGAGCGATACAGCTCGATAAACTCCCGCAAAAATTCCTGCTTATCGGCCATCTGTAATAAAAAAAGGATTATGTGAGAACGGCAGAATGGTTAAATAAAATGCTTACATAGCCTACAACATAGAACACAGCAGGGAACATAAAATGGTGGTTGTGGGCACAGCTGGAGTAAACATTGACAGAGCTGGGATCATAAAATGGTGGTGGTGGGCGTGCCAGAACAAAACA
>JARQOD010000006.1:216280425-216318480 GCA_033576555.1 Oophaga sylvatica | reverse complement strand
ATTGTGATTGCAAGGTGAAGATTCTCGAGCCCCAGCCATACAGATATGCGACGCCATTGTGATCGCAATGTGACTATTGTCACGAGCTCCAGCTATACAGATATGCATACAGATATGCAAAGCCATTGTGATTGCAAGGTGAAGATTCTCGAGCCCCAGCCATACAGATGTGCGACGCCATTGTGATCGCAATGTGACTATTGTCACGAGCTCCAGCTATACAGATATGCATACAGATATGCAAAGCCATTGTGATTGCAAGGTGAAGACTCACGAGCCCCAGCCATAAAGATATGAGACGCCATTGTGATCGCCTAGCTTGGAACCGTTGTTTTGCGATCGCAACAGCATCTCATATCTGTGCTTGGCTGGGCGCATGGCTGCTGCGGTCACTTTGCAATCGCAATACCGTTTTGCGTCGCGAGTGCGGCCGCACGTAACGTGCGCACGCTGTGACGTCATGGCGCTGGCATCGCCCAATGCGCTGTTGTTTGTAATGGCGGCAATGGCGGCGGCGAGACAGCGCGGGGCTAAATGAACAGATGAGGAGGTCCGTTATTTAATAAAAAAAAACGGACCTCTGGGATTACCACTGCAGGCTACCTGTGGAGCATCCAATGCGCCACAAAAGGGTATGCCTGCAGAAAATCCGTCGAGGCCTGGAGAGGCGCTTTAATGTGCGGCGGACCAGAGAACAGATCCGCAAGAAGCTGGCGGACCTGCGATAACCGCTCACGCGATAGGGTCGCCAGCATCCGGCCCAACTCCGCAGGCCTCTGAGTGAGTATTGATGAGGGTATCTGGAGAGGTTATGTTTTGTGGGTTAGGCGACTTTCACACTTGCATTTTTTTGCGCTGCGTTTCGAGCGCACATGAAGCAAATTTAAAAAACGCATGCAAACGCTTGTAAACGCTGCGATATTTAGTCGCATCAGCATGCGCATTTCGACAAAAAAACGCAGCGTTTGTCTGTGATTTCATGCGTTTTCGCATGCGTTTGTTGTTTTTTTGGCGCATGCGTTGTCTATGTGTCACATTTCTATCATCTCTGTCTCCATCATCTCTGGCTCAATCATCTCTGTCTTTTTTGACCGGAAAAAAAAATGCAACATGTAGCGTCTAGCGCGTATGGGCGCACATCGGGAAAATGCGCAGCGGCACAACAAATGCACATGAACGCGTGCCAGCACCAGACCCTGCGCCCATCATGCTAAAGATAGGGGAACATTGCGCATGCGTCCGATAGCGCAAGTTGCACTACGCAAAAAAACGCAAGTATGAAAGTAGCCTTATCTACCTATATCAATGCACCCGCAGTGATGGGAGTACCGGCAGTGATGGGGCAAGGCAGTGATGGGAGTACCAGTCGTGAGGGGGTTTACAGGCATAGATGGAAGTACTGGGAGTAACGGGAGGACGAGTAGTGATGGGAGTACCAGTAGTGATGGGGCAGGCAATGATAATGGGAAGGCAATGCTAATGATGATATTAATGGGGAGACAATGATGATGGGAAGGCAATGATGATTATATTAATGGGGAGGCAATGATGATGATAATGGGGAGTCTGAATTGTATATTTCATTTACAGCACCACCTTCACCAGCTCCAGCTGCTCCATCGTCCCCAGCTATCCCTCCACCTCCATCATCTCCTTCCCCGGCTACCCCTCCACCACCATCATCACCTTTCCTCTCAACCCCTTCACCGGCAGCAACCCCCCCTCCTGATTTGGGGTCTTCTAGCCCGTTCCAGGGTATTGGCTTCTCTCCAGCATCATCCCGTGACACGGATGCAGGCTCCCCATCAGGTAATTAACGCACATTATATAAACTTCATACAAGTTTGAGAACTTTGTTAGGTCTTATGTGTAATGGCTGTTGTGATATAATTTTTTTTTCTGTGTTTCCCTAGCCGGCGGAGCATCAGGTTCTGGGTGGGTGGTCAGCGGGTCCTCTAAGGAAAACCGTAAGTGTTAATTAACATAACATGTACATGTTGATGTTGCAACAGAATTCACTATTAACTGTTACCTTTACCTCCACAGAAATCCCAACTGCCCAGGACCTGTTGGTGTCCCACCGCCGGCTGATGGCGAAAATGCACTCCGCAGTGGCAGCTGTGAACAGCGCCATGGCTGCACTGCTGGAGCACGGGGTGATGCTGGAGAGGGCAGTGGCAGGACAACGGGGCCCTCAGTAATTTTTTTTTTTTTTTAATTATTTTGTAAATATTTTGTTTATAATTTTTTATTTTATTATTATCTTTCTGTTTTTTGTTTTTATTTACATTTCATTTAAAAAAATATATATATATACATATATATGACAGAATAATATATATTATATATTGAACGTTTATCTATGCAGGTGTGGTGTATTATTTTTTAGTATAAGGTTTTAGCGCTAGTGTGACCAGGGGCCTTTAAAAGAAATGTTAATTTTTGAAATTTTTTTCATTTCATTTTTTCCCTATGATGGAACACCTATGACAGCTGGTAGTCCCATGACACCGTGTGTGACAAGTAGATGTAATAAAAATACAACATTTTAATAGTTGACATCAAATAATAAAAGACCACAATTCATTAGATAAATAAGATTTTTATTAAAAAAGGTAACAATGTAAAAAAAATATAGACAACAAAAAAACTTTTGTAAAAAATTTTAAAAACTACAACTGCTGGTAAGATGGATCGTTGCCATTACCATGCTGCCTCTGTGGTGTATAAAAATAAGGGAGAGCACCAACGTTTGGGTTTGCTGGATTTATCCCAATTGGGTTCGGCACAGGATTGTGCGGCCATGAGTAGTCCGGGTACTGCGGTCTTGGCATGACGACATATCTGTTATCCAGGTTTCCAAAAGACGCTTGAGTCAGTACCTCAAACATGAGTCTCTCTGCATGAATCCGCTGTACAGGATCCAGTGTAGGGAGTTTCTCATTAGCGAAGTATGCAAACCCTGTTATTTTAGTTTGGTCTTTTTCTGCCGTAAGCACTTTTTTCGCAATTTCCACCAATTCAGGAGTAGCCGAGATGGTAGCCGAGGTTGGAGCCTTCCTTTTCCTTCCTGAAAGTGAAAGCCGCCTCCGCACAGATGAGGATGGTGGCTCGACTACTTCTTCATCTTGGATCAACGCCATGCTGTCTTGTTCAGTTGGAGGTGTGGAGACCGCCTCTTCTGTGTCCTGCATGAACAAAAAACAAATGGTAAATCACAAAGAAAAAGAAATTAATCTTCACACTATAACACCCATATACAGCAAAAATGTGAAAACGACACTTGTAAAGACAAAGAAATTTATCTTCACACTATAACACCCGTATACAGCAAAAATGTGAAAACGACACTTGTAAATAGTTAGGCCTCAACCGTTGAGCTAGATAAATTATCAGTACATGAAGGGATAAATTCAGCCATTTTATCTACATTTCACAATTATATTTTTGAAATTTAAGTCCACTTTGGCATGTACATTAAAATGTGTTGTAATACAAAGGTACTTACATGTACGACAGGGGAGTCCGGCTGGATCACCGGGTCTAGATACAACATGGATGTCCCTTGTCTGGGTACTTCTTGGTCCCTTGTGAAAGCGAACAGATCAAAGTACCACAGTTGGGGGACATAAACATCTTCGGCCCCCGCTCCAGATTTGGTAGAATTTATAACTTTATTGAGCTCTTTTTTGTACACTGTGCGGAGGGCCTGAATGCGTTTTTTCACCGATGACTCATCCGCCGGTTCATCTGGGTAACGGTTCTTGCATAGCTCCACCAGTTTTTGGTACGCGTCCTTCTTTTTAAGCCTGTTACAGTAATCAGCCGACTTTATTTTCCACAGGCACGGCATTGAGCGATACAGCTCGATAAACTCCCGCAAAAATTCCTGCTTATCGGCCATCTGTAATAAAAAAAGGATTATGTGAGAACGGCAGAATGGTTAAATAAAATGCTTACATAGCCTACAACATAGAACACAGCAGGGAACATAAAATGGTGGTTGTGGGCACAGCTGGAGTAAACATTGACAGAGCTGGGATCATAAAATGGTGGTGGTGGGCGTGCCAGAACAAAACAATGGCAAAAAAAAAAAAAAAATCATAGATGAACAATTACGCAAAAAACAGCAGGGATCACAAAATGGTGGTTGTGGGCGCAGCAGGAGCAAACATTGACAGAGCTGGGATCATAAAATGGTGGGCGTGCCTGAACAAAACAATGTTAAAAAAAATAAAAAAAATCATAGATGAACAATTACGCAAAAAACAGCAAAAAACAGCAGGGATCACAAAATGGTGGTTGTGGGCGCAGCAGGAGCAAACATTGACAGAGCTGGGATCATAAAATGGTGGGCGTGCCTGAACAAAACAATGTTAAAAAAAAAATTAAAAAAATCATAGATGAACAATTACGCAAAAAACAGCAAAAAACAGCAGGGATCACAAAATGGTGGTTGTGGGCGCAGCAGGAGCAAACATTGACAGAGCTGGGATCATAAAATGGTGGGCGTGCCTGAACAAAACAATGGCAAAAAAAAAATTGATGGACGACAATGGTTAACAACAGCAGAGATCTAAAAATGGATCTGTAAAATTAAAGAAAAAATAAAAATTAAATGTGACAAAAAAAAATACCTACCTTACAAAACTTGTTTGTGATTCTGAATAAAAAAGAAAATAGGGAAACTAAATAGCGTCACAAACTGGATCGCAGAGGATATAACGCCACAGACTGGATCGCAAAAACCCCAACGCCGTAGACTGGAACGCAGCAACCGCAATAGTGGCGCAAACTGGATCGCAGTAGCTACAAAGGCTAGCAGGACACACTGGAACGATGCTGGAGATTTGAAAGAACCGCTTCTGCTCGAGAGCAATGGAGAGGAGTGCTGATACGTCGTCTTTTATCACGCGGTCATCCAATCACAGAGCTGGAGAGCTGTGATAAATATCTATGAGATAAATAGTGACCACCAATCTGTGATGAGGGGCGTGCAAAAGGTTGCACTCAGTCACGCCTATCGAGGTCGTGATCTTTCACAGTACATGCAGTGTGGCACGTCCCAACGACCGCCAAAGTCGTTAAAGAGATCGCTAACTGCTGATGCGTCGTTAATGAAATCGTCCAGTTTGGCCGCTACTAGCGACCTTAAAACGATCACACCAACGATAGCATCGTTATCGTGATCGTTAGCGGGAACGTTTAGTGTGGCAGTACCTTTAGACACATTTCCCTATTTATTCTAGAGATTAAAGTGAATCTGTCAGCAGGTTTTTGCTACTTGATCTGAGAGTAGCGCAGCATGTATACAAAGATGTAACACTTAGTGTAGTTTCTGCAGCTGTTCTGACACAATCAGAATGTTTAGATGTAGCAATGCAGCAGAGTTGAGAAAGCTAACCCCGCCCACACCAAGCTATGCATGTACATTGTCTATAGACAGTGAGATGCTTATCAAAGAAAGGGGCGAAGTCAGACTAGCATGCATGCACTGCTGTAGCTAATATAGTCCAGACAATGATAATCACCAGGTGATGAAACCTTCACTGTAAGAAAACAACAGCATATATTTTGACATGTGACTAGTGTTGAGCATTCCGATACTGCAAATATCGGGTATCGGCCGATATTAGCTGTATCGGAATTCCGATTCCGAGTTCCGATATTTTCGTCTTATCGGATACCGGAATCGGGATGTCACTGTCACTGTCAGTGTCCGTCTGTCGGGTCTGTCAGGAGTCAGCGGCACTTACCTGGCAGAAGATCTCCGGCGGTCACGGGCTGGACTGCTTCATGGCCGCCATCCTCTTCTCCCCGGCGGTCACATGCAGTTTCTCGCGATAACTGCAGTGACTGCTGGGTAATCCCGGCCGTAAAGCAGTCAGTCCGATGATGTCACCGCCGGGGAAGCAGGTAATCAGCTGTGCTGCGTTGCAATGACAGGCTCTGCCTGTCATTGCGATGTAGCAGAGCTGGATCGTCGTGGGACTATCGTTATGGACTGCGTAGGACAGGTGGTATACTGTTGGTTTGTTTTTTTTCTTTTTTTACAGGAGATCGATGGCGTCGCAGGAATGAGAGTATAATAAAAGAAATGAAAACTGTGTTGTCTCTTTTATTTCATTAAAATACTTTTTTCTTGCTTTGTCTTTTTTTTACACATTTAATAACTTTGGGATTAATAATGGATCGGTGTCTTATTGACACCTCTCCATTATTAACCGGGCTTATTGTCACCGTGCAATCAACGGTGACAATAACCCCTTATTACCCCGCTTGCCACCGCTACAGGGCAAGTGGGAAGAGCCGGGTAAAGTGCCACAATTGGCACATCTTTTGATGCGCCAAATGTGGGGCTGCTGTAGCCTGGTATTATCAGGCTGTTGAGGGCCAAAATCCATGGGCCTTGACAGTCTTTTAATACCAGGCCGCAGCAGTCTGCATTTTACTTGGCTGGTTAACAAAAATAGGGGGGATCCCCACGCCGTTTTTTTTTCGAGGGGATCCCCTATTTTTGTTAACCAGCCAAGCTAAGCAGACTGCTGTGGCCTGGTATTATCAGGCTTGCAAGGTCCATGGATATTGGATCCTTACCAGCCTGAAAAACCAGGCCTCAGCGGTCTGCTTCATCTGGCTGGTTAACAAAAATAGGGGGGACCCCACGCTAATTTTTTTCGAGGGGATCCCCTATTTTTGTTAATCAGCCAAGATATGCAGACTGCTGTGGCCTGGTATTATCAGGCTGGCAAGGTCCATGGATCTTGGCTCCTTAACAGCCTGAAAATCCAGGCCTCAGCGGTCTGCTTCATCTGGCTGGTTAACAAAAATAGGGGGGACCCCACGCCAATTTTTTTCGAGGGGATCCCCTATTTTTGTTAATCAGCCAAGATATGCAGACTGCTGTGGCCTGGTATTATCAGGCTGGCAAGGTCCATGGATCTTGGCTCCTTAACAGCCTGAAAATCCAGGCCTCAGCGGTCTGCTTCATCTGGCTGGTTAACAAAAATAGGGGGGACCCCACGCCATTTTTTTTTCGAAGGGAACCCCTATTTTTGTTAATCAGTTCCCTCTGACGTCACTGATTGTGTCCCTGGCTGACCTGAAGTGAAAGTGGAAAGCAATCAATTAAGCTTTCCACTTAAGGGCCCGTCTCACATAGCGATATCGCTACCGAGATCGCTGCTGAGTCACTAGTTTTGTGACGCAGCAGCGAGCTCACCAGCGATATCGCTGTGTGTGACATTCAGCGACGATCAGCCCCCCTGCCGGGTATCGCTGATCGTCGCTGAAATGTCAGGACCTTTGATCGCTGGTTTCCCGCCTGTCACACGCAGCGATGCGTGCCTGTCAGAGGGAAACCAGCGATCAAAAAAAGGTCCTGACATTTCTGCGACGATCAGCGATACCCGGCAGGGGGGCTGATCGTCGCTGAATGTCACACACAGCGATATCGCTGGTGAGCTCGCTGCTGCGTCACAAAACTAGTGACTCAGCAGCGATCTCGGTAGCGATATCGCTATGTGAGACGGGCCCTTAAGCGATGTTACCCGCAGTGTCGCTGTCCCAGATCGCTGCCTGAGCTGCCTGTTTGGCAGCTCAGCAGCGATCATGTAGCGATACACCAGCGATCCTGACAAGTGCATATCGTTGTCGGGATCGCTGGTGTATCGTTATGTGACACCCAGCCTTTACTCTCCTGTCAGGCAGGAGAGGAACTCATTCATTTGGGGTTTACTGTGAGGCTGCAGCATTAGCTGCGGTCCCTGCAGTAAACATTAACCCTTTCTGAAGGATTACACCGTGGGACCTGACTGTGCATGGGATAGGTAAGAATAATTTTGCTTTTTTATTTTATTTTTATTACAGGAAATGGTTTTTGCAGTAAAATAAAAGATGGTCAAAAACATGTGTCTTTATTTCATTAAAATGATTTTTAATTAAAGTGTGTGTGTTTTATTTTTATTTCATGCAATAGGATTAATAATTGATAGTTGTCTAATTGACAGCTCTCAATTATTAACCTGGCTTAAGGTCACCTTTCAATAGCAAGGTGGCTTTAACCCCATATTAACCCATTCGCCACCGCTACAGGGCAATGGGAATAGACGGGCAAAGTGCCAGAAAGGGCGAATCTAATTATAGATTTGTCTTTCCTGGGGTGTCTGGGGGCAGATGTTAGTAGCCGGGGGGGGCAAAAATAATGGTCCCTCTCTGGGCTATTATTATCTGCCCCCACTCACTGGCTTTGTCTGTCTGGTTGCGAAAATAGGGCGGGAGCCCACGCATTTTTTTTCAGCAATTTTACACCTCATATATATATATACATGTCATTGAATTTGTGACACATATATATATATATTTATATTTGTAGTTCATACACTTCTACATAGTATAATAGCCGCTAATTCAATTGCCGGCTTTTGTGAAAATGCAGAACCCGACATGAAATGACACTTGGTGTACATAGGGTTAACCATGTCTTTTCATGTCCTTTGCTATCTAATTTGCACAAACAATTAAATCAGACTATGTGTGCAAAATTTCACACCTGTAGGGGTTAATTAAAGGTGTAAATTCGTAGCAAAAAAGTCCGTTTTTTTTACAACGAATTTACACCTTTAATTAACCCCTACAGGTGTGAAATTTTGCACACATAGTCTGATTTAATTGTTTGTGCAAATTAGATAGCAAAGGACATGAAAAGAAATGTTTAACCCTATGTACACCAAGTGTCATTTCATGTCGGGTGCTTCTGTCTTTTCACTGAAGCCGGCTTTACCCGGCAATTGAATCAAAGGATATTTTACTATGTAGAAGTGTATAAACTATACATATATGTATATATATATGTCACAATGACATGTATATATATATATATATGTATTCTATGTGTGTATATTTAGTGTTTACAAGGAAAGAATGGGGTTTTTTTAGTTGCGATATTTTGTTCCCATAGACTTACATGGGACTTCCGGTATCGGTATCGGGTATCGCCGATATTTTAGTGATATCGGCGATACCATTCCGATTCCGATACTTTAGCATATCGGAAAGTATCGCTCAACTCTACATGTGACACATCTTGAAATCTGTGTTTTAACACATACCTCATGACGTCCTCAAATTACATTGCAAAAACCTGCTGACAGATTGCCTTTAAGGGTTTGTTTACATAGAATGAACAGGAGCACAATACTGCCCCCAATGGGTAAACTTTTACCATTTGGCGATCGTTGGATTGTCTGTTTACACAGGCAGACCAAAGCAAACATCTATCTATAGTAGATTGCTCAATGCAAATAGGCTGCTATGTTTCTCGGCAGCTCCATGAAAGATCATTTCTCCTGATGAATGAGCGTTTTGCTTTTTCATCTGTCAGCCTGCTTACACAACAAGTAATCATGAAACAAGTTTTTAAAACTCTTTCAAGATTTTCTTGTGCTATAAATGCCTCTTAATTCTTCCATATGCATTTTATTTTTTTAATAAAAAGAAGGATCTGATTTCCGCACAAGGGAAAGGCAAACATCTCTGCACATTTCTTTTTGAAGGGTTTTCTCTATCTTGTGCTGAGCTCTGACCTTTTTTTGAACAAAGAATACAATTGATAGAAAAAATATTTCAATAAGATTAAAACTTGTTGTGCAGACTTTATACAGTTATGTATTCATTGTGGCATTGTTTCTTTGTAGCTACCAAGAGCACAAATGGTGAAAAAAAATGCAACATGTTTTCCCAAATATATATATGTGGTTTTGTTTTAATCGTACTGACTCGAATAACAAAGCTGCCTTATCAATTTTACACGCAGAACAATATTAAGAAAAAACTCAAAATCAATTCCTGAATTGATCTTTTTTTTCATTCTGCTTTACAAAAATTGGAATACAAAGTGATCTAAGACAATTTAAATGGGCTGAAAATGGTACCAATAAAAATGATAACCCATCTCTCAAAAATAGCTTGACTCTGTTGGCCGAAATATGGAAAAATCATAGCTATCAAAATATGAGGATACAAAATCCTATCTTTGCAAATAAAAGTGTCTTTTAATATGTGACAGCAATGAAAATAATCACTTATTCCACTTGAATGGTGTAAAAATTAAATAAAACTAATTCTTCACCTGCTCTTGATTTTTTATTCATTTTTCTTCCCAAAGGTCACCGTAAGGCTTGGCTCACATTTATCCTGTCCTCTATGCTGAGTGATTACACCAGGATTCTTTATAAATTTCTGAAATACGTTAGAAAAATATTTAGACTTGAGAGTAAAAATATTTTTCTATCTACTGGCTAACACGGTACGAAGATACACATCTTTGAAATACGTTATTCAGATGGAATCCTCAGAGGAAGATTCCCTATAATGAGGCAAATGGAATCACTGTGGGTGCCATCTGACCTGTGATCCGGCAGTGTCCGTCTTTATAGGTGTGTTTGAAAGCGCAGTCTTCCACCATTTTGGGCACTTCTGAAAAGAAGAACGCTGCTGAACAGAGGCCAGAGGAAGTCCAGAGTTACTCTGCTACTTCATTATAATGAATGGATACTTGATGGTTTTAACTGAATCTTGTTACTCGGAGACATAGATGGAAACTCCAAAGTAATTGCTCAGCATAGAGCGCTAGCTAGATGTGATTTCAAACATTGTGTAAAATGCTTCCAATAAAAGCTTCAACTCAGTCCACAAAAAAAGCAAATGCCCACTCAGGTCCATCATCTGTTAATGGAAATATAGGAGGCTTCCATGTTATTGGTAGAACAAAGGCTCTGGAAAAGAGCTTTTGCTCCTCGAACTCTAGAAGAAAGTCAGAAAATTCTGCTCTCCCAAATTCAAATGCCCCATTCCTTCTAAACCCCACAGTGTGCCTAAACCACATTTAGCCTCCACATGTATGGCACTTCTGTAGCAATGAAAACTCGCCTAATTTACTGAGTGCATGTCTCCAGAAACACAAGCTGGGTCTAATGTGTTGGGCACTATAAGGTATGGGTAACTATAACGTACTAGGCACTACAATGGCAGTTTACAATTTTCACTCAGCAACATCCACTGCTGCTTGTTTCTAGAAAACACAAATAGAGTCAAAATCATCACCACACTTGTAGATAAATTCCCAAAGGGGTATAATTACTAAAATGGGATCACTTGAGAGGGAAGTCTGCTCTACTAGCACTTAGGGGCTCTGTATATGGAGTTCGCAAACTATTCTAGGAAAATCTGCACTCCAGGAGGCAGATAAAGCTCCATCTTTCCTGAGTCTCGCCATATTCCTAAGCAGTACTGTACAGCCACATATGGGGGATTTCTCCGTTCAGCAGAAATTGTGGGACAAATTTTGAAGCCATTTTTACAAATTTCCCTGTGTGAAACTGTAAAACATTGGGCTAAAACAAAATTTTGGGGATAAAAAAGTAATTTTTTCTTTACTTCCAATGATATAAAATTCTGTGACACACCTGTGGTGTCAATATGAACACTGCATCTCTAGATGAATTCATTGAGAGGTGTAGTTAGTAAAATGGGGTCACTTATGGGAGTTTCTGCTGTTCTGGCACCTCAGGAGCTCTGCCAAAGTGACTTGGCTTCCTCAAACCAGTCCAACAAAATCTAAACTCCAACATGGTGCTTCTTCCCTTCTCAGCTTTGCACTGTACCTCAAAAGTAGCTTTCGACCACATATGTGGTATAAGTGTACTCGGGAGAATTTGCACAACAAATTTTTTGGGACCATTTTGTCATGCTATCCTTTTGAAAATCAAAAAATGGGGGTTAAAACAACATTTTATTGGGAAAAATATATTTTTTTCATTTTCACAGATAAACGTGATGCACCTGGGGATTTTAAGATGCTCAGTATATATTTAGGTAAGTTCCGTGATTGGTATAGCTTCCAAAATTGGGTCACTTGTGGATGTTTTCTACTGTTTGGGCACATCAGGGGCTGTACAAAGGTGACATGGCGTCCACTGATGATTCCAGCAAATTTTGCATTCAAAAAGTCAAATGGATCTCCTTCCCTTCCGAACCCTGCCATGTGCACAAACAGTGGTTTTCCCTCAGATTTGGGGTATCTGCGTGCTCAGGAGAAATCATACAACAAATTTTGGGATCCATTTTCTCTTTTTACCCTTGTAAAAATAAAAAAAATTGGGTCTAATGTAAAATTTTTGTGAAAAAAAGTTAAATGCTTATTTTTTCATTCCACATTGCTTCAATTCCTGTGAAGCACCTGAAGGGTTAATAAACCTATTGAATGTGGTTTTGAGCATCTTAAGGGGTGTACTTTTTAGAATGGTGTTACTTTTGGGTATTTTCTGTCATACAGATCCCTCAAAAATGGTTTTGTAAATTTTGTTGTAAAAATTAGAAATTGCTGATGAACTTTTAACCCTACTAACTTCCTAACAGAAAAAAATTATTTAAAAAATTGTGCTGATGTAGACAAGTAGGAATATATAACGAAAAAATATTTTCAGAATAAGTGGGAATGGTTGAAGCATTCCAGAGTTTTTACCACATAAAGTGACACTGGTCAGAGATGTAAAATTTGGCCTGGCCAAGACAGTGAAAACTGGCTTAGGGGTGAAGGGGTTAAACACAAAACATATAGTGGTACTTTTTTTTAATTACCCAGAATTGGCCAATAAATGTAGTAAATATGAAAAATTGCTCAAGTAACCCAACCTACAATATAGTGTAATAGCTGCTATAATTATAGCTTGACCCTAACTGATCACCATCTTCCACTCCTACCTTTATGGATTCCCATAAGTTCAGGTGCCTGACACCATTGACAAAATACCTGTCTTGGCAGCCACTGCACTTTCTTAGCATCAGCGACAGGATCTTTTTATTGACCTCCCATTCCATTTACATTATGAACTGTGCATGGCATGAAGTATGAAAAGTTCACAGGTAAGGTTGTCTAGTGTCACCACTTTTTTTTGCTCTGTATGTGCAATACGGCATCTGTATGCAGAGACACGTTATACAAATGTTATCAGGAGCATACATAAAAATCATGGAACCCCATGATCATGGACGTCCTCAGCCCAAGTCCCCAGAAAAAAGTCATCATGGTCATAGCACGTAGAAGAGATTGGCTGGAAATGTCAGTGAATTCATCTGCTTATTGATGGGATCTATTAGTTAAAGCCAGTTTTGCAGAAGTTGGCAGATGGCAAGACAGTTCAGGAGCTGTGTGGTCCACATCTGTTGGATGTACACAACTGTCAATACAGTGCAAATAGAAAAATAAAGCTTTCCTTGTCTGTCATATTGCTAAGGACACATAAATGGAGCTTAAATACATTCAGAAGAAGATGTGAAGAGAGCCTAAAATATTTGTAGACTCTTACCTGCTGCATTCATGTTTTACACATACAGCTTTGCTACAGCCATACTATACACACACAACTCTGCTACAACCATAATACACTCATCTCTGCTACATTCATAGTTCGCTCACATACTTCGGCTACATCCATAGTACATTCATGTATCTCTGCTACATCTGTAGCACACACACAGCTCTGAATCAACCATAAAAAACACACAGCCTGCTACATCCATAGTACATTTATTCAGCTCTGCTACATCCATAGAACAAACAGCTTTGCTTCATCCACAATACACACATCTATGATAAATCCAAAACACACACATAGCTCTGCTATACTCATAGCACATACACATAATTTTGCTACATTCATAATACATACATAGCTCTGCAATATCTTTAGGATACACCCAGTTCTGCTACATCCATAATACCCACAGAGCTCTGCTACATCCTACCACACATGGAGCTCTGCTACATTTATAGTGCAAACAGCTCTGCTATGTCCAAAGTAGCCCTACTCTGCTATATACTCACAAATAACTCTGCTACATCCATAGTACATACATACAGCTCTGCAATATCCATAGTACACATTTGCTACAGCCATAGTTAACACAAAGCTGTTCTAGAACCATAAGACACACACAGATCTGGTATAATCAAAACATACACAAAGCTTTGCTACATCCATAGTATAAATATGCAGCTATGCTACATCCATATTACAGTTATACAGCACCGCAACATCCTTAGTACAAACAGATCTGCTATATCCATAATAACGACACAGTACGGATACGTCCACAGGTTAGGAAGCTGTTACAGGGTTTTTCCCAGCATTGAAAGTTATTACTTATCCTTTAGACAGGCCATAACTTGGGGGTCCCAGTGGTCAGACGCCAAGAAAAGGTGGGCACATCTCTACTGTATGACTGAACGAGTTATTTGCCACCAAATAACAGTCTACAGTCATGGACAAAAGTTTTGAGAATGACACAAATATTAATTTTTACAAAGTCTACTGCTTCACTTTTTCTAATGGTAATTTGCATATACTCCAGAATGTTATAAAGAGTGATCAGCTTAACAGCAATTACTTGCAAAGTCAATATTTAGCTAGAAAATGAACTTTATCCCCAAAACACATTTCAACATCATTGCAGCCCTGCCTTAAAAGGACCAGCTAACCTCTTTTCAGTGATTGCTCCATTAACACAGGTGTGGGTGTTGATGAGGACATGGCTGGAGATCAATCTGTCATGATTAAGTAAGAATGACACCACTGGACACTTTAAAAGGAGGCTGGTGCTTGGCATCATTGTTTCTCTTCTGTTAACCATGGTTATCTCTAAAGAAACACGTGCAGTCATCATTGCAATGCACAAAAATGGCCTAACAGGGAAGAGTACGACAGCTAGAAAGATTGCACCTCAGTCAACAATCTATAACATCATCAAGAACTTCAAGGAGAGAGGTTCCATTGTTGCCAAAAAGGCTCCAGGGCGCCCAAGAAAGACCAGCAAGCGCCAGGACCGTCTCTTAAAAGTGTTTCAGCTGCGGGATCGGGCTACAAGCAGTGCAGAGCTTGCTCAGAAATGGCAGCAGGCAGGTGTGAGTGCATCTGCACGCACTGTGAGGCGGAGACTCTTGGAGCAAGGCCTGGTCTCAAGGAGGGCAGCAAAGAAGCCACTACTCTCCAGAAAAAACATCATGGACAGACTGATATTCTGCAAAAGGTACAGGCAGTGGACTGCTGAGGACTGGGGTAAAGTTATTTTCTCTGATGAATCCCCTTTTCGATTGTTTGGGACATCAGGAAAACGCCTCATTCGGAGAAGACAAGGTGAGCGCTACCACCAGTCTTGTCTCATGCCAACTGTTAAGCATCCTGAAACCATTCATGTGTGGGGTTGCTTCTCAGCCAAGGGAATCGGCTCTCTCACAGTCTTGCCTAAAAACACAGCCATGAATAAAGAATGGCACCAGAATGTCCTCCAAGAGCAACTTCTCCCAACCCTCCAAGAGCAGTTTGGCGATCAACAATGCCTTTTCCAGCATGATGGAGCACCTTGCCATAAAGCAAAGGTGATAACTAAATGGCTCAGGGAACAAAACATAGAGATTTTGGGTCCATGGCCTGGAAACTCCCCAGATCTTAATCCCATTGAGAACTTGTGGTCAATCATCAAGAGATGGGTGGACAAACAAAAACCTAAAAATTCTGACAAAATGAAAGCATTGATTGTGCAAGAATGGACTGCTATTAGTCAGGATTTGGTCCAGAAGTTGATTGAGAGCATGCCAGGGAGAATTGCAGAGGTCCTGAAGAAGAAGGGTCAACACTGCAAATATTGACTTGCTGCATTAACTCATTCTAACTGTCACTCATATGTTTGCAATTATTATCTATCTGTCTGTGATAAAAACATCTGTCAAACACACATAAAAACCAGAGGGCAGCAGATCATGTGAAAATATAATATTTGTGTCATTCTCAAAACTTTTGTCCATGACTGTATAATCTTCAATCGATAATTAACTTACCATGTGAGCTGTGCGATGTAACGGATACACAGAGGTGTTCTGCTGCAAGTAAATTAAATTTTATTCATAAAGAGAAAGAAGAGCAGCACTCACAGATCTGTTTAACAATTTAACTCCTTTACTCCAAATTTCAGTACATAGACATGGTGTGTAGGTCAGCAGGTGGTGCGGGGAAAGGAAGAACAGAGGACGACGGCTGCTTCGCCTTAATGCAACTCTTCTACGGCTCCAGGTATGTAACTACATCAAACAACTTTTTTAAGGGGAGGTCTAAGACATATGTCATTACAAACAGTATATGCAAAATGATAAAAACAGTCACAAATATTATAACTTTAAAAACGCGAATAGATCAGTTCTGTCATTTAAACCTAGCGGTCCTTGAACATTAGCGTTCAGAATCCATCTAGCTTCTTGTCTTTATGGTAATTTATTATGATCCCCAC
The DNA here is from genome assembly GCA_033576555.1 of Oophaga sylvatica. Lineage (NCBI taxonomy): Eukaryota > Metazoa > Chordata > Amphibia > Anura > Dendrobatidae > Oophaga > Oophaga sylvatica. Next base: position 216,302,139 of record JARQOD010000006.1, on the reverse strand, counting down.
CTTGTGGACACATAACTACTTCAAGATCTGAAAAACATAATGTTTCTGGGTCAGATTTATGCGCTTCTTTTATGTGTGTTATCAATCTCAATGAACCTTTCCCTGAGGCGATCGAGTGATAGTGCTCGTGAAAACGTATATGAAGGGGTCTAATAGTCTTACCTATATAATAGCGCATGCATGGACAATAAAGTATGTAAACAAAATGCTTTGTTTCACAAGAAATAAAATCAAGAACCCGATGTATTAATGGACCTTTAAGTAGTGATTCACAGTAATATGTTGATGACAACTAGAACAATTGCCACATTTATAGTTGCCTCTGGGAATACATTTGCCAAACCAGTTTTTGGACTCGGGAAGTAATCTATTTTGGACAAGAATGTCACCCAAATAATGATTCCTTGTATAGGAAAATATGGGTTTCCAACTCGCTATAGTATGCAACTCCTTATCACTTTCCAAAAAATGCCATTTTTTTCCTAATGGCTATGTGGATGAAATTATCCATAGGACTGTGTTTAAAAAAAAAAAAAAAAAACTGTTCATTAGAATTTATAGTGCCCTTTTTATTTTTATTATGAGCTATCAGCAATACTTTAAGGGATACTTTTTTGACTTAATCAAGCTCTTCTTTCAAATCGATAGGTAATAGACTGTATGCAAAAATCTGTTCTTCAGTTCATTAGCTTGTTTGTCAAATATTTCATCATCATTATTTATTTCGAGTAATCTTAACAGTTGGCTATACGGTAGTGATCATTTCGTATGATGTGAATATGCGCTGTTATAATGCAATAGAGTATTTGTGGAGGTTGGTTTCCTAAACGTTTCTGTAATAATTTTACTTCCTTTTATATCTATTTTCATGTCCAAAAATTCTAATGTAATTCCTCCATATGTCCAAGTAAAATTCATGTTCTCTGAATTAGATGTCTTCAAATAAGATACGAAAGCTGAAAATTGTTCTTATGAACCTGCCCAGATGATGAATGTCATCCACATATCTAAAATATGTTCTAATATATTTGAGAAAGGAGTTTGATGCTGTTGTAATATATTTATCATCAAAATAAGGTAAAAAAATGTTAGCAAAAACATAAGCCCGCTGGTGTCACTATCGAGGTTCCAACTCTTTGCAGATACCACCAATCCAAAAATTTGAAAGTGTTATGTGACAATACTAATTCCAAAGCTTCTTATAAACATTCAATATATTCTGGGCTCTTTTCAGTGTTCTGTAAAATACATGTCACTGATTAATGCCTTGATCTTTTGGAATTCTTGTGTAGAGGCTTTCTTCATCAATAGAAACTAGTGCAAAATCCTCTTGCCAATCTACAGTATGTCTGATAACGCTTTCAATAAATCACCTGTATCAGTTATATAAAACGGTAAATTTAACAGGAGAGGTTTTAATAACAAATCTACATTTCTGGAAAATGGTTCCATTAAAGAACTCACCCCAGAAACTATGGGATGTCCTCGTCAGGATGTTAGGGATTTATGTATTTTAGGGATACTGTGCCAGTGCAGTTTCAGTGGAAAATCCAGAGATGTTTTCAGTTTTTTTCTAGAGAGCATACTATTTTTAACTTATTTTCTTAATAAAGTTCTTAATTGATTTTTACATCTATTAGTAGGATTGTCTGCTAAAAGTTGGTATATAGAGGTGTCTGATAGTCATTTTAAAGCTTCAGCAATATAAAAATCTTTATTAAAGGAGTCTGTGTCATTATTTCAAATAAAGGGCTTTCTGGGTTTTTTTTTTTACAACTTGACTATGGGGTTAGTAAGGGGGGCATCTTTTAGACAGCTCTCCATTACTATCCTCTGGGCTTGATGTCAACTGGCAATACATAGGTGACATCAACCGTAATACTATCAGCCCACTTTCCACCGCACCAAGGCAAATGGGAAGAGCGAGGCTATGTGCCAGATTATGGATGCACTATTTCTGGGGCATGTGAGAGCTGATGTTTTTAGTCTGAGATGGGGTCAATATCCAAGGCCCCTTCCTAGGCTATTAATATTAGATGGGGGCTCCTACGCCATTTTTTTCAGATATTTATTAATTAAATACATGTATAGTAAGCTACACAAGCACTGTACTAGTTATATACGTGACTTTATATCTATCTATTTTGTGTGTATTTATCTATTCTATTTTGTCTATTCTATTTTGATTTTACTGTAAGTGGCTGCTGAAATGTCAGGTTTTCAAGGACATGAGTGTGTAAAAATCGGACGGTACTCACATGGTCCAAGTGCCATACGATTTTTTTTATCACACCCATTGACTTGCATTGGCGAGTCTCATCCAAGATACAAGGATAATCGCAGCATGCTGTGATTTTTTTTTATCTCAGTCCCATTTCAGCTGAGGAAAAAATCACAGCAGGGAATTATAAATTAACATAGTTCAGAGTGCAATACGATTTTTTTTATCTGATTGCACTCATTCAATTTCCTCACAGATGAGTTTGAGCCCTAATGGAAATTGTGTCTTGTGCAATTACCAGGGGTGGGGTAGTCTTGTTTATACTCTGTATGATTATAGTGTTCTATCTCTCCTATTGTAACTGAAGCCTAGAGGGCCCAACAAGCTAGGTACTTCACTCTAACAACAAACTAGTGTATTATTATTACAATAATATTAAAAAACACATAAGTCCGGGCCGGGAAAAAGAGATATATACAATAACCCTTCCCCTTTCCCTCCAAATATATGTATCAAAATGAAGGCTGGTGTACTCATATACCATAAGAACAAACAAAAGCACCGGAAAGATGGAGTAACGAGACCCACCAATCCAAAATGTTAGCTAAAAATCTTTTTTTAATTAATTGAATATTAAAAATTGATCACTAATACAAGTATATAGATAGGTCTACTAAGAATGAGATAGATAAGAGAACATCACAATCCAGAAGAAAGCATATAATCAAAAGAAATCAACATTTGTATAAATAAGTCCCAGTGGTGAACCATTATGGCTGAACACGACAATGTAAAGTCATGTATATGTAAAGTGCAAGTGAAGCTAAAGTGACATGAGCTATTTAGTACCAAATGTTATGCTTACCCATAAATAGGGAAGAACTGGATAGACCCACTTTAGCTGCCTGACGTGCGTTTCACGCAATGCTTTCTTAAGTGAAGGTGCCACAGGTCATTAGCGTGTTTGTCAAATATTTCTTCATCATTATTTATTTTGCGTAATCATAACAGTTGGCCATAAGGTAGTGATCATTTTGTACGATGTGGATGTGGTTCTTATAATGCAATAGAGTATTTGTGGATGTTGGTTTCCTAAATGTTTCTGTACTCATTTTACCTCCCTTTATGTCTTTTTTCAAGTCCAAAAATTCTTTAGAGTATTGTACTCACCCAAAAAACAAAAACAACACATACCATAAAATACGGCCTTCCCAAATCCCTGTCTGATGACAAATGCACATCTAGCAAGATGCAGCAGGCCTCCACTAATAAAGGCAAAGGGCAGAAACAGGTGCAAACTACTGATAAAAACAGCCACCCAGCACCTACTAGATTATGGAGGGTTTGGCTGCCTAGTAGAAAAAATGGCACATTGACATGGCTTGCATAGGACGCCAGTCACACAGGTAAATGTGAGGCAAAGTTTCTGATTGCAGCCTATTAATGACACCCTCATATTAAGTGGAGGGCTGCTCAGCACTATGATATGCAACACACAGGGACAGACACCCTAATAAACTAAGCCAACAAAAAGATGGCTTGTACTCACCCACTCTGATAGTTTCCAGCTTCCTGTTGTATTGTCCATAGCATCTTCTGGCAGTGTGATCCTCAATTTGTTTTTCCCTCTTTGCTCCTTGCCTCCCTGAACTCCTCTCTTTGCTTTCTCTCCTTTCGGCTTCACACTGAACAGGCTGCACCTCCCTTTCTTCTGATTGTTCCATCTCTAATCCCACCATCTGCTCAATCCATTTGGCTCCTTGATCTGTCCAGCAGGGGAGAGGGATGTCCTGTTAAATTGTTTCCAGGTCCTTCTGTTCCATTAGAAACGATTGTGTTTTGAGGACAAAGGTAAACCCATCTACCCCTACACAGTTGCTAGAAGAAATCTATTTGCGGAACTTCTATATGGACCATTAGGCGGGTCCCCCTTTTCCTCCAAAAATAGCCAGCTATTAGTAGGCACTCTTTCCTCACAGCCATTTGGCTGAGAGCACATTGGCAAAATGCCGCTACTCAATGAGGAACAGGCTGTTTTTTTCTCTATCTCTAACAGAGAGGCTCTCCATGCTGGCAGCCTTTAATGGCATCTGCCAGAAGCTTCACTCCTCCTGTGTGGCTGGATTGCATGGTAAGCAATAACAACTAGAGAGACATTTTTATGCAAATACACCCAAAATGGAGTAGACTAGGGCTAAACTGAGCATGGATTAAGCTTCAAAGTAAATTTAAGCCACGCCTCATAGCAGTCATGTGGTCTACCATTATGGGCAGTAGGCCACTGGATTATATTATTAAAAAATTAAGTAACTTAAATAATGTACATGTGTAAAGTTATTTTCTGATAGTTTGGTCCAGTGGATCAAAAATTCTGATAAGGAAGGAATGATAAGTTCTTTTGGGCAGACAGGATCATGGATTGTGGTTAAACATTTATCTTATCCTCTTTATAATTTCCCATCTCTTGTTTAAACTTGATGGACATTTTGTCTTTTTTCAACCATATTAGCTATGTAACAATGTAAATAATATTAAAAATAATCATTGGAATATATTGCTATTTTTATTTTTAATATTTTTAGAAGGTGTCACATTCTTTATTACAGACAGTAAACTTTTTGGTGGATGGACAGCAGAGGATATTAAATGTTCAAGTGCTAACGGCGGCATCGAAGAGGATGGAGTTTTATTGGCTCTGTAGAATGTTTTTTACAAACTAAAACTGTGGTTGTTTGATTAACCTCTTAACCCCCAAGGGTGGTTTGCATGTTTTGACCTGGCCAATTTTTACAATTCTGACCACTGTCCTTTTATGAGGTTATAACTCTGGAACGCTTCAACGGATCTTGACGATTCTGAGAATGTTTTCTCGTGACATATTGTACTTCATGACAGTGGTAAATTTTTTCGATATAACTTGCATTTACTTATGAAAAAAATGGAAATATGGCAAAAATTTTGAAAATTTTGCAATTTTAAAACTTTGAATTTTTATGCCCTTAAAATAGAGAAATATGTCACACAAAATAGATAATTAATAACATTTCCCACATGTCTACTTTACATCTGCACAATTTTGGAAACATTTAGGTACTCAAAACCACATTCAAGAAGTTTATTAACCCTTCTGGTGCTTCACAGGAATTTTTGGAATGTGGAAGAAAAAATTAATATTTAACTTTTTAGTCACAAAAATGATCTTTAAAAAAAAAGGTTTATTTTCACAAGGGTAAAAGGAGAAAATTGACAGATAAAGTTGTTGTGCAATTCCTCTTGAGTACGCGGATACCCAATATGTGGGGGAAAACCACTTTCGGGGCGCACGGCAAGGATCGAAAGGGAATGAGCGCCATTTGACTTTTTCAAACCAAAATTGGCTGGAATTGAGATCAGACACCATATAGCATTTGGAGAGCCCCTGATGTGCCTAAACGGTGGAAATCCCACACAAGTGACACCATTTTGTAAATTAGATCCCCTAAAGAACTTATCTAGATGTGTGGTGAGCACTTTGAACCCCCAAGTAGTTCACACAAGTTTATAACGTAGAGCCGTGAAAAGGAAAATCATATTTTTCCACAAAAATGATCTATTAGTCCCCAAATTTTTATTTTCCTAAGGGTACGAGAAGAAATTGGATGCCAAAAGTTGTTGTCCAATTTTTCCTCAGTACGTTGATACCCCAAATGTGGGGGGAGTCACTGTTTGGGCACACGGCAGAGGTCAGAATGGAAGGAGCGCCATTTGACGTTTTCTAACCAAAATTGACTGGAATTGAGATCGGATGCCATGTCGCATTTGGAGAGCTCCTGACGTGCCTAAAAAGTGGAAATCCCCCAATTCAAACTCCAACCCTAACCCCAACACACCCCTAACAATAATTCCAGCCCTAACCATAACCCTAACCATAAACGTAACCCTAACACACCAATAACCCTAATCCTAACCCTAACCCTAATACCAACCCTAACCCTAACCCTAATCCCAACCCTAACCGCAATCCAAACCTTAACCCCAACTCTAGCCCCAAACCGAACCCTAACCCTAACTTTAGCCCCAACACTAACCCTAACTTTAGCCCCAATCCTAACCCTAACTTTAGCCCCAACCCTAACTTTAGTCCCGACCCTAACCCTAACATTAGCCCCAACCCTAATCCTAACTTTAACCCCAACCCTAACCCTAATAGAAATAAATACATTTTTTTTACTTTATTGTTTTACCCTAACTAAGCGGGTAATAAAGGGGTTTAATTTACTATTTATAGCAGGTTTTTATAGCAGGTTTTTATGTTTGGAAGCTGTCACACACTAAAAGAAGGTTTTTGTTGCAAAAAATAGTTTTTGCATCACCATATTTTTGAGAGCTATAATTTTTCCATATTTTGGCTCACAGAGTCATGTGAGGTCTTGCTCTTTATGGGACAAGTTGACGTTTTTATTGGTACCTTTTTCGGTACATGACATTTTTTGATCGCTTTTTATTCCAATTTTTGACAGGCAAAATGAACAAAATCCAGTAATTTATGAATTTCTTTGGGGGGGGCGTTTACACCATTCCGCATGTGGTAAAATTGATAAGGCAGTTTTATTCTTCAGGTGAATACGATTACAGCAAAACCTCATTTATATCACTCTTTTTGTTTTGGCACTTTCATACATAAAAACTATTTTATAAAAAAATAATTATTTTTGCATCGCTTTATTCTGACAGCTATAACTTTTTTATTTTTTGCTGACGACACTGTATGGGGGCTTGTTTTTTGAAGGACAAAATGACGTTCTCAGTGGTAACATGTTTGTTTATATCCATTTTTTGATCGCGTGTTATTCCAATTTTGCTCGGCTGTATGATGATAAAGCATTGTTTTTTTATGGTGTTCACTAAAGGGGCTAACTAATGGGACAGTTTTATAGGGTGGGTCGTTACGGATGCGGGGATACCAAATATGCGCACTTTAATTGTTTAAATTTTTATTTAATAAAATATTTATTTATTGATAGAGTAAATATTGATTTTTTATTATTTATTTATAATTATTTAAAACTTTTTTTTAATTAATTCTTAGTTTTACACATTGTCACACTATGGGACACTCATTTTCTGCAGGCTGATCACTTCTATAACACTGACCTGAGAGACTTCCTGGTCATCACTGTGCATGACAGGAAGTCACTCAGGCCTGGAGACCCGGATGTTGTCGTGACTATCAGCCCCTCTACAGCTGCTGGAACACTGCGATCATGTTTGATTACGATGTACCGGAGGTTAAAGTGCTAGTAGTGGTCCGTGATCGCTCCTGGCGCTTAGTGCCAGGTGTCAGCTGTGAGAATCAGCTGATACCCGGCTTCGATCGGCCGCGCTCCCCCCCCCATGAGCGCGGCCGATCGTCTATGACGAACTATCCCGTCCTTGGGAAATAAGTCCCAGAGCACAAGGATGGGAGAGTACATCATATGGCAGAAAGGGGTTAAAGAAAAAAAAACTGGTAATGTTGTTTAAATTTACAGGACAGTGAAATACATTTGACACAGTCCATTGAAGTAAATACGCAAAAATCAAAGTTTAAATTTATGTCTATGGGAAATTAAACAAGTAAGAAAAACACGATTAATGTCAGAATGTCGTACATTGAATCCACCAGACTAAATTATTCTGAACACCCATTCATTAGCTATAAGAAAAGTTTATCTTAACTATTTAGTACAATGTGAAACATGCTAAATTTGTTGCACACTGATATCAATTGGAAAGACTAAAGCAGAAAGACTAAGTACCTTAACTTTTTAACATTTACAGTAATTCCTGTATTCAATAATCATGTGCTGATACTTTGTGTATGTATGTTTGTACATTGGCCATATAGTGTGTTTGTACAACCTGTACATTAATTTAATACGAAAGGTGTGCATATTTTTTTTTTTTACAAGTTACAATGTTGATATTCTTTATAAGTTCATGAATGGCTCTTTGTTTAATAACAGTCAAATTTCTAGATTGACAAGAATGAGGAGAAGTGGTGATTCTTTTATGGAGAGCTTAAAATTCCCTATCTCCTCACAATTGGAATTGACAAACTACTGTCACTCTTGACTGCAATGGATAAAATCTTGGATTATAAGTCTTCAAAGGGACATCAGTAGAACCATTACATGTACTGTATATTTGTCGCTTTGTAATTCAGACAAAATCAATATGGAGGTCTGTTTCTTAGCTCCTTAACCCCCAAGTGTGGTTTGCACGTTAATGACGGGCAAATTTTTATAATTCTGACCACTGTCCCTTTATGAGGTAATAACTGTGGAACGCTTGAATGGATCTTAGCGATCCTGAGATTGTTTTCTCGTGACATATTGTACTTTATGATAGTGGTAAAATTTATTTGATATAACTTGCGTTTATGAAAAAATGGAAATATGGCAAAATTTTTGAAAATTTTGCAAATTTCAAACTTTTAATTTTTATGCCCTTAACCCCTTTCTGCCATCGGACATACTATCCCCTCCATGGGACCTGGGACAATCTGACCATGGACGGGATAGCACGTCTCAGCGATCGGCCCCTCTCGGAGCTCGTCCGATCGTGGCCGGGTGTCAGCTGATTATCACAGCTGACACCCGGCACTATGTGCCAGGAGCGGTCATGGACCGATCCCGGCACATTTACTCCTGGCACACCATGATCAAACATGATCGCTGTGTACTAGGGGCACAGGGAAGCATCGTGCAGGGAGGGGGGTCCCTGCGTGCTTCCGTGAGACCCTCAGAACAGCGCGATGTATCACGCTGTTCCGAGTGACCCTCCTTCCTGTAGGCCCCCGGATCCAAGATGGCCGCGGGGTCCTTCGGGGTCCTGCAGGGAGGTGGATTCCTCAGTGCCTGCTGAGAGCAGGCGCTGAAAAAGCCTCCAACAGTGCCTGTCAGATCTGACATTATACAGTGATGTCCCACCCTGGGACAAAGTAAAAAAGTTAAAAAAATGAAAATAACATGTGCAAAATAAAAAATACCAAAATAAAGGAAATAAAAAACATATTCCCCAATAAATTAATTTCTTCATGTAAATAAAAAAACAAAACAATAAAAGTACACATATTTGGTATTGCCACGTCCGTAACGACCCGCCCTATAGAACTGTCCCACTAGTTAACCCCTTTAGTGAACCCCTTAAAAAAAAGACAAAGCAAAAAAGCAATGCTTTAACATCATACTGCCAAACAAAAAGTGGAATAACACACGATCAAAAGACCGATATAAATAAACATGGTACCGCTGAAAACGTCATCTTGTCCCGCAAAAAACAAGCTGCAATACAGCATCATCAGCAAAAAAATACAAAAGTTATAGCTCGCAGAATGAAGCGATGCAAAAATAATTATTTTTTACATAAAATTGTTTTTATTGTATAAATGCGCCAAAACTTAAAAAAAATGATATAAATGAGGTATCGCCGTAATCATACTAACCCGAATGAATTTTTGTTCATTCTAACCTCAAAAAATCGAAATAAAAAGTGATCAAAGAATGTCATGTGCTCAAAAATTATACCAATAAAAACGTCAACTCGTACCGCAAAAAATAAGACCTCAAATGACTCTGTGGGCCAAAATATGCAAAAATTATAGCTCTCAAAATGTGGTGATGCAAAAAACTATTTTTTGCAATAAAAAGCGTTTTTTAGCATGACAGCTGCCAAACATAAAAACACGCTATAAATAGTAAATCAAACCCCCTTTATCACCCCCTTAGTTAGGGAAAAGTAATAAAATTTTAAAAATTTATTTATTTCCATTTTCCCATTAGGGTTAGGGTTGCGGCTAAAGTTAGGATTAGGGTTGGGATTAGGGTTAGGGTGTGTTAGGGTTAGGTTTGTGGTTAGGGTTATGGTTAGGGTTGGGACTAGGGTTAGGGGTGTGTTGGGGTTAGAGTTGGATTTAGAATTGAGGGTTTCCACTGTTTAGGCACATCAGGTGTTCTCCAGATGTGACATGGCATTTGATCTCAATTCCAGCCAATTCTGCGTTGAAAAAGTCAAACAGTGCTCCTTCACTTCTGAGCTCTGCCATGCGCCCAAACAGTAGTTTACCCCCACATATGGGGTATCAGCATACTCAGGATAAAATGCACAATAACACTTGGGGTCCAATTTCTTCTGTTACCCTTGGGAAAATAAAAAATTGGAGGCGAAAATATCATTTTTGTAAAAAAGAAAGAGATTTTTTTATTTTTATGGCTGTACGTTATAAACTTCTATGAAGCACTTCGGGGTTCAAAGTGCTCACCACACATCTAGATAAGTTCCTTGGGGGGGTCTAGTTTCCAAAATGATGTCATTTGTGGGGGGTTTCCACTGTTTAGGCACATCAGGAGCTCTCCAAACACGACATGGCGTCCAGCCAATTCTGCGTTGAAAAAGTAAAACGGCACTCCTTCCCTTCCGAGATCTGCACTTTGAGCGGTCTATATGATAGAAAATACACAAAAGTGACACCATTCTAAAAACTACACCCCTCAAGGTGCTCAAAACCACATTCAAGAAGTTTATAAACCCTTCAGGTGCATCACAGGAATTTTTGGAATGTTTAAAAAAAATGAACATTTAACTTTTTTGCACAAAATATTTACTTCAGATCCAATTTTTTTATTTTGCCAAGAGTATAAGATAAATTTGACAACAAAAGTTGTTGTGCAATTTGTCCTGAGTTCGATGATACCCCATTTGAGAGGGGAACCACTGTTTGGGCGCACAGCAGAGCTCAAAAGGGAAGGAGCGCCGCTTGACTTTTCAATGCAAAATTGGCTGGAATTGAGATTGGATGCCATGTTGCGTTTGAAGAGCCCCTGATGCGCCTAAACAGTGGAAACCCCTAACAAATGACACCATTTTGGAAAGTAAACCCCCTAAGGAACTTATCTAGCTGTGTGATGAGCGCTTTGAACCCCCATGTGCTTCACAGAAGTTTATAACGTAGAGCCGTAAAAATAAAATATCATATTTTTTCCACAAAAATGATCTTTTCATCCCTAATATTTATTTTCCCAAGGGTAACAAGACCACAAAAGTTATTGTGCAATTTGTTCTGAGCACTCTAATACCCGATATGTGGGGGTAAACCACTGTTTGGGCGCATAGCAGAGCACGGAGGGGAAGAAGCACCGTTTAACTTTTTAAGCGCAAAATTGGCTGGAATTGAGATTGGACGCCATGTAGCGTTTGAGAACCCGTGATGTGCCTGAACATTGGAAACCCCCACAAGTGACCCCATTTTGGAAACTAGATCTCCCAAGGAACTTATTTAGATGTGTGGTGAGCACTTTGAACCCCCAAGTGCTTCACAGAAGTTTATAACCCCGGGCGTGAAAATAAAAAAATAATATTTTTTCCGCAAATATGATCTTTTAGACCCCAATTTTTTATTTTCCCAAGGTTAACAGAAGAAATTGGACTCCAAAAGTAGTTTTCCAATTTGTCCTGAGTACTATGATACCCCATATGTGGGAGAAAACTACCGTATGCGCACACATCGGGGCCTGATAGGGAAGTAGTGATGTTTTGGAATGCAGACTTTGATGGAATGATCTGCGGGCATCATGTCGCGTTTGGAGAGGCCCTGATGTGCCTAAACAGTGGAAGCCCCCACAAATCACCCCAATTTGGAAACTATAACCCCACAAGGACCTTATCTAGATGTGTGGGTAGAACTTTGAACCCCCAAGTTCTTCACAGAAGTTTATAACGCACGGGCGTGAAAATAAAAAAAATCATATTTTTTCCACAAACATGATATTTTAGATCCCAATTTTTTATTTTCCCAATGGTAACAGGAGAAATTGGACTCCAAAAGTTGTTGCCCAATTTGTCCTGAGTACGCTGATACCCCATATGTGGGATGTGGGAGAAAACTACTGTATGGGCACACGTCGAGGCTCGGAAGGGAAGTAGTGACGTTTTGGATTGCAGACTTTGATGGAATGGTCTGCAAGCATCATGTCGTGTTTGAATAGCCCCTGATGTTCCTAAATAGTGTAAGCCCCCACAAGTGACCCCATTTTGGAAACTAGAACCCCCGAGGAACTTATCTAGATTTTTAGGGAGAACTTTGAACCCCCAAGTGCTTCACAGATGTTTATAACGTAGAACCATAAAAATAAAATATCATATTTTTTTCCACAAAAATGATATGTTTGCCCCCAATTTTTTATTCCCCCAAGGGTAACAGAAGAAATTGGATCCCAAGAGTTATTGTGCAATTTGTCCTGAGTATGCTGATACCCCTTATGTGGAGGTAAACCACTTTTTTGGTGCATGGCAGAGCTAGAAAGGGAAGGATCACCATTTGACTTTTTCAATGCAGAATTGGCTGGAATTGACACGTTTGGAGAGCCCCTAATGTGCCTAAACAGTAGAAACCCCCCAATTCTTACTCCAACCCTAACCCAACACAGGGTTTAACCCCAACCCTAACCATAACCCTAACCACAAACCTAACTTTAACACACCCCTAACCCTAATCCCAACACTAACCCTAATTCTAACCCTAATCCTAATAGGAAAATGGAAATAAATACATTTTTTTTATTTTATTAATTTTCTGTAATTAAGGGAGTGAAATAAGGGAGTTTGATTTACTATTTATAGCTGGTTTTTATATCAGGTTTTTATGATTGGCAGCTGTCACATCCTAAAATATGCTTTTTATTGCAAAAAATAGTTTTTGCATCACCACATTTTGAGAGCTATAATTTTTCATATTTTGGCCCACAGAGTCATGTGAGGTCTTATGTTTTGCGGGACGAGTTGACATATTTATTGGTACCATTTATGGGCACATGACCTTTTTTGATCGCTTTTTATTATGATTTTTGGGAGGCAGAATGAGCAAAAAACAGCAATTCATGAATTTCTTTTGGGGGGGCCGTTTATACCTTTCCGCATGTGGTAAAATTGATGAAGTAGTTTTATTCTTTGGGTTAGCACGATTACAGCGATACCTCATTTGTATTTTTTTTATGTTTTGGCGCTTTTATACAATAAAAATTATTTTATAAAAAAAATTATTATTTTTGCATCGCTTTATTCTGCTAGGTATAACTTTTTTATTTTTTTGCTGATGATACTGTATGGCGGCTCATTTTTTGCGGAACAAGATGACGTTTTACAACACTACCATGTTTATTTATATCCGTCTTTTTCATCGCGTGTTATTCCACTTTCTGTTCAGCGGTACGATGATAAAGCATTGTTTTTTTGCTTTGTTTTTTTAAGGTGTTCACTAAAGGGGTTAACTAGTGGGATAGTTCTATAGAGCGGGTCATTACGGGCGCACTGATACTAAATATGTGTACTTTTATTGTTTTTTTATCTACATAATAATAATGTGTTCAATGGGGAAATATTTTTTTTTATTTATTTAGGGATTTTTTAAAAATATTTTTGCACATGTTTATTTAATTTTTTTACATTGTTTCATTGTCCCAGGGTGGGACATCACTATATAGTGTCAGATCGCTAATCTGACAGTTTGCAGAGCACTCTGTCAGATCAGTGATCTGACAGGCAGTGCAGGAGGCTTGCCGACACCTGCTCTCAGCAGGCACTGATATGCCACCTCCCTGCAGGACCCGGAAGGACCCCACGGCCATCTTGGAACTGGGGGCCTGCAGGGAAGAGGCCCTCGAAACAACGCGATCACATCGTGTTGCTCTGAGGGTCTCAGGGAAGCACGCAGGGAGCCCCCTCCCTGCGCGATGCTTCCCTATGCCATGAAACGCTGCGATCATGTTTGGTCACAGTGCGCCGGGGGTTAAAGTGCCAGGAGCGGTCTGTGACTGATCCCGACACCTAATGGCGGGTGTCAGCTGTGAGAATTAGCTGACACCTGGTCGCGATCAGTTGCGCTCCACCTGTGAGCGCAGCTGATCGAGTATGACGTACTATTCTGTCTTTGGAAATTAAGTCCCAGGTTACATGGACGGAATAGTACGTCAGATGAAAGGTGTTAAAGCTCAGACCTGTATAGTCAGGAATATCATCATCTTCAATAAAAACAGTAGCTCTTCCATCCTAATTTACTCTATATGAATCTGCCAAAAAAAGTGATTTTAACAGATAACAGCCATACAAACCAATTTACATCCTTATTGGTTTTAAACAAAATAAAATTATGTATTGCAATAAAATTAAAGAGTACCTCTTATATCAACATCAAATGTACTATATTACAGTAGATAAGAAGAAAATACTTGAAGAAACTAAACATATAATAATTTTCCGTTGGAAGCAGAATGACTAGAGATAAAGAGATTGATACACGGAAGATTGAGTTATAGTTGTCATGTTTCCTGAAATTCACAGTTTCTCACAGCTTCAAACCATTTGAAATTCAATTCTCGGTTTGCAAAAATAAACTTGACTGGCACCATTTCCCACACTGCTGAAGCATTAGTGAGAGGGCTAATGTCTTTTTGAGGCCACATAGGCTTCAACATAATGCCCGGCAGCGATGACTTCTACAAAATTATCATACTTTGCAGTGGTGGTCAGTACCTGTGCAATCACAAATCAATGGTTCCCAGTAGAATACAGATTCTACAAGTACAGTAGAGTCACTTTCCAACTCCAGAGTCACTGGGTAAGTCTGCCTTTTCTTTAAGGTGTAAGCTCTTATGGTCAGGAAGGTCCTCTCCTTTCTAGAGTATAAGTTATAATGATCAGTAGGTTCCTTTGCCTCATTCCAGTAGAGTGTAAGCTCTTATGTGGCACCCTAGAGTTGCCTCGGTGACATTGCCTCCCTCTACAGTGTGGTGATGTCATGCCTGGAAGCAGGAAGAGATCCCCATGTCAGGTAATATACAACATGCAACACAATTCCTGCTCCAGGCCAGCAGGGGGAGCTCTGAACCCGACTTCAGGGGAGCTGCTTTCTCTGGTCAGGAGGAAGAGGTAAGGCAGTTAGTCTGAGGAGATTGAAGAGAGAGGAGTGGAAACAAGAGCTCTGGGGAATTTCAGCTGCAACAGAGCTGATCCTGGAGCTGAGCACTGAGGAAAATGACACCAGAGTCCTTGGCTGTGCGGGTACTGCACGCCCTGACAGCCGAATCTGGAGGGCAGGGGACTGAAACCTCCCTGGCCACACCGAAAACCTGGAGACACCACAGCAGACCAAAAGCCCAGGGCTGCCTGTGAACAGGCAGTGCCCGTGATAGGCTCGCGCTGTCTACCATACAGGTAAAAGCCAACACACAGGAGAGAGTTGCAGCTAGGCAACAAGCAGCAGGGACTTGAACAGAGAGCAGCAGGAAGGCCTCCAACCCCACCTGGCAGGGTGGATCCCCTGAATGCTTCCAGGCTAGCTGGTCTCCTTCTAATAGCTGTAACTAGTGTCCCGGACTGCACTTTCATCTACCAAAAAGTAAAAGGTAAAGAAAACTGCACTCTTCTGTGTTCCCTGCTTATTCTCTGCACCCCAATGTTCACCACCACCTGAACACCTTGTTACATCTGATTACATCTGCCCTAGGGCCTAGCTCTACCCGTGGAGAGCAGTAACATCTCTGATGCATCACCATCCACCCCAGTGGACCTGAACCGCATCGCCGGCCATATATAGCCGAACACCAAGGGTGGCGACACAAACTAATTCCTCTACAAACTACCCGATAATGATTATCTTTTAAATTTTTATTGGATGCCCAGGACCATGGACCGGGCTACTGCTGTTGTGACTTCCCCTTTAAGAACTGCCCGGCTCGTTACCGAGTACCCCAAGGCCCTGGTGGGTGCTCCAACTTGCCGGTATTACCGGGTACTGTGTGCCATAGACCTTATTGAACAATAAAACAGCCGCCATTACTGCGTCACGCCACGTGGGGAGCAGAGGAGATGCCGTCGTGGGCGGAACCCCAAAAAAAAGAGAGCGCTAAGTGAAGCTCTGGCAGCGTTCTGTCGTCAGCAGGCGGAAAGCAGGAGGCCTCGACTTAGAAACCTTAAGGAGCTCAATCCATCCCGCCTGAGGAGCAGTCGCTTACTGTGGTAACAATACCAATAGCCTGGCTGAGGTTCACTAGGGGGGAAGAAAATGTCCAACCTGGATAGAAATCCAGAGGTGGCCACAGCTGCAGCCCCCATAATGCCACTATCAATGCCGTACATTGCGGGAGCGGCCTGGTTACCATAATACTCAGGGGAGCTGTGTTATGGAAGTTTGGTTAGGATTAATCTATCCCCATGTTTGCTGCTGCTGTTCCCTATCTTAGACTAAATGTCTTTTTGAGCGCTCAAACGAAATGAGGACTGTCCTCACGGAAGTGTCAGTATAACAGTTCGTCAAGACCAACAGTTTATTATTCATTCAAGGTTTTATACCTTTACAAAAAGGGGCTGGTTAGTCAATTAACATACAATTAAAAGCTGCTAGATTATTGGCTTTTTTAGTATAAGTATATCAAAAAGGGCAGAAATGGCAGGTTTACTAAATCTGCCCTAGTGTCAAGCAAAAAATAGTCATCTCCTCAGAACATCTGCCATGAGTTCCCGTTTCTAAGCAGAAAAAGTCCCTGCAGCTGTCTATCACTTCTTACCCGCCTGACTTATGTAGGTCAGGTGTTGTGAATGGGTTTGAGATGAGTTCTGAGCAGAGGCTCCCTCTGGTGGTTACAAGCGGTACTAGTGAAGATTGTGAGGACTGGGAATCAGGTGTTACTGACTGGTCTTATATAAGGGAGTCATTTTCCCATCAGGGTTGCCGGTGATCAATTGTTCTGGTCTGAATCCTTCTTTCCAGTTTCCCTTGTAGCCTGCTGTGTCGTGTCTGCATCTCCTGCTATCAGATAAGACATTTTCTTCTTTTGTGTTTGTGCTATATTTTTGCATTTTGTCCTGCACTTCTGTGGGGGCCTTCAGGGTCCCCTCCGGGGGCTTTTGCCCTCTCTGTTTAGTTCAGCCACTGAGTTTTGTACTTTTGCTTTTTCCAGTTTTTTCAGTGGCTGCTGTTTTGATTTTGTTACACCAGAGAACTAATTTAGGTGGTAGAGGTCGTGTGATCTCAGGTGATTTTGAAATTAGTAGAGTTGGTGTTTTTCAGGGTTTTCTGAGATTGCAGTAAGTACCCTTCCTATCCTTTTCTATTTAGATAGTTTGGGCCCCAGCGTTTGCTCATTCTATTTTCTTTCTGTGTCAGTATTTTCTCTTGTCTAACCGCCATTACATGTTTGGGGGCTTTCTATTATCTTTAGGGTTCTGCTCCGGGGCAGATAGCTTTCCTATTTCTGTCTTTAGGTGTAGTTAGTTTCTCAGGCTGTGACGAGGCGTCTAGGACCAACGTAGGAATGCTCCACGGCTGCCTCTAGTTGCGGTGGTTAGTCAGGGTACTGCAATCTCATAGATTCCAATTGCTCTGGTGTATTTCCTTTTTTACCTGCATTCCTCAGCTACCGAAACATAACAGTATCACCGGCCCATAAATTGTATGGTACTCACAGAAGGGAAAAAATATTGTGAAGGAAGAAAGGTTGTCAGAGTTGTCAGAGATATTTTTGTTTGTTGCATTTTTTTTTTTTTTTTTTCCTCTGTATCTCTGGGTGCTGGGGAGGATCTTTTCTCCCAATGGAGTTTGCACAGTTGTCTGGCCGTGTGGATCAGCTTGCCACTGAGGTTCAGAGTATTGCTGCATATCTTGCTAGGTTGCCTGTTGTGGAACCTAGGATCCCCATGCCAGATTTGTTTTTAGGGGATCGAGCTAAGTTTCAGAATTTCAAAAATAATTGTAAATTGTTTTTTGCCTTAAAATCTAAGTCCTCAGGAAACGCAGCGCAGCAGGTTCAAATTATCATCTCTCTCCTGCGGGCGATCCTCAGGATTGGGCTTTTTCCCTGATACCTGGGGATCCTGTTTTGAGTGATGTTGATGCATTTTTTCAGGCTTTGGGGTTATTGTACGATGAGCCTAATGTCACTGATCAAGCTGAAAAAGCCTTGTTGGCATTAAATCAGGGGCTTGATGACGCTGAGTTGTACTGTCAGAGATTCCGTAGGTGGGCAGTCCTGACCAAATGGAATGACGACGCTTTGGCGGCCCTTTTCCGGAAGGGTCTGTCGGATAATGTAAAGGATGTTATGGTGGGATTCCCTGTCCCCTCTGGTCTCAATGATTCTATGTCATTAGCGATTCAAATTGACAGACGTTTGCGTGAGCGGAGAAGTATGCGTGGAGTGGTGTTGCCTTGTGAGCCAGCTTCTGAGCCCATGCAGTGTGATGGAGTGGTGTCTGGGGCACAGCGTCATGAGTTTCGAAAGAGCAATGGGTTATGTTTCTACTGTGGTGATGCCTCTCATGCTATTTCAGTCTGCCCTAAGCGGGGAAGACGTTTTGCACGCTCAGTTGTCTTGGGTAGTGTTCAGACTAAGTTTTTATTAACTGTCACTCTGATATGCTCTCTGTCCTCATTTTCTGCTCAGGCTTTCGTTGATTCTGGAGCAGCTATTAACCTGATGGATTATGATTTTGCTAAACGTTGTGGGTTTCCCTTGATACCCCTACAGAAGTCTATTCCTCTACTGGGGATCGATTCTACCCCTTTGGCTGAGAATAAACCCCAGTTTTCTACTCAGGTGATAATGAGGGTTGAACCTGATCACCAGGAGTGCTGCAAATTTTTGGTTCTATATAATCTGCATGACATTATCGTGCTGGGTTTCCCTTGGTTACAGTCTCATAATCCTGTTTTGGATTGGAAATCTGTGTCTGTAACCAGTTGGGGCTGCCAATGTGTTAATACCAACACTCCTGTTTTTTCTGCCTCCCCCCAGGCTCAGGATGTTCCTGACTTTTTGTTTGATTTTTCTGATGTGTTTAGCGAAAGTAAATCTGCATCCTTACCTCCCCATAGGAGCTATGACTGCGCTATTGAATTAGTGCCGGGTAGTAAATTCCCTAAAGGTCGCCTTTTTAACTTGTCTGTACCTGAACATGACGCTATGCGGTCTTATATCAAGGAATCATTGGAGAAGGGTCATATCAGACCTTCCTCTTCACCCTTAGGTGCCGGTTTTTTCTTTGTGCCCAAAAAAGATGGTTCATTAAGGCCGTGTATTGATTATCGTCTCTTGAACAATATTACTGTGAAATATCAATACCCGTTACCCTTGATTTCTGACCTATTTTCCAGGGTGAAAAACGCTACTTGGTTTACCAAGCTTGACCTCAGGGGGGCGTATAACCTTATTCGCATTAAGCACGGGGATGAATGGAAGACGGCATTCAATACCCCCGAAGGGCATTTTGAGTACCTAGTGATGCCCTTTGGGCTCACTAATGCTCCTTCCGTCTTCCAGTCCTTCATGAATGACATTTTCAGGGATTTTGTGGACAAATTTCTGATTGTTTATTTGGATGATATCTTGATTTTTTCTAATGACTGGGACTCTCATGTGAAACATGTTCGAACTGTATTCCAGATTTTGAGAGAGAATGCTCTGTATGTGAAGGGATCAAAGTGTCTTTTTGGCGTACAGAAGATCTCATTTCTGGGATTCATTTTGTCCCCATCTGTTATTGAAATGGACCCGGTCAAGGTTCAGGCCATCTGTGATTGGGTCCAACCTACTTCATTAAAGGCTCTTCAGAGATTTTTGGGTTTTGCCAATTTTTATCGTAAATTTATTGGTAATTTCTCGGTTATTGTTAAACCATTAACTGATTTGACCAGAAAGGGTTCTGATGTGGTGAATTGGCCTCCTGAGGCAGTCTCTGCATTTCAGGAACTTAAGCAGAGATTCACTTCTGCTCCTGTTCTACGGCAGCCTGATGTTTCTCTGCCATTTCAGGTGGAGGTTGATGCCTCTGAAATTGGGGCAGGTGCCGTTTTGTCCCAAAAAGATTCAGAGACCTCTAAAAGTAACCCTTGTCCTTTTTCTTCTCGAAAATTTCTCCACGAAACGTAATTATGACGGGGGGTAACGGGAGTTATTGGCCATGAAGTGGGCTTTGAAGAGTGGAACATTGGCTGGAGGGACCAAACATCGGGGTGGTGGTCCTTACGGACCCATAAGAATTTTGGGTCAATCAATCTGCCAACGACTAAAATCCTAGACAGGCCAGGTGGGCCTTTTTTTTCCCACACTTTAAATTTTGGGGTGGTTTCCTTTCTTCCTGGCACTAAAATTTAAGGGGGATGCCCTCCGAGGAGTTTCCTTGCGGACCTCCTGAGTTATCTGATCCTTCGTTATTTTGAAGGAGGGTGTAGTTCTTTCCGCCATCTCCCCAATTTGAGACTTGCCTGGAGGGGTTCAGGAGGAAGGCCCGAGCGCTGCCCTGTTGAAAATTGTTTTGTCCCGGACCAATGGAAAAAGAGTGTGATGTCTAGATTCTTGTTCCGCTTTGGGCTGGGTACCCCGGGAATTTTTTGGTACCAGAGACTTGGTTATTTTCGGTCCTTTTTTGGTGCCTACCTTTCTCGCTTGCAGGGAATTTGTGCATCCTGGGGGACTTGCTCTCCTCCAAGCCTTGCTCTCGCTCTAGTGGTTTGTTGATGCATTGCCGTGCCCAAAGACCATGGACCCATATCTCAATGGTTTCTTTTCCCGATCTTCCTTGTTCTCAAGAATGACCCCACTGGGTAATTTTTGATGGGTTTTTTCCAAAAGAACATCTTGTGCCTTTACCTAATTGCCTTCCTCCCGAATTGGTGCCGTTGTTCCTTCAGCACTGGTTCTTTACACGGCATTCCTGAGAAAATTGTGTCTACGAGGAGTCCAGTTTGTTTCCAATTTGGAGGACTTTTTGTTCTAAACGGGTGTTCAATTGTCTTCTCCTCGGGGATTTCATCCTCAACCAATGGTCAAACTGAGGAACAAACCAGACTTGGAGACTTATCTAAGATGCTTTGGTCTGCCCGAAGGATGACTGGGTCCTTTTTTGCCTTTGGCTGATTTGCTCTTAAAGGCTAGCTCTGCCACTTTGAGTCTCCGTTTTCTGTAATTCAGGTTTCACCCTCGATTTTCTTCAGGACAACGGAAGCTCTGTCTTCCAGGTGTTGACTCTGTTTTGAGCTATCAACAGTTTTGGGACCAGGGAGTGGAATTTGCCCCTCCAGGAGAAGGCCCAGCGGTTTTGCTAACCGGCTAGGCTGATGGTCCCCGTTTTTAAAATGGGGGCTTGGTCTGTTGCCCCCAAAGAAATTTTCCCATGAGGTAGCATCTCCAAAATTAAGCCTATTTTATTGGACCTTTAAGATCATGGAGATTATTAACCGTTTCTTTTCGTTTGCTTCTCCGGGGCATTTAAGATCCTAACGGTTCCACAAGTCCTTGTTTGAAAGGTTTGTTGAGCCAGTGGTTCCTCTGCTGTGCCTCCTGACCCTGTTTTGGTAGGGGAATTGGGTATGGGTTGAGAAAAAATTGGAAATTCCGTTTTCTAGACGAAGACTCCAGTTTTTTGGTTAAATGGAGAAAAGGGTTTTGGGCAGGAAACAATTCTTGGGTTTTGCTTCGGACATC
>JARQOD010000006.1:216235306-216280325 GCA_033576555.1 Oophaga sylvatica | reverse complement strand
CTCGCAAACAGGGGCACAGGCAAGCAGCATTCTGCAATTTGAAGAAGAGGGAGTATGCAGTGATGCGCAACAGCTGTGTCTCTCTCAATCTGAAGAGGCGGGTGAGCCAGTGCCGATGGACAGCACACCGCAGAACGCATCTTATGATGATGATGAGACTCAGGTGCCAGGTTTTGTGGAGCATGGTGCTGCCCAGACCATCCAAGAGCAGCAGGTGTTGGAAGAGGGTAGTGGAGATGATGAAGTCCGAGACCCAACATGGCGTGAGCAACAGGAAGGTGGTGGGAGCAGCTCTGAGGAAGAGATTGTCCCAACGGTACAAAGAGGAGGGAGAGGTAGGCTGCAGACTCGCTTGCCTGTAGCCTCCATTTTGGCACCTGTTGGGAGCAGTTCTCTTAGAAATGTAAAAATTGGCGCTCCCATGACTTGCACTGCGTGGTCCTTTTTTGACAGACTTGTAGATGATATTTGCTATGTTCAATGCAAGCTGTGTAAGCAAAAAGTTAAAAGAGGTAAAAATATCAGTAACCTGAATACCACAAATATGTGGAAACATGTACGGTCAAAGCACGTAGCTGAGTTACAAAGACACACTGGAAATGTAGGCCAACCTACAGCAGCACCTACATCTTCAGGTCGTGTTCGAGCCTCTACCTCCAGCTCACACACAGCTGGTTCGGCTTCCTCACAGGATCTCCATGGAAGAACCTCGGTCACTGTTGTCCATAGACAAACTGTTATTCCACCCACAGCAGCAAGTTCACAGTCATCGTCACACTCCCAGAACAAAAAACAGCCATCGGTACCACAGGCATGGGATAAAAGACGGCCATACTCGGCAAACCATCCACGAGCACAGGCTCTGAATGCTGGCATTGCAAACTCCTGTCCCTTGAAATGCTGTCATTCAGGCTGGTGGAGACTGACAGTTTCAGGAACTTTATGGCATTGGCAGTCCCACAATATAATGTGCCAAGCCGATTTTATTTCAGCAGGCAAGCTGTCCCTGCTCTGCAAAAACATGTCGAGGGAAACATTAAACATGCGCTACTAAACGCCGTCAGTAGCAGGTCCACCTGACCACCGATGCGTGGACCAGTACCCATGGCCAGGGACGATACCTTTCCCTCACTGCCCATTGGGTCAATGTTGTGGAGCCGGGTACAGATCTTGCCAGTGGCGCTGTACGTGTTCTGCCAACTCCAAGGATTGCAGGAATCCAGTCTGTCCACATTGATTCCTCCTCCTACTCCAGTTCCTCAGAATCATCTCTGCACGAGCCGTCACGGTATACCTCCACATGGACCCGTGAACGCTTACCTGTTGCGACCGATATGAGCACAGCCGTGGCCAAACGTCAACAGGCCGTCCTGAAATTAATTTCCATGGGGAATCGAAGCCACACAGCGCAGGAGCTCTGGGATGCCATCAAGCAGGAGAGCGACGTGTGGTTTTTGTCAGCTAATCTCCAGCCAGCTTGGTAGTGTGTGACAATGGCCGAAATCTGGTGCAGCTCTGGGCCTTGGCAACCTCACTCACATACCATGTCTGGCACATGTGCTCAACTTGGTCGTGCAGAGTTTTTTGAGGGACTATCCGGATCTTGATGCACTGCTGCACAAGGTCCGCCTAGAGTGCGCTCACTTGCGACGTTCCAGCATGGCCAGATCGCGCATTGCAGCTCTGCAAGTCAGATTTCGCCTTCCTGAACATCGCATCATATGTGACGTACCCACCAGGTGGAATTCCACGTTACATATGTTGGAGCGGTTTGTGTGAGCAGCAGCCAGCAGTAATGGAGTATCAGCTGCAACAGGCGCAATCAACTCGCAATTTGCGCCGTTCACACTTCACCACTACTGAGTGGGCCTCTATGAAGGACATCTGCGACGTTTTGCGTGCGTTTGATGTCTCAACGCGGATGGCGAGTGCAGATGATGCACTAGTCAGCATGACTGTCCCCCTTATCTGCCTGCTTCAGAAATCACTGAAAGCACTAAAGGAAGAGGTTTTGGAAGAGGTGGAGGATGAGGAGTCACAAATTCAATTACCTTCAGGACAGTCAGCGCAATGTGGTTCCTCACAAAGGGCTGGGCAGGGCTCACTTTGTGAGGAGGATAAGGAGGAGGAGGAGTCAATGGAGGAGGAAGAAATCCCTACAGAGGGAGGTACACAACGCTCTAGTCAGTATGTAGAGCGAGGGTGGGGTGATGCAGAGGAGGCAGACATGACTCCTCTTCCAGAGGACAGCCTTTGTTGGCCAGTTGGGAGTCTGCAGCACATGGTTGATTTCATGCTTCAGTGCCTGAGAAACGACCGCCGCATTGCCCACATTCTCACCACATCAGATTATTGGGTGTACACCCTCCTAGACCCTCGCTACCGGGACAACTTACAAACCCTCATCACACCGGTGAACCGGGACCGTAAAATGCAGGAGTACCAAGACACACTGGTGCAATCCATACTGTTGTACATTCCAGCCGAGAGAGCTGCTGCTGCTGCTACTGCTTTACAAAGCAGCTCTGTGCGTCGAGGCAGTGTAGACACCTCTACAACAAGAGGGAGCAGAAGCAGCGCCTCTGCACAGGGCAAGAGCTGTATGTTACAAATGTGGCAAAGTTTTGTGACAGCGCCAGCAAGGTCTACACCATCCGAGACGGCTCCAGTCACCAGGAAGAAACGTTTCCGTAAGATGGTGACAGACTACTTGGCTTTCCCTCTAAGTGTACTCCCAGATGCCTCTTCCCCTTTCAAATTTTGGGTCTCTAAGTTGGATACATGGCCAGAGCTTAGCCAGTATGCATTGGAGGTGCTGTCTTGCCCTGCTGCCAGTGTATTATCTGAGCGTGTCTTTAGTGCTGCAGGTGGTGTAGTAACAGACCGTCGCATGCGACTATCCTCAGAGAATGTAGACCGGCTTACTTTTCTGAAAATGAACAAGGCATGGATCTCACCTGAATTTGCCTGTCCGTTTTCAGATTAAATAACTGTTTGGCAACGTTTTCCATGTCTCCTGTTATGTTCATCTTTCTACCACCTGAACTCTACTCCCTGGGCTACAACACCGCCATTTGTTGCTCGTAAGTAATTGGCAGGGGTACTGACTCATGGCCAGCCTGGTTACAGCACGACAGCTGTTTCCTGGCAGTGTGAACGTCAATTATCCTCCAATAAGTTGTGCTGTCGTGTTGCATTCGGGTTAGCCGACTCTATGGTGCCTGCAGTTTAGGTGTTTCCTATGTGTGCTGTGGGATATGTAAATAAAGGCGGTTTCCAAGCACCCACTGTAGGACTGTGTGATTCGGTAACTGCGGACGGCTTGTGTCCTGTCAACTTACATTTTCATGGGTGCGTTCTTCTACCCGTCCGGGGTCCAGTACCGTCAACTGGTTCTCCCCAGTGCCTTTGGCCTAGGTGCCTCCATCTCCGTATCCGAGTTCCACCAACGTCTGCTGGTCCTTGGTAGTGCTTTGGAGCACAGGTACCTCCTGCTTAGTAACCGTGTCACAGTAACGTCAGCTGGTACTCGGTTGTGACATTGCCTCTTTTCCTTCTGCTACCCGTCCGGGGTCCAGTACCGTCAACTGGTTCTCCCCAGTGTCTTTGGCCTAGGTGCCTCCATCTCCGTATCCGAGTTCCACCAACGTCTGCTGGTCCTTGGTAGTGCTTTGGAGCACAGATACCTCCTGCTTAGTAACCGTGTCACAGTAACGTCAGCTGGTACTCGGTTGTGACATTGCCTCTTTTCCTTCTGCTACCAGTCCGGGTCCAGTACCGTCAACTGGTTCTCCCCAGTGCCTTTGGCCTAGGTGCCTCCATCTCCGTATCCGAGTTCCACCAACGTCTGCTGGTCCTTGGTAGTGCTTTGGAGCACAGGTACCTCCTGCTTAGTAACCGTGTCACAGTAACGTCAGCTGGTACTCGGTTGTGACATTGCCTCTTTTCCTTCTGCTACCCGTCCGGGGTCCAGTACCGTCAACTGGTTCTCCCCAGTGCCTTTGGCCTAGGTGCCTCCATCTCCGTATCCGAGTTCCACCAACGTCTGCTGGTCCTTGGTAGTGCTTTGGAGCACAGGTACCTCCTGCTTAGTAACCGTGTCACAGTAACGTCAGCTGGTACTCGGTTGTGACATTGCCTCTTTTCCTTCTGCTACCCGTCCGGGGTCCAGTACCGTCAACTGGTTCTCCCCAGTGCCTTTGGCCTAGGTGCCTCCATCTCCGTATCCAAGTTCCACCAACGTCTGCTGGTCCTTGGTAGTGCTTTGGAGCACAGGTACCTCCTGCTTAGTAACCGTGTCACAGTAACGTCAGCTGGTACTCGGTTGTGACATTGCCTCTTTTCCTTCTGCTGCCCCTCCGGGTTCCAGCACAGTCAGCTGGTTCTCGTTACTTCCATTGTCTCTTGCTCCATCTGATACCCGTCAGGGTTCCAGTAACGTCAGCTGGTTCTCGGAAATTAGACGACCTTAAAGACCACCCAGAAGAAGATGACGACAACAAGGACGACGAGCATGAAGCCAACCAGCCTGAACACCATCACAAAGAAAAAATAAAAGATTACCCAGAAGAAGATCACCAACAGGACAAAGAAGGTTAAGACAAACTACAAGATACAGAACAAGAGACAGAAGAACAATAAGCAGAAGATCAAAAAGCAGAAGAACATGAAGTATAAGACCAAAATGAAGAGCAAAATATATGCTCTAAATTCTAAGCAGACGAAGACTAAGCAGTGTATGGGGGTGAGTCCATTCCTCCTCGTGGTGCCCCTGGAAAATGCCTGCTGCTGCAGGCTAAACTGAACACGGACAAATACTGTTGTAATTTAAATCTTTTGTGACAGCAAGAACGGAAGGATGAACAATTCATACTTTTACAGATTACAAGTACAGGAATCTCTGTCACAAATAAGAATATGATGAAGAAGATGAAGAGGAAGAAGATGAAGAATTTGAATATGAAGAAGATTAATTAGTTTAATAATAACAATATGAGTAATGTAAACAAAAACATGAATAGCAAGAAGTTTAAGAAGAAGATTAAGAAGGTGAAGATGAAGAATAATTTGATGAGAAAGATGATGCTGCTGCTGAAGATTATGAAGGAGAAAGTGTGGCACTGGCAAAAGTTAAAAAGGTGAAGAGCATGGAAGTTGTGAAACATACATATTTGCCAAAATAGAAAAAAGGTTAACAACATTGTCAATTTGTTAGTCAATCCAAATGTATTTCCAAAAAAATATATATTAATGCTATTCCAATGCATTGGGTTAAACATGTATGCCTTTATTGTCTCCTCAACCTCCCCCAATACATTCTACATTAGTCTTTGTTGTTTTCCTTCATGTACAATTAACCAACAAGGCAAGAATGTTTTTTTTTAATGTTGATATTTGGTTCCCATAGACTTACATTGGACTTCCGGTATCGGAATCGGATATCGACGATATTTAGTGATATCGGCGATACCATTCCGATCCGATATTTTTAGATATCGAGCAGTATCGCTCAACACTACCCCCAGCTCATTATCAATGCGCCAAGGGTATGTTACTGGAGATGAAGATATAGATCTCACCAGTGGGTATTGGCAGGTTCCCGTGGCAGAAGCAGACAGAGAGGAAACAGCGTTTACAACACCAATGGGCCTCTGCGAGTTCAACTACATGCCATTCGGGCTCTGCAGTGCACCAGGGACGTTCCAGCGGTTAATGGAATGCTGCCTAGGACATAAAAACTTACCAAACCGTTCTGCCGTAACTGGAATACATCATCGTCATCTCTAAAACCTATTAAGACCACTTGAAGCACCTTGCCGAAGTGTTCGAAGCCTTGTCCAACTTTGGCCTGAAAGTGAAGCCGTTCAAATGTCACCTTTTGAAGTCCAAGGTGCAGTACCTAAGTCACGTGGTAAGCGCTGAAGGTGTGGCACCAGACCCTAACAAAGTCACCATTATCCATGACTGGAAAAGACCCAACACCATTCATGAAGTATGGCAGTTTCTTGGGTTGGTGGGCTACTAACGGAGATACATCAAGGACTTAACCAAAATAGCTGCACCTCTGCAAGACTTTCTAATGGGCCAAGCCAAGAAGGCTAAGAACAAGAGTCTTCCATTTGAGTAGAACAACAGGATAGCAGAATCCTTCACCCCTTTGAAGCTGGCTCTCACAGGAGATGAAGTCTTAGCCTACCCTGACTATGACTAACCATTTGTACTTTACACAGACGCCTACAGCGTGGGATTAGGAGCAGTGCGGTCGCAAGTGTAGAAAGGCAGAGAGAGAGTTATTGCCTATGCCAGAAGGAAGCTTCGTCCCACTAAAAGGAACCCCGACAACTACAGTTCCTTTTAACTGGAGTTCCTCGCCATAGTCTGGGCGGTAACGGAGCGCTTCAAGCACTATCTTGCTTCAGCGAAGTTTACCATCTACACGGGCAATAATCTGCCAACCAGCCTTGAAATGGCAAAGCTGAGTGCGCTGGAGCAACGATGGATGGCCGGGCTGTCCAATCACGAGTTTACCATCAAGTACCGAGCGGGACATAAAACGCTAATACTGATGCGCTTTCCAGGATGCCCAATTCACCAGATGGGGTAGAGGATCCAGAAGTACTCGAAGATATCGAGTTACCGGCCTTCCACCGCCCAGTTGCGGCCCAGCGCTCTCAAGGGTTGAGGTGAAAGAGTCCACGTTAAACCCATTGCCCCACCATGAGTGGGCAGAGACGCAGGATAGCGACCCAGCAGTCCGCCTGGTAAAAGAGTTGCTGATACAAGCTGACTCACGTCCTGGTCCAGATGCTCCACAGGAAACACAGTAGTTGTGGAAAGAGAAGGGCAAGCTGTTCATCTATGAGGGTAAGCTGTGTTGGAGGAACATCAACTCACACACACACAAACTGGTCTGGCAGGTGGTAGTCCAGAAGAGGGATGTGCCAATAGTCTTGGAGGCATACCAGGATGGAGCGGGACACTTTGGGTGGAAGAAATTGGAGGTCCTACTTCGTGAAAGATTCTACTAGGTTGGCATGAGGAGAGCCATTGAGAAGTGGTGCTGAGAATATGGCACATGCAACCTGTGCAGGAAAGACCATAACAGCCAGCTAGCCCGATCATCATGAAGCAGCCGCTTGAACTGGTAGCTTTGGATCATGTGAAGTTGACTACGAGTAGGACTGGCTCCACTTATGCTCTGACCATTGTTGACCATTACTCGAGGTTCTTGGTAGTCATGCCTGTCAAAGATCAAACAGCGAAGACAGCAGCCAAAGCATTTCAAGAACAACCTGCACGGCTGCAAGAAAATCAGGATGACGCCATACCATACGCAGACTAATGGCATGTGTGAGAAAATGAACCAGGTGGTAATTGAAATGTTGAAGACCTTTCCCCTGGAATATTGAAACCTGTGGCCTGAGAGGTTCCCAGATCTGGTAGATCTATAAATCATATCCCAGTTAACTCCACCAACTGCACTCCGGCCTACCTGATGAGAGTGAGACCTGGTAAGTTACCAATTGACTTGGACAGGGGAGTTTTAACACCTGAGATAACATCACCAGATGCAGACTTGGAAACAGAGAGGCAGCAACAATACATCAAAGTGCAAGAATGTGTAGACAAAAGTTTGTCCCAGGCAAGACAGAGGCAGGAAAGAAATTATAATCAACATGCCCTTGAAGTTCCCTTGTCACCTGGAGAACACATACTCAAAAGGAAGAGACGAGTTCACAAACTAGACGACCAGTGGGAAGCTGAGCCATAAACCGTTTTACCTTCAGAC
This sequence comes from Oophaga sylvatica, assembly GCA_033576555.1. NCBI lineage: Eukaryota > Metazoa > Chordata > Amphibia > Anura > Dendrobatidae > Oophaga > Oophaga sylvatica. The sequence continues at coordinate 216,272,536 of JARQOD010000006.1, read as the reverse complement.
TTTGATAACACCAAGGTGTGCCTCATCAGTAAAGATGGAGGAGAAACCGCATCGGCAGTATCAAGAGATCATCTAAAACCGTGCCCTGACCAAAGGAAAGGATTGAAGACCCAGACATTCCACAGCCCGTGGAAGAGAAAATCCATACTTTTCTTGGAGACTTTCCTCGGTCTTGGACGCAGGTGAATCAAGCCATCGCAGTACCTGTCCCGACCTTTCCCCAGCTAGTGATGCCAGAAAGAGATGCGACTCAAGATCTGCCGGAAGATCACTGGGCTCAAGCAACAGATGCCATATCTGCAGTGGAACGTGGAAATCTGCCCCCTGCTAGCGGTGAATCTGTCAAACCCATGGTGAGTCTAAGAAATTGTAGATGACTACCCAGTTTACCAGTTAGCTACAGGCTTTTCAGTAACACAGACACTAGTGAGTCCACAGCACCAACCACAAACACACTAGACCAGGCTAGGTCATTATAGATACCAGTACAGAATAGATCTACCCGTAGTACGAGAGGTCAGATCCCAGCCTGGTATAGGAAGCAAAATGTAAATGAATTAATAATGTAAATACGTAACCGTTAAGCATATGAGCCTACAGAGACTTGCTGTATGAACTTTTAGATATATGTAATAACCTGTTGAAGGACAATTGGGCCACAGGACTATGTGTGGCCAAGCCCTTACTTGTAAATATTTACCCTGACTTGGCCATGAAAGTAAGACGCTGGCTTGGCCGAAAACCAGGCCCACCTACAGAGTTCCCTGTAGCCACTCCCAGGGTCGAAACACACAAAGTGGGCTAAGGCGGTTCCCACTAACCAAACTCCAGGTACGCGGACAAAGACAATTCCTAGACGGCAGCATAAGAACTAGGCACTGCAGTAACTGTGTTACTGTTTTTCATTTTTGGGTTTTGGTAATTTTTACATTTTTAAGGCTTTGCAGACTTTCATTACTTGTTGTTATTAACTGTTCTTGTTATGTTTTCTCAGTCCAGGACGTACTGAAGTTAACTAGGGGAGAATGTGGCACTTCAGAGTCTGGTTGCCACGGTGACATTGCCTTGCTCTACAGGGTGGTGATGTCATGCCTGGAAGCAGGAAGAGATTCCCATATCAGGTAATACATAGCATGCAACACATTTCCTGCTCCAGGCCAGCAGGGGGAGCTCTGAACCCTACTTCATTGGAGCTGCTCTCTCTGGTCAAGAGGAGAGGGTAAGGCAGTTAGTCTGAGGAGAGGGATGAGAGAGGAGCAGAGATAAGAGCTCTGGGGAATTTCAGCTGCAACAGAGCTGATCCCGGAGCTGAGCACTGAGGAAAAGGACGCCCCGACAGCCGAATCTGGAGGGCAGGAGACTGCAAGCTCTCTGGCCACACCGAACACCTGGAGGCACCACAGCAGACCAATAGCCCAGAGCTGCCAGTGAACAAGCAGTGCCTGTGATAGGCTTACTCTGTCTGCCATACAGGTTACAGCCAACACACAGGAGAAAGTTGCAGCGTAGCTACAAGCAGCAGGGACTCGAACAGAGAGTGCAGCAAGAAGGCCTCCAACTCCACCTGGCAGGGTGGATCCCCTGAATGCTCCAAGGCTAGCCGGACACTCTATCATCTCAAACCAGTGCCCAGGACTGCATTTTCATATATCAAGAAGTAAAAGGTAAAGAAAACTGCACTCTTCTGTGTTCCTGCTTATTCTCTGCACCCTAACGTTCACAACCACCTGAACACCCTGTTACATCTGCCCTGGGGCCTAGCTCTACCCGTGGAGAGCAGTAAGCTCTCTGTTGCGTCAGCATCCGCCCCAATGGACCAGAAATGCAGTGTCGGCCATATATAGCCGAACACCACGGGTGGCATTACAAACTAATTCCCCTACAAACTACCCCATCATCATCATCTTTTTAATTTTTATTGGATGCCCAGGGCCACGGACCGGTCCACTGCTGCCGTGACTTCCCCTTTAAGAACTGCCCGGCCCAGCACCGAGTATCCCACAGTCCTGGTGAGCACTCCACTTACAATCAGTGAGGTACTCTCTCCTGTAGTGTGTAAGGTATTACGATCAAGGTAGTCCTCTCTCTCTCTCTTCTGCAGAATGTAAGCTCTTATAGTTAGCAAGATCATTTTTCTCTCCTATAGATTGTAATCTCTTATGGTCAATGGAGCTTTCTCTGTCCTCTCTCCCTCACATGAGTTTTACTAGCAATTACAAGCTCTCCAGTTTTGATATACATGCAAATTTATTCACTGCAATTTGAATCTTTTGGGAAATTTTCCAAAATCTGGCAAATTTGAATTTAAAAAGATCTGCTCATCTCTAATAATGACTGTCAAAAAAGTGATTAGAATTATGACAAAGCCATCCTAAATACAGTTTGTGATAGAAGCTATCTTGAGATTGGCAGCTCAACCTGCTATGTTCTAGTTGGACACATTCCCATACACCCTACTTGCTGCTAGTCATAGTCATTGAAATGTTTAGCAAAGTGTGGAAAAAATGCTGCAAAGTAAGAATGCTTTCAAAAATAAAATTGTTAATAGTATATTTTTTGCAATTAACAAAATGCAAAGTAAGTGAGCAAATTTAAATCTATATCATTTTTTGGCGTGACACTCTTTGCCTTCAGAACAGCATAAAAGCATCAGTTCTTCTAGATGCACTTTGACATATATTCTGAAGTAATGTAAAGTGATCACACGTGGTATCCTTGACCAAGCTTCTGCTTCACAATGTCTTGGCACTTTAAAGGAAAATCGTGTCCCAGTCCCAATGCAGCACAGTGTGGGGTGCGACACACTCACGTGTAGGCCACAAGCCTTCGATAATTCCAGGCCTCCATCTTCCAGAGCCATCACACGTAACTCAGGACACACAGTTTGTATTAACCGACAAGAGTTTACTGGACAGTTCAAGTTCATCAGATTGTAAAACGCAGTATTAGACACAATACTTCTTGTTAATTGTTTCCTTAACTCAGGTAATTTCTTTACACAGTCCATTTTTAATATTACTATCCGTTTCTCCTGGCCTATCCCTATGTTCAAATTTAAACTGTCCTGCAGGCTCAGAGTGCATCAGTGTCAACATAAGCTATCCATCAACATATCAGTGAAATGAAATGCTCTGACAGGAGATCCAGGAGGACCCCAATGCTGACACAGAGACATAAAAAGATGAGTCTGCAGTTTGCAAAAATGTATGTGAGTAAGCCAACATACTTCTGGGAAAGTGTCTTGTGGACAGATGAGATCAAAATAGAGCTTTATGGTAAAGCACATCATAAAGCTTCATGGTAAAGCACAATTGCCTTCAGATGACCCGAGTCAGGTCCGAGCATTCCTACATGAACAGTTTCCTGGAAAGTGGATTGGTCGTCATGGGCCACCAAGAACTCCCGATCTGACCCCATTAGACTTTTATCTTTCGGGTCATCAAAAGGCAATTGTCTATGTTGTGAAGATACAAGCATCTGAAACAATGGATACTGGAAGCCTGTGCTATCATTTCTTATGCGGTGTTGCTATCAGTGTCAAGAGTGGGAGAAGAGGGTTGCATTGACAATCCAACACAATGGGCAACACTTTGAACACATTTTATAAGTGGTTATAAACTTGTAAATAACTCATGAAAGAATAAAGTTACGTTTAAACCAAGCACACCATTGCTTTTCTTGTGAAATTCTCAATAAGTTTGATGTGTCACATGACCCTCTTCCCATTTAAAAAAAATAAAGTTGGATCCAAAATGACCAACTTCAAAATGGCCGCCATGGTCACCACCCATCTTGAAAAGTTTTCCCCCTCCCAAGTACTAATGTGCCATGAACAGGAAGTTGATATCACCAACCATTCCCTTTTTTATTTAGGTGTATTCATATAAATGGCCCACCCTGTATATTGTATATGTATTGCAGTTATTTTTTAATGAACTGAAGCATCTCACTATTTATTTCACCATTATTCTTCATCTTTGACTACTGTGCATTCCTACTTGCTTGCTTCCTCCTCTAGAGACTCTTCTCATTCTATTCTGTTGAAAATATTTTTGCTAGTATTATTCATTTCATAAACCAATCTGCCAACACCTAAACTACAGAGCCATCTACATCTGTGTACTATGCTCCCAGCAATGTCATACTAATCAAGCTATTTATTATGCTAATCCTGAATCCATATGTTCATATTCTCATGATATAGCTGAGCTAAAACTGTCATTCAACTGTTTCTTTTGTACAAAACACCAATATTTAACTAAATGGAGATGAGGTACAGATCTTTCTGCAGCCAACATGAAGGATTTAGCAAAAGAAATAAATACACTAACACAAAAAAAAAAAAAACAGATAGGATATTGGCAGTAAAATATGCTAAAAAAATCAACAGTAAATGGTTAAAGGTGTTGGCCACTTTTAGATGAAATACCTAAAACTGGGAAATTTACATTTATTTTATGAAGAACTTAAACCACTTACTTTTAGATCCATTAGACACGTTCCACAGTTATATCCTCTTTTGAAATGATGCTGAATACTTCAGTGCATTGCAGGGAACATTTTTACCTACCTAACTTAATTGTACTTTCTTACTTGTTTATCTGTTTATAATATTCTGATAGTTCACAAATCTTTTATGTTATTCAATCTATATCTGTGTTTACGTAAGAATTAATCAAATTGTCTTTAATGGAATCATTCAGTTGTATAGGTATATTCACAAAAAGTTACTTAAGTTCTCATTTTTATTTGTGCTGAATTAATTACAGGAAGGAGTTTCTAATTGTGTGCTTATAAGTTGTAGCTGCAAACATTGCAATGAAGTGCAGGTTGTATTGCAGCTATGGAAAAATTACTATATTTAAAGCATCAAACTGAATGAACTTGGTAGTGGTTTGTTCTAAGTGTGATTTGGCTTAAGTGTGACTTGCAACTCAGTGATTTTGAATTCAGGGAATTTATAAGGGAGTGACTTGTACTTATTCATTTTTTATATTTACTTGTTTATATTTCTCTTATGCAATTTCTATTATTAGATTGTGATCAATTTTTGACAAGGCTATTCAGTGCACATCTTATAGCATGTATACAACCCTTGAACAGCCGTTTGAAGGTGCATACTGCTTTGCGAGATGTATGTATGTTGTACATCTAGAGGTACTGAATCTAGATGAGTGGCTTGCAACTCAGATCCACTGCCAACATGGAAAGGTGTTTACTGAGCAGGTGTTTGCTGGGCTGGATAAGGAAGAGTACAAAAATGCAGCTAGCTGGGTGACGGTTTAAAGTCAGGATAGAGGGAAGAGTGTCAGGAATGCAAGTTCTCTTCTGGTACATCACAACAAGTTTGCTAAATTGGTAGTTGAGGGTGGTGTCAGTACAATGGTAGCATTGCTGCAGCAAGACATATCCTCTGAAGGGCAAGGGAGTGTCTGCTCAAGTCAGAGGGGGAAAAAAATTAATACAGGGCAGGGCAGACAGGTGCTGGTAGTGGAGGATTCCATTATTAAGGAAACACACAGGGCAATCTATCACAAAGGTGGAAATTGTTGAATGGTGTGTTTTTTTTACAGGCATTCAAGTGTGATGCATTGCGAATCTGGTTAACTGATTACTGGGAGTGGTTGATGAGGACCCAGCAGTCATGATACACATCTGAGCCAATTACAAAGTCAGAGATAGGTGGAAGTTCTTTAAAAATTATATCAGGGATAGAGATTAGCAAATATTTCAATGTTTTGTTCAGCTCACAATCACCGAATTTGCAATATTCACAGATTTAATCATCTATTAAATCGCCAAATGTAGCCGAACATACACAGCACAAAAGCCGATGTTTCCCAAGCTGTGTGACAGTGTGGAAAACACTGGCATAGGGCTTCTGATCGGCGGTGAAATCATCCCCGCTTGTCAGAGAGCCACTTATTCCATGCTGTCAGAAGACAGCATGAGCACTCAGCTGTGATAGGAGGTAAAAAGTTTACCTCTGGTCACTGGTGTCAGCTCATGGGACTACAGCTCACATCATCTGACACCTGCAGCCACTAATTACAGTGAGAGCAGGAGCGGCGGATGGGAGTATTCATTAGCCAATCCTGTGCTGTAAATAATTAAAAAACAAAAACGGCATAGGTTCCCCTGTATTTTTGCTAACCAGCCGGACAAAACTCACAGCTGGGGGCTGCAACCCTCAGCTGTCAGCTTCAGCAAGTTGGTTATCAAGAATAGAGGGGTCCCCACACTGTAATTTTAATTATACAGCTGGGGGCTGGTATTCTCAGGCTTGTGAGGGGTCATGGATATTGCTCCCCCCAACCAAAAAATAGCAGCCTACAAGGCACATCTATTATATGCACCAATTCTGGCACTTTGCCTGGCCATTCCCACTTGCCCTGTAGCAGTGGCAAGTGGGGTTCATATTTGTCGGGTTGATGTCACCTTTGTAATGTCAGGTGTCATCAAGCCCATGGATTACTAATGGAGAGGTGTCTATTACTAGTGTTTGTGCACTCATATGTTGCTTGAGAAAGGCTCAGTATGAGCTGAAATGTCGCTGTGATGGGCTATTTTGATCATGAATGGTGTGCTGCACCCATTTTTGAATCTCTAGATAGATAAATAGATAGATAGACCCTGCATTTTTCCATTGGATATGTAAATGAGTTAGTTGGCTACGTGATCTGGATCATCGTAAAGTTAAGATTTCTCAAGGTATCTATTATACTATTGAAATGATTGACTCAATTTTGCCATGGTTAACATAATTAGCTTAACATTTGCAGAAGATTTACGAACATAGCCTTAAATGAAAGTTACTTTTTATTAAGTTATATTCCTCACTTGAAGTCATAGAACAAATCTACTGCAACAGGTTAATACATACTAACATTATTATTATATTATTATTAACCTTTTGCCAAGGAGGAATACACAGAACTGCAGAAATTAGCCAGACATTATTATCAGTTAATCATTGATCACACTTCATTGATTTTTGTAATTATTTTCTCCCACTCTTAGTTTTTTAGCAAGGTTACTTCATGCAAAAATAAATCTAAAGGGTCAGTAAGACCTATAAAAAGCAATAATGTCAGTCAATGCTTTGTAAATAAATATTAAATATAGAAAAAGATTAACTTTAATCCAGAGGCCTTACATTTAATAAAAAATATTTTTTTAACCGCTTTCCGACATTGGGAGTAATAGTACTCCCACATCGGAATCCCTCCCTTTGATGTGGGCTCCGGCGCTGAGCCCACATCATTCCCAGCACATGTCAGCTGTTTTGAACAGCCGGGGGTAGAATCGCGATCCTCCCTCTACTGTTAGCCTGTTAAATGCAGCTGTCAATCTCTAACAGCGGCATTTAACTCGTGCTTCAGGTAAGGGCGCTGGAAATCCTGTCACATAATCGCAGATCACCGATAGGTTGGCATGACAACGCCTAATGGTCGGCGCTCATAGTAAGTTAGCATTTCTACTACATACAGGTGATATGATCATTGCCTGTATGTAGGAGAGCAAATCAGACAACTGCAGCTTCTAGTCTCCCATGAAGACTATTGAAGCATGCAAAAAGTAAAAAAAATGTTTTTAAAATATACAAAAACTGAAAAAATGTATAAAAGTTCAGATCACCCCCCTTTCGCCTCATTCAAAATAAAATCAAAATAAAACATTAAAAAAATCAAGCATACACATATTTGTTATCTCCGCTTTCAAAATTGCCTGATCTATCAATATATAAAAAGAATTATCCCAATAGGTAAACGGCGTAGCGAGAAAAAAATTCAAAACACCAGAATTACGTTATTTTGGTTACTGCTACATTGCAATAAAATGCAATAATGGGCAATCAAAAGATCGTATATACATCAAAATGGTATCAATAAAAATGTCAGCTCGGTGCGCAAAAAATAAGCCCTCACCCAGCCCCAAATCATGAAAAATCGAGACTCTAGAGGTCTTGAACAATGGCGCCATTTTTTTTTTTGCCATTTATTTTTACCAAAGTTTGGATTATTTTCACCACTTAAATAAAAAAGAACCTAGACATGTTTGGTGTCTAAAAACTCGAAATGACCTGGAGAATTATAATCGAAGGCCAGTTTTACTATTTAGTTAACAAGGTAAAAAATAAAAACAATTGTGTAATTGCACTTTTTTGCAATTTTACCTCACTTTGAATTTTCTCTCAAAAAACAAGCCATCACATGGCCATTTTGACTGAAAAATAAAAAAGTTATGGCTGTGCGAAAAAGGTGAGCGAAAAACGAAAACACAAAAGGAAAAAAGCTCAGGTCGTTAAGGTGTTAAATACACAAATTTGCATACAGTACCTGCTTGCCTCCTCCTCACCCCAGCAGAGACGATGACATGCTCACCATCCCGGCCGTGTGCCTGCTTTTAGCATCTGTCTCAGCTCCCTGATCCCTGTGCCTGCGCATACCTAGCAGGTCTCCAAGCAACATGGCTAGTGTGTGCACCTGTGCTTCCTGTTTCTTAAAGGGATAGTGTGTGCACTACTGAAATGTCCTTAGCTAATAGCTGGGTGGCATCTGGTATTTAAGGCACTCTCAACTATTGGGAGATGCCTGTCAAACACCTTGGCCTTATGTGTTTAGCATGTCTTGAAGCTGTTCAGTCTGTTGTCAGGTTTTATACGTTCTTGAACCCTTTTCTTTGCTTTTCTAGCCTTGGCCTGAACTCTGGACCTGTGTTTTGTATATGATCTTGTTCTGTTTGAACCTGCTTTCCCTGAGCCTGTCTGGCCTGAGCTTGAACTCTGAACCTGTTGTGTGTGAGCCTGGATATATTCATGAATCTGTTGTGTCTGAACCAGGACCTATTCCTGAGCCTGTTGTGTCTGAACCAGGACATATTCCTAAACCTGTTGTTTCTCAACCAGGATCTATCTTTGAACTTGTTGTGTCTGAACCAGGACCTATCTCTAAACCTGTTGTGTCTGAACCAGGATCTATTCTGCACCTGTTGGTTCTGAATCAGTTCCTATCTCTAAACTGCCATGTCTGAATCAATACTTATCTCTAAACCTGCAGTGTCTGAATCAGTACCTAACTCCATACCAGCTGTGTGTGAATTAGTACCAATCTCTAAACTTGCAGTATCTGAATTAGCGCCTATCTCCATACTAGCTGTGACTGAATCAGTACCTATTTCTATACCTGCCTCATCTGAATCAGTGCCTAACTCTAGATCTCCTGAGTCTGAATCAGTATTACCTCTAAATCTGTTGTGTCTGAACAAGTATCTTGAACCTTCATCCTTTGTCTGACTTCCTCATCTGATCCTGAACCTTTCGATGTTCCGGTCTAGCCTGAACTAGGACCTATTTGCTGAACCCTGTATCCGCACTTGCGGTTCCATGTCTGTCGCAACTGCAGTTCCGCATCTGTCAGTTCTGCTGTACCTGTTCCCGAACTCGCATAGGCATACCTAGTCCTGATCCTGTTCTTCCTAGTCTGCACTTGGAAGCCATAATCATTAACATAAACAGAAAGAAACAATTTAAATAGATCACTGTTTGTAATAACTTTCTATAATATACTGGTTTCACTTTTTGTATTGAAGAACTGAAATAAATTAACTTTTTGATGATATTCTAATTTTGTGAAAGGCAACTATATATGGTCTGGTCCTTGTATGACAGTATTAATCCCTTGCATGTGATACCATTTGTATATTGGACTTGGTATAGGGAATTTTGTTCGGTAGAATAATGTTGGTTATATTCAGACACTATGCAGAGATAATACAGTCATTTTCTGGCAATAAGCATCTTCTTTTATGTGATTTATTTTTAGTATAATAGTCTTAGTGTAGAGAACTTATTCTGTAACAATATGATAATATTTGTTATTTAGAAACTGTATGGCCACTAATTTAAATTACTTAGAAAATGATGGTATTGCCATGTTTTATATGAGATTTATATATTTAATGTGTATTATTTTTTAAGGATGTGTATCTACCACTATATGGACGCAATGAAATGTGGATGAGGGACAGCCACAGGATGAGGGGTACAGCAACAATCAGCAGACACGGACAAAGATTACATAATATAATATAATATGAAAAGATTAGATAATATAATATGAATATTTACTAACCAGCTTATAAAACAAGGGAAAGGAAGATAGGTAAACAGTATATAAGTAACAAATACAATGACAACAGTTGTTTTTAATAACACCAAATAAGAGTATACACAGATACACTTAAACAAAATTAACAGTTTTATGCAGGAATAGTGTTGAGCATTCCGATACCGCAAGTATCGGGTATCGGCCGATATTCGAGGTATCGGAATTCCGATACTGAGTTCTGATACTTTTGCTATATCGTATACTGGAATCGGAAGTTCCCATAATTCTTTGAGAGGCAGTGTGATTTTATTCAGCCAATGAGGAAGTGTGGGCACATCCTGTAATGCTGCAGTCATGTTAACTAAAGGCATGGCTGTGATTGGCTGCTGAAATGATGTCAGAATGCAGTATAAAAGGCGCCCCCGCCATTATAGCTTCACTCTGCTGTGAATTCAGTTAGGGACTGAACGCTGCTCCTCTGACTCTGAGGGACAGTTAGAGATTGCGTTTTTGTGAATTGTTCTGTAGGCAAGCTATTTGACAAACCGCTGTGTGAAGCTTCCTTTTGCCTTGCAGTGCTGTTTTCACAGCTCTCTGCAAGGTCAGTGTGTGAGTGCAGGTGACGCTGCAGTTTGGTCTGCATCCACCGCTGTTTGTAGGCAGCTGCTCGTGTCACTCACTGCCTCATTTTTTTTTGAATTGGTGCTGCTCCATTCAATTTCAATTAACTCTAATCTATTAGTGTGATGCGCTTCCTTCTGTATCCAATACATTGGTTGCAAACACTATAGAAGTACATAAAGGAACCTTTCAGAGCTAGTGAACAGTTGTGTGCAGTGTTCATGGCTGTCTGGGAGGTCTCTTTGTGAGTGCAGATCACGCTCAAGTTAGTTCTTCAACCACTGCTGGTTGGAGTCTGCTGAGCGTGTGTCACTGCTTCCTCCTTTAAATTTTTGGCTAATTGGTGCTGCTCCATTTTATTTCAATAAACTCTAATCTATTTGTGTGATGCGCTTCCATCTGTATCCAATACATTGGTTGCAAACACTATAGAAGTAAATAAAGGAGCCTTTCAGAGCTAGTGAACAGTTGTGTGCAGTGTTCACGGCTGTCTGGGAGGTCTCTTTGTGAGTGCAGATCACGCTCAAGTTAGTTCTTCAACCACTGCTGGTTGGAGTCTGCAGAGCGTGTGTCACTGCCTCCTCCTTTAAATTTTTGGCTAAATGGTGCTGCTCCATTCTATTTCAATAAACTCTAATCTATTAGTGTGATGCGCTTCCATCCGTATCCAATACATTGGTTGCAAACACTATAGAAGTACATAAAGGAGCCTTTCAGAGCTAGTGAACAGTTGTGTGCAGTGTTCACGGCTGTCTGGGAGGTCTCTTTGTGAGTGCAGATCACGCTCAAGTTAGTTCTTCAACCACTGCTGGTTGGAGTCTGCTGAGCGTGTGTCACTGCCTCCTCCTTTACATTTTTGGCTAATTGGTGCTGCTCCATTCTATTTCAATAAACTCTAATCCATTTAGTGTGACGCGCTTCCATCCGTATCCAATACCTTGGTTGCAAACACTATAGAAGTACATAAAGGAGCCTTTCAGAGCTAGTGAACAGTTGTGTGCAGTGTTCACGGCTGTCTGGGAGGTCTCTTTGTGAGTGCAGATCACGCTCAAGTTAGTTCTTCAACCACTGCTTGTTGGAGTCTGCTGAGTGTGTGTCACTGCCTCCTCCTTTAAATTTTTGGCTAAATGGTGCTGCTCCATTCTATTTCAATAAACTCTAATCTATTAGTGTGACGCGCTTCCATCCGTATCCAATACATTGGTTGCAAACACTATAGAAGTACATAAAGGAGCCTTTCAGAGCTAGTGAACAGTTCTGTGCAGTGTTCACGGCTGTCTGGGAGGTCTCTTTGTGAGTGCAGATCACGCTCAAGTTAGTTCTTCAACCACTGCTGGTTGGAGTCTGCTGAGCGTGTGTCACTGCTTCCTCCTTTAAATTTTTGGCTAATTGGTGCTGCTCCATTTTATTTCAATAAACTCTAATCTATTTGTGTGATGCGCTTCCTTCTGTATCCAATACATTGGTTGCAAACACTATAGAAGTACATAAAGGAACCTTTCAGAGCTAGTGAACAGTTGTGTGCAGTGTTCACGGCTGTCTGGGAGGTCTCTTTGTGAGTACAGATCACGCTCAAGTTAGTTCTTCAACCACTGCTGGTTGGAGTCTGCTGAGCGTGTGTCACTGCTTCCTCCTTTAAATTTTTGGCTAATTGGTGCTGCTCCATTTTATTTCAATAAACTCTAATCTATTTGTGTGATGCGCTTCCATCTGTATCCAATACATTGGTTGCAAACACTATAGAAGTACATAAAGGAGCCTTTCAGAGCTAGTGAACAGTTGTGTGCAGTGTTCACGGCTGTCTGGGAGGTCTCTTTGTGAGTGCAGATCACGCTCAAGTTAGTTCTTCAACCACTGCTGGTTGGAGTCTGCTGAGCATGTGTCACTGCCTCCTCCTTTAAATTTTTGGCTAAATGGTGCTGCTCCATTCTATTTCAATAAACTCTAATCTATTAGTGTGATGCGCTTCCATCCGTATCCAATAGATTGGTTGCAAACACTATAGAAGTACATAAAGGAGCCTTTCAGAGCTAGTGAACAGTTGTGTGCAGTGTTCACGGCTGTCTGGGAGGTCTCTTTGTGAGTGCAGATCACGCTCAAGTTAGTTCTTCAACCACTGCTGGTTGGAGTCTGCTGAGCGTGTGTCACTGCCTCCTCCTTTACATTTTTGGCTAATTGGTGCTGCTCCATTCTATTTCAATAAACTCTAATCCATTAGTGTGACGCGCTTCCATCCGTATCCAATACCTTGGTTGCAAACACTATAGAAGTACATAAAGGAGCCTTTCATAGCTAGTGAACAGTTGTGTGCAGTGTTCACGGCTGTCTGGGAGGTCTCTTTGTGAGTGCAGATCACGCTCAAGTTAGTTCTTCAACCACTGCTGGTTGGAGTCTGCTGAGCGTGTGTCACTGCTTCCTCCTTTAAATTTTTGGCTAATTGGTGCTGCTCCATTTTATTTCAATAAACTCTAATCTATTTGTGTGATGCGCTTCCTTCTGTATCCAATACATTGGTTGCAAACACTATAGAAGTACATAAAGGAACCTTTCAGAGCTAGTGAACAGTTCTGTGCAGTGTTCACGGCTGTCTGCGAGGTCTCTTTGTGAGTACAGATCACGCTCAAGTTAGTTCTTCAACCACTGCTGGTTGGAGTCTGCTGAGCGTGTGTCACTGCTTCCTCCTTTAAATTTTTGGCTAAATGGTGCTGCTCCATTCTATTTCAATAAACTCTAATCTATTAGTGTGATGCGCTTCCATCCGTATCCAATAGATTGGTTGCAAACACTATAGAAGTACATAAAGGAGCCTTTCAGAGCTAGTGAACAGTTGTGTGCAGTGTTCACGGCTGTCTGGGAGGTCTCTTTGTGAGTGCAGATCACGCTCAAGTTAGTTCTTCAACCACTGCTGGTTGGAGTCTGCTGAGCGTGTGTCACTGCTTCCTCCTTTAAATTTTTGGCTAAATGGTGCTGCTCCATTCTATTTCAATAAACTCTAATCTATTAGTGTGATGCGCTTCCATCCGTATCCAATAGATTGGTTGCAAACACTATAGAAGTACATAAAGGAGCCTTTCAGAGCTAGTGAACAGTTGTGTGCAGTGTTCACGGCTGTCTGGGAGGTCTCTTTGTGAGTGCAGATCACGCTCAAGTTAGTTCTTCAACCACTGCTGGTTGGAGTCTGCTGAGCGTGTGTCACTGCCTCCTCCTTTACATTTTTGGCTAATTGGTGCTGCTCCATTCTATTTCAATAAACTCTAATCCATTAGTGTGACGCGCTTCCATCCGTATCCAATACCTTGGTGGCAAACACTATAGAAGTACATAAAGGAGCCTTTCAGAGCTAGTGAACAGTTGTGTGCAGTGTTCACGGCTGTCTGGGAGGTCTCTTTGTGAGTGCAGATCACGCTCAAGTTAGTTCTTCAACCACTGCTGGTTGGAGTCTGCTGAGCGTGTGTCACTGCCTCCTCCTTTAAATTTTTGGCTAAATGGTGCTGCTCCATTCTATTTCAATAAACTCTAATCTATTAGTGTGACGCGCTTCCATCCGTATCCAATACATTGGTTGCAAACACTATAGAAGTACATAAAGGAGCCTTTCAGAGCTAGTGAACAGTTGTGTGCAGTGTTCACGGCTGTCTGGGAGGTCTCTTTGTGAGTGCAGATCACGCTCAAGTTAGTTCTTCAACCACTGCTGGTTAGAGTCTGCTGAGCGTGTGTCACTGCCTCCTCCTTTAAATTTTTGGCTAAATGGTGCTGCTCCATTCTATTTCAATAAACTCTAATCTATTAGTGTGATGCGCTTCCATCCGTATCCAATACTTTGGTTGCAAACACTATAGAAGTACATAAAGGAGCCTTTCAGAGCTAGTGAACAGTTGTGTGCAGTGTTCACGGCTGTCTGGGAGGTCTCTTTGTGAGTGCAGATCACGCTCAAGTTAGTTCTTCAACCACTGCTGGTTGGAGTCTGCTGAGCGTGTGTCACTGCCTCCTCCTTTACATTTTTGGCTAATTGGTGCTGCTCCATTCTATTTCAATAAACTCTAATCCATTAGTGTGACGCGCTTCCATCCGTATCCAATACCTTGGTTGCAAACACTATAGAAGTACATAAAGGAGCCTTTCAGAGCTAGTGAACAGTTTTGTGCAGTGTTCACGGCTGTCTGGGAGGTCTCTTTGTGAGTGCAGATCACGCTCAAGTTAGTTCTTCAACCACTGCTGGTTGGAGTCTGCTGAGCGTGTGTCACTGCCTCCTCCTTTAAATTTTTGGCTAATTGGTGCTGCTCCATTCTATTTCAATAAACTCTAATCCATTAGTGTGACGCGCTTCCATCTGTATCCAATACATTGGTTGCAAATACTATAGAAGTACATAAAGGAGTCTTTCAGAGCTAGTGAACAGTTGTGTGCAGTGTTCACGGCTGTCTGGGAGGTCTCTTTGTGAGTGCAGATCACGCTCAAGTTAGTTCTTCATCCACTGCTAGTTTATAAACCACCCAAGTGCAAGCGAAAATAGGGGGAAGGAATAACCACCAAGGCAGGTAAAGGTACAATAGATATTTTATTGAAAAAATCACATGGACATTTGCACAGAAATAATAATATACTAATGTTAAAATGATGTTAAAAAGAAAGCAAAACACCACCCTGCAGTACCTAATAACCGGGATCTATATCCATATAACCAGGTACGTATATAACACCAAGGCACATATGCCAATAATGGTGAAAAAATATGCATTATGGCGGGTCTGATATTTAGCCCTATTAAATGCCTTCTTAACCGATCTCCTACTGTACCCTCGCTCAAAGAATCTAGTTTTCAATAATTCAGCTTGCTCCAAAAAGTCTTCCTCCCGAGAACAAATGCGCCTTAATCTGAGAAATTGCCCTATCGGGATGGAATTGATCAGCGCCGTGACCGGATATGACGTGGTGTATTCCATGATGTCGGCTATGACGATGACGCTGTTTGCTGCAACACGCATGCGCCATTCTACAATTGACCTCACTATTTATAGACCGCGAGTTAAGTATATTACATCCCCCTGACGAAGGAATATTTTCCGAAACGCGCGTCGGGGCGCGTTCTAGAAAGCCTTCCATCCACCCTCTTTGCCTTCCCGTTATTTTCCAGGTACAGTGCACACATTAGTGATAGTTCTAGGGTAGCACTGTTGGTGTGTGGGTGTATTGTGTTTTAATATGTTGTTCTGTGTTGATCATTGACATTTCATTATCACCTAGCACATCTTATGTTTTTTATTTGGTGACCAATTTAATTTTTTTATTTTTTTTTGGGTTATAACTCCCATTTATATTTTATATTGGCCACATCAGCACATGCATATTATGTTTCCAGCACAGTGAGTTTTGATTTTGTTTCCTACATCAGCATAATTCCTTTTTCATTTTATTTTGTCACCATTATTGGCATATGTGCCTTGGTGTTATATACGTACCTGGTTATATGGATATAGATCCCGGTTATTAGGTACTGCAGGGTGGTGTTTTGCTTTCTTTTTAACATCATTTTAACATTAGTATATTATTATTTCTGTGCAAATGTCCATGTGATTTTTTCAATAAAATATCTATTGTACCTTTACCTGCCTTGGTGGTTATTCCTTCCCCCTATTTTCGCTTGCACTTGGGTGGTTTATACATTTTATTGGTTGGTCATCCAACCGCACTTTGTGGTGTAATTTCAATTAGTGGTGTATATATTGATGTAGTGTCTATAATATAATTTTTGCGATATTTTATTTATATATTTCGTTACACCATATTGTATTGCACTTCTTTTGTTTTGATCCACTGCTAGTTGGAGTCTGCTGAGCGTGTGTCACTGCCTCATCCCTTAAATTTTTGGCTAATTGGTGCTGCTCCATTCTATTTCAATAAACTCTAATCTATTAGGGTGACGCGCTTCCATCCGTATCCAATACATTGGTTGCAAACACTATAGAAGTACATAAAGGAGCCTTTCAGAGCTAGTGAACAGTTGTGTGCAGTGTTCACGGCTGTCTGGGAGGTATCTTTGTGAGTGCAGATCAAGCTCAAGTTAGTTCTTCAACCACTGTTAGTTGGAGTCTGCTGAGCGTGTGTCACTGCCTCCTCCTTTAAATTTTTGGCTAATTGGTGCTGCTCCATTCTATTTCAATAAACTCTAATCCATTAGTGTGACGCGCTTCCATCCGTATCCAATACATTGGTTGCAAACACTATAGAAGTACATAAAGGAGCCTTTCAGAGCTAGTGAACAGTTGTGTGCAGTGTTCACGGATGTCTGTGAGGTCTCTTTGTGAGTGCAGATCACGCTCAAGTTAGTTCTTCAACCACTGTTAGTTGGAGTCTGCTGAGCGTGTGTCACTGCCTCCTCCTTTAAATTTTTTGGCTAATTGGTGCTGCTCCATTCTATTTCAATAAACTCTAATCTATTAGTGTGATGCGCTTCCATCTGTATCCAATACATTGGTTGCAAACACTATAGAAGTACATTAAGGAGCCTTTCAGAGCTAGTGAACAGTTGTGTGCAGTGTTCACGGCTGTCTGGGAGGTCTCTTTGTGAGTGCAGATCACGCTCAATTTAGTTCTTCAACCACTGCTAGTTGGAGTCTGCTGAGCATGTGTTACTGCCTCATCCTTTAAATTTTTGGCTAACTGGTGCTGCTCCATTCTATTTCAATAAACTCTAATCTATTAGTATGACGAGCTTCCATCCGTATCCAATACATTGGTTGCAAACACTATAGAAGTACATAAAGGAGCCTTTCAGAGATAGTGAACAGTTGTGTGCAGTGTTCACGGCTGTCTGGGAGGTCTCTTTGTGAGTGCAGATCATGCTCAAGTTAGTTCTTCAACCACTGTTAGTTGGAGTCTGCTGAGCGTGTGTCACTGCCTCATCCTTTAAATTTTTGGCTAATTGGTGCTGCTCCATTCTATTTCAATAAACTCTAATCCATTAGTGTGACGCGCTTCCATCCGTATCCTATACATTGGTTGCAAACACTATAGAAGTACATTAAGGAGCCTTTCAGAGCTAGTGAACAGTTGTGTGCAGTGTTCACGGCTGTCTGGGAGGTCTCTTTGTGAGTGCAGATCACGCTCAATTTAGTTCTTCAACCACTGCAGGTTGGAGTCTGCTGAGCGTGTGTCACTGCCTCATCCTTTAAATTTTGGGCTAATTGGTGCTGCTCCATTCTATTTCAATAAACTCTAATCTATTAGTGTGATGCGCTTCCATCTGTATCCAATACATTGGTTGCAAACACTATAGAAGTACATTAAGGAGCCTTTCAGAGCTAGTGAACAGTTGTGTGCAGTGTTCACGGCTGTCTGGGAGGTCTCTTTGTGAGTGCAGATCACGCTCAATTTAGTTCTTCAACCACTGCTAGTTGGAGTCTGCTGAGCATGTGTTACTGCCTCATCCTTTAAATTTTTGGCTAACTGGTGCTGCTCCATTCTATTTCAATAAACTCTAATCTATTAGTATGACGAGCTTCCATCCGTATCCAATACATTGGTTGCAAACACTATAGAAGTACATAAAGGAGCCTTTCAGAGATAGTGAACAGTTGTGTGCAGTGTTCACGGCTGTCTGGGAGGTCTCTTTGTGAGTGCAGATCATGCTCAAGTTAGTTCTTCAACCACTGTTAGTTGGAGTCTGCTGAGCGTGTGTCACTGCCTCATCCTTTAAATTTTTGGCTAATTGGTGCTGCTCCATTCTATTTCAATAAACTCTAATCCATTAGTGTGACGCGCTTCCATCCGTATCCTATACATTGGTTGCAAACACTATAGAAGTACATTAAGGAGCCTTTCAGAGCTAGTGAACAGTTGTGTGCAGTGTTCACGGCTGTCTGGGAGGTCTCTTTGTGAGTGCAGATCACGCTCAATTTAGTTCTTCAACCACTGCAGGTTGGAGTCTGCTGAGCGTGTGTCACTGCCTCATCCTTTAAATTTTGGGCTAATTGGTGCTGCTCCATTCTATTTCAATAAACTCTAATCCATTAGTGTGACGCGCTTCCATCTGTATCCAATACTTTGGTTGCAAACACTATAGAAGTACATAAAGGAGTCTTTCAGAGCTAGTGAACAGTTGTGTGCAGTGTTCACGGCTGTCTGGGAGGTCTCTTTGTGAGTGCAGATCACGCTCAAGTTAGTTCTTCAACCACTGTTGGTTGGAGTCTGCTGAGCGTGTGTCACTGCCTCCTCCTTTAAATTTTTGGCTAAATGGTGCTGCTCCATTCTATTTCAATAAACTCTAATCTATTAGTGTGATGCGCTTCCATCCGTATCCAATACATTGGTTGCAAACACTATAGAAGTACATAAAGGAGCCTTTCAGAGCTAGTGAACAGTTGTGTGCAGTGTTAACAGCTGTCTGGGAGGTCTCTTTGTGAGTGCAGATCACGCTCAAGTTAGTTCTTCAACCACTGCGGTTGGAGTCTGCTGAGCGTGTGTCACTGCCTCCTCCTTTACATTTTTGGCTAATTGGTGCTGCTCCATTCTATTTCAATAAACTCTAATCCATTAGTGTGACGCGCTTCCATCAGTATCCAATACCTTGGTTGCAAACACTATAGAAGTACATAAAGGAGCCTTTCAGAGCTAGTGAACAGTTGTGTGCAGTGTTCACGGCTGTCTTGGAGGTCTCTTTGAGTGCAGATCACGCTCAAGTTAGTTCTTCAA
Organism: Oophaga sylvatica; assembly: GCA_033576555.1. Classification (NCBI taxonomy): domain Eukaryota; kingdom Metazoa; phylum Chordata; class Amphibia; order Anura; family Dendrobatidae; genus Oophaga; species Oophaga sylvatica. Next base: position 216,253,115 of record JARQOD010000006.1, on the reverse strand, counting down.
CCACTGCTTGTTGGAGTCTGCTGAGCGTGTGTCACTGCCTCCTCCTTTAAATTTTTGGCTAAATGGTGCTGCTCCATTCTATTTCAATAAACTCTAATCTATTAGTGTGATGCGCTTCCATCCGTATCCAATACCTTGGTGGCAAACACTATAGAAGTACATTAAGGAGCCTTTCAGAGCTAGTGAACAGTTGTGTGCAGTGTTCACGGCTGTCTGGGAGGTCTCTTTGTGAGTGCAGATCACGCTCAATTTAGTTCTTCAACCACTGCTAGTTGGAGTCTGCTGAGCGTGTGTTACTGCCTCATCCTTTAAATTTTTGGCTAATTGGTGCTGCTCCATTCTATTTCAATAAACTCTAATCTATTAGTATGACGAGCTTCCATCCGTATCCAATACATTGGTTGCAAACACTATAGAAGTACATAAAGGAGCCTTTCAGAGATAGTGAACAGTTGTGTGCAGTGTTCACGGCTGTCTGGGAGGTCTCTTTGTGAGTGCAGATCATGCTCAAGTTAGTTCTTCAACCACTGCAGGTTGGAGTCTGCTGAGCGTGTGTCACTGCCTCATCCTTTAAATTTTTGGCTAATTGGTGCTGCTCCATTCTATTTCAATAAACTCTAATCCATTAGTGTGACGCGCTTCCATCTGTATCCAATACTTTGGTTGCAAACACTATAGAAGTACATAAAGGAGCCTTTCAGAGCTAGTGAACAGTTGTGTGCAGTGTTCACGGCTGTTTGGGAGGTCTCTTTGTGAGTGCAGATCACGCTCAAGTTAGTTCTTCAACCACTGCTGGTTGGAGTCTGCTGAGCGTGTGTCACTGCCTCCTCCTTTACATTTTTGGCTAATTGGTGCTGCTCCATTCTATTTCAATAAACTCTAATCCATTAGTGTGACGCGCTTCCATCCGTATCCAATATCTTGGTTGCAAACACTATAGAAGTACATAAAGGAGCCTTTCAGAGCTAGTGAACAGTTGTGTGCAGTGTTCACGGCTGTCTGGGAGGTCTCTTTGTGAGTGCAGATCACGCTCAAGTTAGTTCTTCAACCACTGCTGGTTGGAGTCTGCTGAGCGTTGTGTCACTGCCTCCTCCTTTACATTTTTGGCTAATTGGTGCTGCTCCATTCTATTTCAATAAACTCTAATCCATTAGTGTGACGCGCTTCCATCCGTATCCAATACCTTGGTTGCAAACACTATAGAAGTACATAAAGGAGCCTTTCAGAGCTAGTGAACAGTTGTGTGCAGTGTTCACGGCTGTCTGGGAGGTCTCTTTGTGAGTGCAGATCACGCTCAAGTTAGTTCTTCAACCACTGCTTGTTGGAGTCTGCTGAGCGTGTGTCACTGCCTCCTCCTTTAAATTTTTGGCTAAATGGTGCTGCTCCATTCTATTTCAATAAACTCTAATCTATTAGTGTGACGCGCTTCCATCCGTATCCAATACATTGGTTGCAAACACTATAGAAGTACATAAAGGAGCCTTTCAGAGCTAGTGAACAGTTCTGTGCAGTGTTCACGGCTGTCTGGGAGGTCTCTTTGTGAGTGCAGATCACGCTCAAGTTAGTTCTTCAACCACTGCTGGTTGGAGTCTGCTGAGCGTGTGTCACTGCCTCCTCCTTTAAATTTTTGGCTAATTGGTGCTGCTCCATTCTATTTCAATAAACTCTAATCCATTAGTGTGACGCGCTTCCATCTGTATCCAATACATTGGTTGCAAACACTATAGAAGTACATAAAGGAGCCTTTCAGAGCTAGTGAACAGTTGTGTGCAGTGTTCACGGCTGTCTGGGAGGTCTCTTTGTGAGTGCAGATCACGCTCAAGTTAGTTCTTCATCCACTGCTAGTTTATAAACCACCCAAGTGCAAGCGAAAATAGGGGGAAGGAATAACCACCAAGGCAGGTAACGGTACAATAGATATTTTATTGAAAAAATCACATGGACATTTGCACAGAAATAATAATATACTAATGTTAAAATGATGTTAAAAAGAAAGCAAAACACCACCCTGCAGTACCTAATAACCGGGATCTATATCCATATAACCAGGTACGTATATAACACCAAGGCACATATGCCAATAATGGTGAAAAAATATGCATTATGGCGGGTCTGATATTTAGCCCTATTAAATGCCTTCTTAACCGATCTCCTACTGTACCCTCGCTCAAAGAATCTAGTTTTCAATAATTCAGCCTGCTCCAAAAAGTCTTCCTCCCGAGAACAAATGCGCCTTAATCTGAGAAATTGCCCTATCGGGATGGAATTGATCAGCGCCGTGACCGGATATGACGTGGTGTATTCCATGATGTCGGCTATGACGATGACGCTGTTTGCTGCAACACGCATGCGCCATTCTACAATTGACCTCACTATTTATAGACCGCGAGTTAAGTATATTACATCCCCCTGACGAAGGAATATTTTCCGAAACGCGCGTCGGGGCGCGTTCTAGAAAGCCATCCATCCACCCTCTTTGCCTTCCCGTTATTTTCCAGGTGCAGTGCACACATTAGTGATAGTTCTAGGGTAGCACTGTTGGTGTGTGGGTGTATTGTGTTTTAATATGTTGTTCTGTGTTGATCATTGACATTTCATTATCACCTAGCACATCTTATGTTTTTTATTTGGTGACCAATTTAATTTTTTTATTTTTTTTTGGGTTATAACTCCCATTTATATTTTATATTGGCCACATCAGCACATGCATATTATGTTTCCAGCACAGTGAGTTTTGATTTTGTTTCCTACATCAGCATAATTCCTTTTTCATTTTATTTTGTCACCATTATTGGCATATGTGCCTTGGTGTTATATACGTACCTGGTTATATGGATATAGATCCCGGTTATTAGGTTCTGCAGGGTGGTGTTTTGCTTTCTTTTTAACATCATTTTAACATTAGTATATTATTATTTCTGTGCAAATGTCCATGTGATTTTTTCAATAAAATATCTATTGTACCTTTACCTGCCTTTGTGGTTATTCCTTCCCCCTATTTTCGCTTGCACTTGGGTGGTTTATACATTTTATTGGTTGGTCATCCAACCGCACTTTGTGGTGTAATTTCAATTAGTGGTGTATATATTGATGTAGTGTCTATAATATAATTTTTGCGATATTTTATTTATATATTTCGTTACACCATATTGTATTGCACTTCTTTTGTTTTGATCCACTGCTAGTTGGAGTCTGCTGAGCGTGTGTCACTGCCTCATCCCTTAAATTTTTGGCTAATTGGTGCTGCTCCATTCTATTTCAATAAACTCTAATCTATTAGGGTGACGCGCTTCCATCCGTATCCAATACATTGGTTGCAAACACTATAGAAGTACATAAAGGAGCCTTTCAGAGCTAGTGAACAGTTGTGTGCAGTGTTCACGGCTGTCTGGGAGGTCTCTTTGTGAGTGCAGATCAAGCTCAAGTTAGTTCTTCAACCACTGTTAGTTGGAGTCTGCTGAGCGTGTGTCACTGCCTCCTCCTTTAAATTTTTGGCTAATTGGTGCTGCTCCATTCTATTTCAATAAACTCTAATCCATTAGTGTGACGCGCATCCATCCGTATCCAATACATTGGTTGCAAACACTATAGAAGTACATAAAGGAGCCTTTCAGAGCTAGTGAACAGTTGTGTGCAGTGTTCACGGCTGTCTGGGAGGTCTTTTTGTGAGTGCAGATCAAGCTCAAGTTAGTTCTTCAAACACTGTTATTTGGAGTCTGCTGAGCGTGTGTCACTGCCTCCTCCTTTAAATTTTTGGCTAATTGGTGCTGCTTCATTCTATTTCAATAAACTCAAATCTATTAGTGTGACGCTCTTCCATCCGTATCCAATACCTTGGTTGCAAACACTATAGAAGTACATCAAGGAGACTTTTGGCTGGTTTGCTGCCTGCAGGAACAGACAGATTAGTATTACCCTATTTTTTGTAGCCTTATCTATTGCATTCTAGTTTCGTGCATTGTAATAACTACAAAAATTTTGTGAGTGATACTATCGATTGTACATCGTTTTTTGTCTCAATCACAACCTTTGTTTTTTGGGGGAAAAACAGGGAAAAGTTTATAAAGTTCAGCATACACTACACTTGACACTTGCTAGGCCACATTAGCTGATATTAAAGTGTAGTCCACACTTAATAAACTTAGTGTTTCTTATACCTGTTAGCAGCTGTTCAGGAATAAGCACACTAAGGCCTTAGTACTGTTCTGCCTTTTTTTTTAATCAATCTACCAAGATGAAGAAGGCAGGGAGTAAGGCACGTGGTCATGGGCGTGGAGTTTCAGCAGGGAGAGGACGTGGGGATTCTGTGGCTGCTGCGGCCCCCAGTGACACAGCATCCACCAGTTTTCCCTGTGAGCGGTCCTTTATGCGCAGTTTTCTAGGAGCTCGGCGTACCCCCTTGCTGCGGGAAGAACAAATTGAAGCCGTTGTCGGTTGGATGGCAGCCAGCACATCGACTTCAATTGCTTCCACCTCCTCTCAGGACCAGAGCACTGTTGAGCAACTATCTGTCTCTTCACCGCCTGCCAAATTGCCCAGCCAGTCAGAGAGCTCTGTACAGGAGCCAGCTCAGTCTCTACTTCTGTTCTCTGAATCTGTTGGCTTGGAAAGAGGGGGCCAGCCAAGCATCATTCTAGAATGTGAAGAAGAGGGAGTATGCAATGATGCGCAACTGCTTTGTCTCTCTGAATCTGAAGAGGCGGGTGAGCCAATGACGATGGTCAGCACACCGCAGAATGCATCTGATGATGATGAGACTCAGGTGCCAGTTTCTGTTGCGCATGGTGCTGGCCAGACGACCCAACAGCAGCAGGTGTTGGAAGAGGGTAGTGGAGATGATGAGGTCCTTGACCCATCATGGCGTGAGGAACAGGAAGGTGGTGGGAGCAGCTCTGAGGAAGAGATTCCCCCAACGGTCCAAACAGGAGGGAGAGGTAGGCTGCAGACTCGGTTGCCTGTAGCCTCCACTTTGGCACCCGTTCGGAGCAGTTCTCTTCCAAAAGCCAAAACGGGCGCTCCCAGGACTTGCAGTGCGTGGTCCTTTTTTGACACAGTTGCAGATGACATTTGCTATGTCAAATGCAAGCTGTGTCATCAAAAAGTCAAAAGAGGTAAAAGTGCCAGTAACCTCAATACCACTAATATGTGGAAACATGTGCGGACCAAGCACATGGTGGAGTTACAAAGACACACTGGAGACATAGGCCAACCTACAGCAGCACCTACATCTTCAGCTCGTGTTGGAGCCTCTTCCTCCAGCTCCACACAGCTGTTTCGGCTTCCTCACAGGATCGCCATGGAAGAACCTCTGTCACTGGTGTACAAAGACCCAGTGTAATTCCACCCACAGCACAAAGTTCCCTGTCATCCTCACAATCCCAGGCCACTGTACAGCCATCGGTAGCACAGGCATGGGAGAAAAGGCGGCCCTACTCGGCAAACCATCCACGAGCACAGGCTCTGAATGCTGGCATTGCAAAACTCCTGTCCCTTGAAATGCTGTCATTCAGTCTGGTGGAGACTGACAGTTTCCGTAACCTAATGGCATTGGCAGTCCCACAATACAACGTGCCCAGCCGCATTTATTTCAGCAGGCAAGCCGTCCCTGCCCTGAAAAAGCATATGGAGGGAAAAATTAAACATGCGCTACTAAACGCTGTCAGTAGCAAGGTCCACCTGACCACCAATGCGTGGACCAGTACCCATGGACAGGGTCGATACCTTTCCCTCACTACCCATTGGGTCAATGTTGTGGAGCCGGGTACAGATCTTGCGAGTGATGCTGTACGTGTTCTGCTAACTCCAAGGATTACAGGAATACAGTCTGTACACATTGACTCCTCCTCCTACTCCAGTTCCTCAGACTCATCGCTGCAGGAGCCGTCACGGTCTACCTCCACATGGACCCGAGAACGCTTACCTGTTCCGACAGATATGAGCACAGCCGTGGCAAAACGTCAACAGGCCGTCCTGAAATTAATTTCAATGGGGAATCGAAGCCACACAGCACAGAGCAGGTTTGGTAGGGTGTGACAATGGCCGAAATCTGGTGGCAGCTCTGGGCCTAAGCAACCTCACTCACATACCATGTCTGGCACATGTGCTCAACTTGGTCATGCAGTCTTTTTTGAGGGACTATCCGGATCTTGATGCAATGCTGCGCAAGGTCCGCCTAGAATGCGCTCACTTGCGTCGTTCCAGCATGGCCAGATCGTGCATTGCAGCTCTGCAACGCCGATTCCGCCTTCCGGAACATCGCATCATATGTGACCTACCCACCAGATGGAATTCCACGTTACATATGTTGGAGCGGTTGTGTGAGCAGCAGGCAGCAGTAATGGAGTACCAGCTGCATCAGGCGCAATCAACTCGCAATTTCCCTGTTCACACTTCACCACCACTGAGTGGGCCTCTATGAAGGACATCTGCCCCGTTTTGCATTCGTTTGATGACTCAACGTGGATGGCGAGTGCAGATGATGCACTAGTCAGCATGTCTGTCCCCCTTATCTGCCTGCTTCAAAAAACACTGCAAGCACTAAGGGATGAGGTTTTGGAAGAGATGGAGGATGAGGAGTCACAAATTCCATCACCTTCTGGACAGTCAGCGCAACGTGGTTCCTCACAAAGGCCTAGGCAGGGGACACTTTGTGAGGAGGATGAGGAGGTGTCAATGGAGGAGGAAGAAATCGCTCCAGAGGGACGTACACAATGCTCTAGTCAGTATGTAGAGCGAGGGTGGGGTGATGCAGAGCAGGCAGAGATGACGCCTCTTGCAGGGGACTGCGTTTCTTGGCCAGTTGGGAGTCTGCAGCACATGGTTGATTTCATGCTACAGTGCCTGAGAAACGACCGCCGCAGCGCCCACATTCTCACCACATCTGATTATTGGGCGTACATCCTCCTAGATCCTTGCTACCAGGACAACTTACAAAGCCTCATCATACCGTTGAACCGGGAACGTAAAATGCGAGAGTACCAAGACCCACTGGTGCAATCCATCATGTTCTCCATTCCAGCCGAGAGCACTGCTGCTGCTACTGCTTTACAAAGCAGCTCTGTGCATCGAGGCAGTGGAGAAAGCTCTGCACCAAGAGGGAGCAGAAGCAGCGCCTCTGCACAGGGCAAGACCAGTATGGCCCAAATGTGGCGAAGTTTTATGTCACCGCCACAAATGTCTACACCGTCACAGACGGCTCCAGTCAGCAGGAGGCAACGTTTCCGTCAGATGGTGACAGACTACATGTCTTGCCCTCTGAGTGTACTCCCAGACGGCTCTTCCCCATTCAAGTTTTGGGTCTCTAAGCTGGATACATGGCCAGAGCTTAGCCAGTATGCATTGGAGGTGCTGGCTTGCCCTGCTGCCAGTGTATTATCGGAGCGCATCTTTAGTGCCGCAGGTGGTGTACTAACAGACCGTCGCATGCGACTATCCTCCGATAATGTACTTTTCTGAAAATGAACAAGGCATGGATCTCGCCTGAATTTGCCTGTCCGGTTTCCTTTTAAATAACTGGTTGGAAACAGTATCCATGTCTCCTGTTCATCTTTCTACCACCTGAACTCTACTCCCTGGGCTCCAACACTGCCAGTTGCTGCTCAGAAGTGCCGTGTCCACAGACCAAAACACAAGCTCCTGTGTTAGTGGGGTTCAGTAACGCCAGCTGTTCCCCTTCTGTGTGTCCGGCAATAAGTCTCCTGCTCCCTCCACATGCACACAACATCAGATGTCTAACTTGCTCCACATAGGGAAGAGCCGACACCCTGATTGTTATCCTCAAAACACGAAAAATGGCAGTTTTCCAACCCTAAAATGATGAATTTTATTAACAAATATGTACAAATATAAATTTGTAATCGAAGCGCATATATGCACATGGCGAGTACAAATGCTAAGCAAAAACCCAACATAGGGTATAGGGGTTGAAATGAATGCATAAAAGTACATTTCATAATCCATTAATGCTGCTTAAGGAACGGTATCTCCACCTGTAAGATACTGCAGACAATGGATGTACGACTCATCATCATCATCATCATCATGAGTTCTATTTGTGACAGACATATTAAAATACACAGATTGAGGCCAACTGTAAGTTCACACTCCATATATGAAAGGTCCAGCATCTAAATCTTATAATAAGGTGCAATAATCATGCATAACCTCTAAAAAGTGCATCATGCATACTGACAATAGCAAGTTATACCTGCAAGTGCAGGTCAAACAATGCCAACGGATAGAAAATGTTAATGGTATCTAGGTATCACAGTGCATAGCTACTGATGGACAATGGCAATCTAATACTGTACCTCAATAAAGTCAGCGGCACCCCTCATGCTTGTTTGGCTTGTAGTTTGTTCAAGAGGGGACGTTCTTGTTTGGTTGCTCATAGGTACATGTTTATACAGTAAATCATTCCTGATGGCGTCTTTGTAGCAGCCCTAGCGCTGAAGAACGCTGCGTAACGTCACTGCAAGTGAGCGTCATATAATGGGCAGACGCTCCCCTACCCGATGCGTCAGAGCAGGAAGGTAGTGTGGGCGGAAAAACCGTTGCGCAACCATACATCCACTTCCCCTCTTCAACTTTCTACAGGCAAAAAGCGCATGAGTGCTGGCGCAGCCTTTATTGACGTAGAGTATGACATCGCCATTCGCCATCACTGGCTATGCACTGTCTGATACATAGATAGAATATACATTTGCTATCCGTTGCCTTTGTTTCACCTGCACTTGCAGGCACCCACAGCAATTTGGACTATGCATGATGCATTTTTTATCAGTTATGCTTGATCATAGATTATTGTGCCATTACATTGATGAGTCCATGCTGGACATTTAATATATGGTGTGTCAAGTAACAATTTTCATCAATGACTGTATTTTTAACTGTCTGTCACATATAAATTGTAATGATGATGATGACTAGTACTACATCCATTGTCTGCACTATATTACGGTTGTACATAGCGTTGTTATGGAAATCTAATTTAGGATAAATCTATCCCCATGTTTGCTGCTGCTGTTCCCAATCTTAGACTAAAATGTCTTTTTGAGCGCTCAAACGAAATGAGGACTGTCCACACGGAAGTGTCAGCATAACAGTTCGTCAAGACCCACAGTTTATTATTTATTCAAGGTTTTATACTTTTACAAAAAGGGGCTGGTTAGTCAATTAACATACAATTAAAAGCTGCTAGCTTATTGGCTGTTTTATTATAAGTATGATAATTATGATAAAAGGGCTGAAGTAGCAGATTTATTGTTCTTTGCCCCAGTTTTCCTACGTGACCAGTTATCAGAAAAATAATAGATATCTACCCAGACCTTCTGTCTTTCTTTCCCTTATTTGTGTCCTTGGTAAAAAGTCCCTATGAGCTATCTTTTGCAGCAGCCTGACTTATGTAGGCCAGGGGTCATGTTTTAAGCAACTGATTATAGCTAGCATCAGCTTTTGCATAGATATGTGTGAGCACAGGATTTTTAGCAAGTTAGATCTATCTGACTGTAAATGCATATACATATACATTGAATATATGGAATACATATATATTTCCATAACAGTCCCCCCTTAGATAGCACTTGCCCTAAAACCTGCTCCTGTCCCAAAGCGCTGCAATTCTTTTGTGCTGCCGATGGGCTGGCACATGTCTAACACATGCACCCCTCATTGATGCAGGCTTTTCGCAAATGGGCGGTCAGGAGATCTGTCCCTAGCAGGGATTCATGTGTTTGCAATCAGTCTCTTTATTCAACTGCATGTTCAGAAAAATGTGTGTATTTCTCATCAGGTAGGTCATCTGTCTGGTCAGTCAGAGCATCCACGACATCATTCATGGCTTAGGTGTCTCTTCTGGTACGGGGGCTTCCTTGCAATGCAATACGTGTATCCAAGCAGGCTTTCCATTTTGAGGTGTTCTCATTTCCAACTTTTTCACCAACACCCAGTCTCCTGGCTTTCAAGGAGTGCGTACCGGACACTGAGTCTGGATCTGGCAGTGAAGAGAAAAACTCGAGAATGGACATTAGTTTTTTGACCAATTCAATTACATAAGCAAACAAGATATCATTTTGCATATCTGCTGCTGAGGGAAAAAATGCACCTAACTTGGGACTAGACCCAAACAAAATTTCGTATGGTGACAGCTTTTCGGGGTCTCTGGGAGTGTGCCTTATGCTAAACAGTGCAATTGGGAGTGTGTAGGCCTAAATTTGAACCTACTGCTAGCCAGATCCCTTGTGTCAGATTTGCTGTGAATGCGGGTCCCTGATCACTTTCTAGCATTTCTGGAACCCCGTATCTGCACACTATTTTCCGAAAGTAGCTTCTTTGCAGTAGTCTTTGCTGACTGGGAACGCTTCTGTCCAACTTGAAAATACTTCTTTGACCATAATGGCGTATTTGAATCCTCCACTTGGCGATTTCTGGATGTGGTCTATCTGGATCCTCTGAGGCTGGTAGAGTGGTCTTGCTGGATGAGGTCAGGGGACTTTCTTCTACACGTCCAGGCTTGCATTTGCCGCAGGTCAGACAGCTGCTGGTGAATTTGGCTGTTAGGGTGGAGATCCCTGAAGTGAACCATTAAGCACCAATCGGATCATTCATCTGTGTCTTTGATCTGTCTGTGTGGGTCCATGTGCTTATTGGACCACCATAGGGTGCATACTTTGTGGGAGGCAGTTTTTGGAGTCCATTGTAGATAGTCTTCCCTCTTTACGTGTTGCTTCTTTCGCATTCAGCTCTTCTTCTCCATTTGGAGCTTGGTCTTGCAACTTCTTGAGCAGATCCCAGGACGTCTTTTTGTCAGGTTTCTTGTCTTCAGTCGTCATGTTATTGCCTCATGCCTCTTCTGTTCTCAGTTTTCCATGCACTTTGTTTTTTCAAATTGCCACCATTTTGGAAATTGGAGTACACCCAGCAGCTCCCTGAAGGCTCCATGATGCTTCACGGTTGTCCCGCTTGCTGTGATGAATTCCCTTGCAGCCCAGATGGGCCCAAAGTCGTGTGCTATGCCATGCGAGCACCTGTAGTCGGTGTAGATGTTTGCAGTCTTGCCTTCTGCCATCTGGCAGGCCTTCATCAGCGCTATTAGTTCTGCTTCCTGGGCTGACAGGCTAGGTGACAGACTTCTGGATCACAGGATTTCTTGATTGCTGGTCACTGCACTTCCTGTGCGGAATCTTCTTCATCATCGGCAAATCTGGAGCCATCCAAGTAGAGGATAAATTCTGTAAATTTTGTTCTGAAAAGTCCATATTTTATTCCCCCTTGGGAGTGGGAGTAGAGTGGCCGGGATGAGGACTGTAGGTCTGGAGACGGTGACATTGTGAGACAAAGGCAATAGAGGCAAAGATGCCTGGTGGTGGGGAGATTATTGTTGGTTGAGCTTGATTGAGGATTGCCAAGATGTCGTGCGGAGTGAGAGTATACAGTGGCCGTCCAAGAGTGATGTCAGCAGTTTTGTCCAGGAAGGTGTGTGCTGGAGATACTGCCATCAGGCAGGAGGGTGCTCCTCTTGCAACTGGAGCCAAGCAGGCTGAGAGGCAGCCTAAAAGTTTCTGTTTTCCCCCTTGAATTCGTGTCAGGACTCCAGTAGCATGACCTTCTTTCTTCCATCAGGTAGACGGAAAGGCTTCTCATAGTCAGGTAGGCCTGGTATTGGTGCTGAGACTGTGGAGTTCTTCCAATTTCCTGAATGAGTTGAAGGCTGCGTCCAATAGAAGGAGCGGGGTTGCGCTGATGCAAGCGCACAGAGGCTGCATTAGGACTGAGGCATCAGGGATCCAGGTTCTGCAATACGACACTAGACCAGGGATGGCCTGCAGCATTATTGGAGTTGTTGGGGGAGCCATCTTCTCCACAGTGGTCTTCCAGTCATTTGACAGGTGTTTAGTCTGGTGGGCAATACAGTGACCCAGGGATGTAACTTGCTTCTGACACCGCTGGACTTTGTTCTTCCAGACCTTGCGTTGCTGTTCCTCAAGGAACAAGGAATGGACTGTGCAGGTATCGATGTCAACCACGCAAAAGAGAAGGTCATCCACGTGTTGTAGAAGAGTGACTCCTGCATATTCTGCAATCTAGTTGACTAGGATGGAGGACATTGTCTTGGTGAAACTTGAAGGGCTTGTTCTGAGCACCTTGAGGCAACACTGTCCATATGCACTGCACTGGTGCGTGAAGGCAAGCAGGTCATCCAGGTGGAGGGGAACACTGAAGAAGGCACTGGCCAGGTTGATCACCGTGAATACCGTTGCGGTGACTGGGACTTTTGAGAGCAGAGTGTGTGGGTTCAGCACTGTTGGCGTTTCAAATACCGTAGCCTCTTTCACGGCCTCCAGGCCTTGCACCATTCTGAACTCAGTGGGGTTTACAGTCTTTTTCTTCACTGTGGAAAGCTGGGATTGATTCCGATGGGCGAGGCAGCTCAGTTTGGCCTTGTCCTTCACTATGCGGCAGGGGACTCCCATCTCCCGGCACAGAGCTGGCGAGAAAACAAGCAGCCTACTAGGATCCACATCATGAGAGATGACGACCAGCAGGCTTTCTTGTTCTCCACCAAGGCAGTCACTGTGTTAGCACCTGCTCTGATCACAGGGGGTCTTCTTGTTGGGACGTCTCCTTCACCAGCTGCTTTTTTCTCAGCACGGGCCATCAGTTGTTCCTCTTTCTCCAGCTCGGTAAGAGCTGAGTGGCCTTTTGCCGGTCTAGGGCCTGGGTGAACTGGTTGATTGTAGGGGGTACCTCCTGGTGCTTGCAAAAGATGAACCTCTGGCGTTGGAGCCAGATGTGGTGTTGCCATTCCATGAAGTGAGTAGGGTCCCTCTTGAGTTGAATATCCTAGCCAATGTCAAAGTTCTCAGGCCGTCTTCTTAGGCGAGTTCACTTAGACCTTCAGTTGGTCAGAGACATCTTGACTCTGGGTGATGGAGTGGCTTTCTGGTACTATGTCCAGCACCTTCTGTGATAGGTCTGCAGTGTGGTTGTTTGAGGTTCCTGTTTCTTCTTGGGTCAGTGGTGAAGAAAGTGTCATGGTCCCATCTTCCTGGAACACTCTGGTCGCTTTCAGCTTCTGCAGTAGGTCCATTCCCAATAGGTTGAGGGTGCAGGTCTTTGACACAACAAACTGGGACATGATGGAGTGTTCTGGCTGAGTGCACACGCTCAGGGGCTTCATAATCTGGGAATATCTGATTTGACCATCAATTCCCATGCAGGACGCAGAAGATTCTGATAGATAGGTGAGGTTGCGGAGTTCCACAAGAAAAGATCTGACTACGCCATCCACTCTCAGGATATTGGTCCCACTAGTGGGGTTCCCTGTGGACTTGGCGTGCTCCTGTCCTATGGACGGGGTTCTTCACTGCTTTCTGTGTTTCTTCTTCTTCTGGGCGAAGTCGGTGTTCTGCACCGCTTTCGGAAATGACCAAACTCGCCACAGTTGTAACACTGGACATCCCCTCTGTCCCAGCGGGACTCAATCCTTTTTGCTACTGCGAGCAGGGTATCCATTGCTATTGACGTGTACTCAGGCCTGGCTACTACCAGTGGTTTTCTGATTGGTTCTCTCAGTCCATGCACAAAAGCCTGTGCCAACATCCATCTGTGTGTCTGATCATGGGTAATGAGGCCCAAATCTTGAAACACTTGCATCACTCTGTCATGGAACTCCTCTACAGACTCTGTCTGGTCCTGGCTCGTGACATGTAGGCGGAGAGCTTGTCCTGTCAGTCGGCTTTTGGCCCATTCTCTGAGCTGCTCAATTAGCTTTGGTCCTGTCTCCCAGGCATACGCATCTAATTCTGCCGGAAGCTTGAAGTGTTCTCTCATAATTGGCCAGAATGCATCACCTGCTTTTATTTCCATTACGGCCCAGAGATCAATCCAGGCTGCTGCATACGTTCGCTGGATCTGCTGCATTTTTTGGCAAAATGACATGGGGTGTATCCCTGGGTCTGGCAGCATACTGATCACCTGGCTTGGGAAGAAGGGCTCATAGGATGGTGCCTCTACCTGTCCCTGTCCTATTGGTGCTTGTGGGTTTTCTTCCCTAGTATTGGGCAGCATGTGTGACGTTGCATCTTCATCTTTATCAGATGAGAAGTGACATGGTGTCCTTGGTGCATACACTGGCTGAGGCTGCAGTGGATTAGTGTCATAGTTCCATGCTGGCAGCTCTGCTCGGCACTGAGGTTCCTCATTTGTGTCTGTAGCTACACTTCCCCCCTGTGAAGCCCCGGCTGTGGGCTCTGCTAGTTGTTGTGTCTGAGGGCTACCTGCAGCGTTTTGTGTAGGGAGATTTGCACTTTCTCCTCCTGATATAATGACTGGCAATGTTTGTACTGTGCTTGGGATAGACAGGGTGCCCCGTGCTGTAGGCACTGAATACATGGACACCACATTGCTTTGGCTGGGCATTGGCCCAGTTGGTAACGAAGGAGGAAAAAGAGGAAGAGAGGGGAGGTGTGAGGGAGAAGTGAGGTGTAGAGTAGGGGGGAGAGAAGAAAATGAAGGAGGAGAGAGTGAAAGAGGGGGGAGAGAGAGATATGGAGGGGGAGAAGTAGAAGAAGAAAAAGAAGAAGGTTTGAGAGAAAGGGAAAAAGAAAAAGAAGAAAAAATAGAAGGAGAGAGAGATTTGAGAGATGGAGAGGAAAAGATAGAAGATGAAGAAGAAGAAAATGGATGTGTCAAAGATGTGAGGGAGGGGAAAGAAGGAATGATAGGGAAAGAAGGATAGAGAGGAATGGCAGCGAGGAAAGAGCAGAGAAGTCTGAAGAAAAAGGAAAAAAGGACTGAGAGAAGAAAGAGGAGAGGGTGACCCCCTGCGCAGCTTGAGAGGGGACCGTTGAAGCAAAAATGCCTTCTCCCTGTGGATAGAGGTCGGGAGCTTTTTTCTCTGTACAAGGCTCCTTATTCAATGAGAGCAGCCTACATCTGTCCTGTGTCTCCACATGATGGACATCTGATGTGTGAGACTCTAAACTCTGCTCTTGTGACATGTCCGTGATCATTTTCTCACAGACGATTTCAATGCTTCTTTAACACCTTTTCAATCTTATTCACATAAAAATCACTTCCTAATCCGTTCAATATTTAGAATTGAGAGTCCTCAGTGGTTGATACCTTTTAATGGCTAACTGAAAAGATGGTAACAAACTTACCAAATAACTTGCTGTACCTTCTACAGGATGCAAGACCACCACTGCTCTTTTATAACAGACTGCAATCTAAAAGCAAACTTTCCTGTGCCTTTCAAAAAAAAACACATTTAATTCATTGTGCAGCGTAAAGTCTGCCCGTCCATTGGATTCTCACGTACTCTGACCTTCTATTCAAATGCCTAGCCCTTCCTGCCCACATACTGTGTCTATTCCAAAAACCTATTCAACAAAGGTGATTAAAAATTCAAAAAATGGAGAATAAAACTCTAAAATAAGTTGATTAGAAAAACCTCTCCAAAATTATTTAAAAATTTACTTAAGAGAAAAACTTTAAAAACAAGAGTTAGATTTAAAAAGGAAAAAAAAAGAAAGAAAACCCTACACAGTTTAGTAAAAACTCTAGGAAAAAGAGTGACCAAGTAAAAACTCCAAAAGCAAAAAGCTGATCAAAAAGGGGAGGGAAAAAATGTATTAATAGTAAAACTCCAAATAACAAAAAGGTTGACAAGAAGAAAAAACCCTTGTTACTAAAACAGCTAATTAAAACAGAAAAGAGGTGGAAAAACTGATTGTAAAATGATAAAAACAAAAAGAAAAATACTTTTTAAGACTTTTGTCTGGTATTCAAAAACATTCAGAGAGAGATGAATGCAGACATAAACAACTTCCTCTTTTTTTTTTTTCTCTCTCGCTGCTGCTGGCACTTCCCTCCTCCCTATACCTCTGCTTGCACACTGAAATCACATATCAAAAAAAGGTAACCGAGCCGGAGAAAATGGATACAACTCAGCTTCAACTCCTCAAAACCTCTGCGCCACACCTGTGACTAGCAGACAAACTCAGATTAAAACAAAAACCAGAAAAAACAGAGCAAAAAACAGATGTGACACCGTGATTAGCAGAGGGGGGGGGGGTTTAGCCCGCTGCCTGCAGTGAGGAAGTTATCAGAAAACGAAACACTTGCTGTTCTTACTGTTAAAGCAACAGTACTCAATACAGACAGGAACACGTACAAATGAAACAGACAACCGGGAGTATCCGAATCCCTCTTTATTAACCTGTGACACGTACAAGCTGCTTTGGTAACTGATAACTCACCAATTGCACTGAGCACGCCAATGCTCCAGGTCTATTACCCTGAAAACCGGTCGCCCTGCCTGGTACGACGGCCACAGGAATCTGTAATAGCCTGTTCAAAATTCCCACCCTTCACACCTGGAATACTGGGATTGTCTCCCTCCGATGTGTAAAGGAATCTGTGAGAATTTATCCAAACAAAACCCCCACCCTTCACACCAGGGAATACTGGGATTGTCTCCCTCCGATGTGTGAAAGAATCTGTGGGAACTTATACAGCAATTTTGGCTTTCCTGCTATACAGCTCCCAGAAATCAGCAAGCAAACACAGTCACGGTTCCAACTTTCTCCCGGGATCACACAAAACATGAAACACATACACAGCAGGAGCAAACACCTTATATCCCAGGGTTTTGGATAAGGTGTGGACTTTTTACACTACCTGGGAATGCGGTGGTGACCACACCTGACCGGCAAGAGGTATAAGACCTGGACTTGACACAAGGGACTTTCAGGTAAGATGACAAGATTTTCTTACTTTACTTATGGAGCTGCGCAGTCTCCGTCCCGTGAGCCAAGGCCATGGCCAACACCTCTATCTCTCCGGTCAGCAGGTACCCATGCGTTTCATCCACTGCCCCGCGTTGGGTGCCAACTGTTATGAAAATTTAATTTAGGATAAATCTATCCCCATGTTTGCTGCTGCTGCTCCCAATCTTAGACTAAAATGTCTTTTTGAGCGCTCAAACGAAATGAGGACTGTCCACAAGTGTCAGTAAAACAGTTCGTCAAGACCCACAGTTTATTATTCATTCAAGGTTTTATACTTTTACAAAAAGGGGCTGGTTAGTCAATTAACATACAATTAAAAGCTGCTAGCTTATTGGCTGTTTTAGTATAAGTATGATAATTATGATAAAAGGGCTGAAGTAGCAGATTTATTGTTCTTTGCCCCAGTTTTCCTACGTGACCAGTTATCAGAAAAATAATAGGTATCTACCCAGACCTTCTGTCTTTGTTTCCCTTTTTTGTGTCCTTGGTAAAAAGTCCCTATGAGCTATCTTTTGCAGCAGCCTGACTTATGTAGGCCAGGGGTCATGTCTTAAGCAACTGATTATAGCTAGCATCAGCTTTTGCACAGATATGTGTGAGCACAGGATTTTTAGCAAGTGAGATCTATCTGACTGTAAATGCATATACATGTACATTGAATATATGGAATACATATATATTTCCATGACAGCGTTCCTTAGGCAGCATTCATTTATTCAGAAATGTACGGTATTTTTTGGACCATAAGACGCACTTTTTTTCCCCAAAAATTTTGGGGGAAAATGGGGGTGCGTCTTATGGTCGCAACATACCGGAAAGTTCAGTGGTGTCGGTGCTCCCAATGCAGCTTGGCTGCGATGCGGTGGTGGTGTCCGGGCAGCAGCTGGCCTCTGGGCTGCGTGGTGGGCTCCGCCGGCATCTCGTCCCAGCCGGAAAGCCCCCCCGCAGCTGCGACGCGGTGCCGGTGCCTCCGGTGGCGGTCCCGATCCAAAGTGTGGTGCGGTGGTGGTGTTCGGGCA
>JARQOD010000006.1:216185177-216235206 GCA_033576555.1 Oophaga sylvatica | reverse complement strand
CCCGGGCAAAAAGTCCCTGCTCCCCCCCCTTTTCAAAAACCCCTCAAAGTCAATTTTTCTCCACATAGGGAAGAGCCGACACCCTGATTGTTATCCTCAAAACACAGAAAAATGGCAGTTTTCCAACCCTAAAATGGATGAATTTTATTAACAAATATGTACAAATATAATTTGTAATCGAAGCGCATATATGCAAATGGCGAGTACAAATGCTAAGCAAAAACCCAACATAGGGTATAGGGGTTGAAATGAATGCATAAAAGTACATTTCATAATCCATTAATGCTGCTTAAGGAACGGTATCTCCCCTGTAAGATACTGCAGACAATGGATGTACGACTCACTTCATTCATCATCATCATGAGTTTCTATTTGTGACAACATATTAAAATACACAGATTGAGGCCAACTGTAAGTTCACACTCCATATATGAAAGGTCCAGCATCTAAATCTTATAATAAGGTGCAATAATCATGCATAACCCTCTAAAAAAGTGCATCATGCATACTGACAATAGCAAGTTATACCTGCAAGTGCAAGTCAAACAATGCCAACGAATAGAAATGTTAATGGTATCTAGTATCACAGTGCATACTACTGATGGACAAATGGCAATCTAATACTGTACCTCAATAAAGTCAGCGGCATCCCCTCATGCTTGTTTGGCTTGTAGTTTGTTCAAGAGGGGACGTTCTTGTTTGGTTGCTCATAGGTACAGTGTTTATACAGTAAATCATTCCTGATGGCGTCTTTGTAGCGCCCTAGCGCTGAAGAACGCTGCGTAACGTCCTGCAAGTGAGCGTCATATAATGGGCAGACGCTCCCCTACCCGATGCGTCAGAGCAGGAAGGTAGTGTGGGCGGAAAAAACCGTTGCGCAACCATACATCCACTTCCCCTCTTCAACTTTCTACAGGCAAAAAGCGCATGAGTGCTGGCGCAGCCTTTATTGACGTAGAGTATGACATCGCCATTCGCCATCACTGGCTATGCACTGTCTGATACTATAGATAGAATATACATTTGCTATCCGTGCCTTTGTTTCACCTGCACTTGCAGGCACCCACAGCAATTTTGGACTATGCTGATGATTTTTATCAGTTATGCTTGATCATAGATTATTGTGCCATTACATTGTGAGTCCATGCTGGACATTTAATATATGGTGTGTCAAGTAACAATTTCATCAAGACTGTATTTTAACTGTCTGTCACATATAAATTGTAATGATGATGATGACTAGTACTAACCAATGTCTGCCTTATATTACGGTTGTACATAGCGTTGTTATGAAATCTAATTTAGGATAAATCTATCCCCATGTTTGCTGCTCTGTTTCCCAATCTTAGACTAAAAATGTCTTTTTGAGCGCTCAAACGAAATGAGGACTGTCCACACGGAAGTGTCAGCATAACAGTTCGTCAAGACCACAGTTTATTATTTTATCAAGGTTTTATACTTTTACAAAAAGGGGCTGGTTAGTCCCAATTAACATACAATTAAAAGCTGCTAGCTTATTGGCTGTTTTTTATATTAGTAGATAATTATGATAAAAGGGCTGAAGTAGCAATTTATTGTTCTTTGCCCCAGTTTTCCTACGTGACCAGTTATCAGAAAATAATAGATATCTACCCAGACCTTCTGTCTTTCTTTCCCTTATTGTGTGTCCTTGGTAAAAAGTCCCTATGAGCTATCTTTTGCAGCAGCCTGACTTATGTAGGCCAGGGGTCATGTTTTAAGCAACTGATTATAGCTAGCATCAGCTTTTTGCATAGATATGTGTGAGCACAGGTTTTTTTTTAGCAAGTTAGATCTATCTGACTGTAAAATGCATATTACATATACATTGATTATATGGAATACATATATATTTCCATAACAGTCCCCCTAATAGCACTTGCCCTAAAACCTCTCCTGTCCAAAGCGCTGCAATTCTTTTGTGCTGCCGATGGGCTGGCACATGTCTAACCATGCACCCCTCATTGATTCAGGCTTTTCGAAATGGGCGGCAGGAGATCTGTCCCTAGCAGGGATTCATGTGTTTGCAATCAGTCTCTTTATTCAACTGCATGTTCAGAAAAATGTGTGTTATTTCTCATCAGGTAGGTCATCGTCTGGTCAGTCAGAGCATCCACGACATCATTCATGGCTTAGGTGTCTCTTCTGGTACGGGGGCTTCCTTGCAATGCAATACTGTATCCAAGCAGGCTTTCCATTTTGAGGTGTTCTCATTTCCAACTTTTTCACCAACACCCAGTCTCCTGGCTTTCAAGGAGTGCGTACCGGACACTGAGTCTGGATCTGGCAGTGAAGAGAAAAACACGAGAATGGACATTAGTTTTTTGACCAATTCAATTACTAACAAACAAGATATCATTTTGCATATCTGCTGCTGAGGGAAAAAATCACCTAACTTGGGACTAGACCCAAACAAAATTTCGTATGGTGACACTTTTCGGGTCTCTGGAGTGGCCTTATGCTAACAGTGCAATTGGGAGTGTGTAGGCCTAAATTTGAACCTACTGCTAGCCAGATCCCTTGTGTCAGATTTGCTGTGAATGCGGGTCCCTGATCACTTTCTAGCATTTCTGGGAACCCCGTATCGCACACTATTTTCCGAAAGTAGCTTTCTTTGCAGTAGTCTTTGCTGACTGGGAACGCTTCTGTCCAACTTGAAAATACTTCTTTTGCCATAATGGCGTATTGAATCCCCACTTGGCGATTTCTGGATGTGGGTCTATCTGGATCCTCTGAGGCTGGTAGAGTGGTCTTGCTGGATGAGGTCAGGGGACTTTCTTCTACAACGTCCAGGCTTGCATTTGCCGCAGGTCAGACAGCTGCTGGTGAAATTTGGCTTGTTAGGGTGGAGATCCCTGAAGTGAACCATTAAGCACCAAACGGATCATTCATCTGTGTCTTTGATCTGTCTGTGTGGGTCCATGTGCTATTGGGACCACCATAGGGTGCATACTTTGTGGGAGGCAGTTTTTGGAGTCCATTTGTAGGATAGTCTTCCCTCTTTACGTGTGCTTCTTTCGCATTCAGCTCTTCTTCTCCATTTGGAGCTTGGTCTTGCAACTTCTTGAGCAGATCCCAGGACGTCTTTTTGTCATTCTTGTCTTCATCGTCATGTTATTGCCTCATGCCTCTTCTGTTCTCATTTTCCATGCACTTTGTTTTTTCAAATTGCCACCATTTTGGAAATTGGAGTACACCCAGCAGCTCCCTGAAGGCTCCATGATGCTTCACGTTGTCCCGCTTGCTGTGATGAATTCCCTTGCAGCCCAGATGGGCCCAAAGTCGTGTGCTATGCCTGCGAGCACCTGTAGTCGGTGTAGATGTTTGCAGTCTTGCCCTTCTGCCATCTGGCAGGCCTTCATCAGCGCTATTAGTTCTGCTTCCTGGGCTGACAGGCTAGGTGACAGACTTCTGGATCACAGGATTTCTTGATTGCTGTCACTGCACTTCCTGGCGGAATCTTCTTCATCATCGGCAAAATCTGAGCCATCCAAGTAGAGGATAAATTCTGTAAATTTTGTCTGAAAAGTCCATATTTTATTCCCCCTTGGGAGTGGGAGTAGAGTGGCGGGATGAGGACTGTAGGTCTGGAGACGGTGACATTGTGAGACAAAGGCATAGAGGCAAAGATGCCTGTGGTGGGGAGATTATTGTTGGTTGAGCTTGATTGAGGATTGCCAAATGTCGTGCGGAGTGAGAGTATACAGTGGCCGTCCAAGAGTGATGTCAGCAGTTTTGTCCAGGAAGGTGTGTGCTGGAGATACTGCCATCAGGCAGGAGGGTGCTCCTCTTGCAACTGGAGCCAAGCAGGCTGAGAGGCAGCCTAAAAGTTTCTGTTTTTCCCCCTTGAATTCGTGTCAGGACTCCATTACATGACCTTCTTTCTTCCATCAGGTAGACGGAAAGGCTTCTCATAGTCAGGTAGGCCTGGTATTGGTGCTGAGACTGTGGAGTTCTTCCAATTTCCTGAATGAGTTGAAGGCTGCGTCCAATAGAAGGAGCGGGGTTGCGCTGATGCAAGCGCACAGAGGCTGCATTAGGACTGAGGCATCAGGGATCCAGGTTCTGCAATACGACACTAGACCAGGGATGGCCTGCAGCATTATTGGAGTTTGTTGGGGGAGCCATCTTCTCCACAGTGGTCTTCCAGTCATTTGACAGGTGTTTAGTCTGGTGGGCAATACAGTGACCCAGGGATGTAACTTGCTTCTGACACCGCTGGACTTTGTTCTTCCAGACCTTGCGTTGCTGTTCCTCAAGGAACAAGGAATGGACTGTGCAGGTATCGATGTCAACCACGCAAAAGAGAAGGTCATCCACGTGTTTGTAGAAGAGTGACTCCTGCATATTCTGCAATCTAGTTGACTAGGATGGAGGACATTGTCTTGGTGAAACTTGAAGGGCTTGTTCTGAGCACCTTGAGGCAACACTGTCCATATGCACTGCACTGGTGCGTGAAGGCAAGCAGGTCATCCAGGTGGAGGGAACACTGAAGAAGGCACTGGCCAGGTTGATCACCGTGAATACCGTTGCGGTGACTGGGACTTTTGAGAGCAGAGTGTGTGGGTTCAGCACTGTTGGCGTTTCAAATACCGTAGCCTCTTTCACGGCCTCCAGGCCTTGCACCATTCTGAACTCAGTGGGGTTTACAGTCTTTTTCTTCACTGTGAAAGCTTGGGATTGATTCCGAGGGCGAGGCAGCTCAGTTTGGCCTTGTCCTTCACTATGCGGCAGGGGGACTCCCATCTCCCGGCACAGAGCTGGCGAGAAAACAAGCAGCCTACTAGGATCCACATCATGAGAGATGACGACCAGCAGGCTTTCTTGTTCTCCACCAAGGCAGTCACTGTGTTAGCACCTGCTCTGATACACAGGGGGTCTTCTTGTTGGGACGTCTCCTTCACCAGCTGCTTTTTTCTCAGCACGGGCCAACAGTTGTTCCTCTTTCTCCAGCTCGGTAAGAGCTGAGTGGCCTTTTGCCGGTCTAGGGCCTGGGTGAACTGGTTGATTGTAGGGGGTACCTCCTGGTGCTTGCAAAAGATGAACCTCTGGCGTTGAGCCAGATGTGGTGTTGCCATTCCATGAAGTGAGTAGGGTCCCTCTTGAGTTGAATATCCTAGCCAATGTCAAAGTTCTCAGGCCGTCTTCTTAGGCGAGTTCACTTAGACCTTCAGTTGGTCAGAGACATCTTGACTCTGGGTGATGGAGTGGCTTTCTGGTACTATGTCCAGCACCTTCTGTGATAGGTCTGCAGTGTGGTTGTTTGAGGTTCCTGTTTCTTCTTGGGTCAGTGGTGAAGAAAGTGTCATGGTCCCATCTTCCTGGAAACACTCTGGTCGCTTTCAGCTTCTGCAGTAGGTCCATTCCCAATAGGTTGAGGTGCAGGTCTTTGACACAACAAACTGGGACATGATGGAGGTGTTCTGGCTGAGTGCACACGCCAGGGGCTTCATAATCTGGGAATATCTGATTTGACCATCAATTCCCATGCAGGACGCAGAAGATTCTGATAGATAGGTGAGGTTGCGGAGTTCCACAAGAAAAGATCTGACTACGCCATCCACTCTCAGGATATTGGTCCCACTAGTGGGGTTCCCTGTGGACTTGGCGTGCTCCTGTCCTATGGACGGGGTCTTCACTGCTTTCTGTGTTTCTTCTTCTTCTGGGCGAAGTCGGTGTTCTGCACCGCTTTCGGAATGACCAAACTCGCCACAGTTGTAACACTGGACATCCCCTCTGTCCCAGCGGGACTCAATCCTTTTTGCTACTGCGAGCAGGGTATCCATTGCTATTGACGTGTACTCAGGCCTGGCTACTACCAGTGGTTTTCTGATTGGTTCTCTCAGTCCATGCACAAAAGCCTGTGCCAACATCCATCTGTGTGTCTGATCATGGGTAATGAGGCCCAAATCTTGAAACACTTGCATCACTCTGTCATGGAACTCCTCTACAGACTCTGTCTGGTCCTGGCTCGTGACATGTAGGCGGAGAGCTTGTCCTGTCAGTCGGCTTTTGGCCCATTCTCTGAGCTGCTCAATTAGCTTTGGTCCTGTCTCCCAGGCATACGCATCTAATTCTGCCGGAAGCTTGAAGTGTTCTCTCATAATTGGCCAGAATGCATCACCTGCTTTTATTTCCATTACGGCCCAGAGATCAATCCAGGCTGCTGCATACGTTCGCTGGATCTGCTGCATTTTTTGGCAAAATGACATGGGGTGTATCCCTGGGTCTGGCAGCATACTGATCACCTGGCTTGGGAAGAAGGGCTCATAGGATGGTGCCTCTACCTGTCCCTGTCCTATTGGTGCTTGTGGGTTTTCTTCCCTAGTATTGGGCAGCATGTGTGACGTTGCATCTTCATCTTTATCAGATGAGAAGTGACATGGTGTCCTTGGTGCATACACTGGCTGAGGCTGCAGTGGATTAGTGTCATAGTTCCATGCTGGCAGCTCTGCTCGGCACTGAGGTTCCTCATTTGTGTCTGTAGCTACACTTCCCCCCTGTGAAGCCCCGGCTGTGGGCTCTGCTAGTTGTTGTGTCTGAGGCTACCTGCAGCGTTTTGTGTAGGGAGATTTGCACTTTCTCCTCCTGATATAATGACTGGCAATGTTTGTACTGTGCTTGGGATAGACAGGGTGCCCCGTGCTGTAGGCACTGAATACATGGACACCACATTGCTTTGGCTGGGCATTGGCCCAGTTGGTAACGAAGGAGGAAAAAGAGGAAGAGAGGGGAGGTGTGAGGAGAAGTGAGGTGTAGAGTAGGGGGGGAGAGAAGAAAATGAAGGAGGAGAGAGTGAAAGAGGGGGGAGAGAGAGATATGGAGGGGGAGAAGTAGAAGAAGAAAAAGAAGAAGGTTTGAGAGAAAGGGAAAAAGAAAAAGAAGAAAAAATAGAAGGAGAGAGAGATTTGAGAGATGGAGAGGAAAAGATAGAAGATGAAGAAGAAGAAAATGGATGTGTCAAAGATGTGAGGGAGGGAAAGAAGGAATGATAGGGAAAGAAGGATAGAGAGGAATGGCAGCGAGGAAAGAGCAGAGAAGTCTGAAGAAAAAGGAAAAAAGGACTGAGAGAAGAAAGAGGAGAGGGTGACCCCCCTGCGCAGCTTGAGAGGGGACCGTTGAAGCAAAAATGCCTTCTCCCTGTGGATAGAGGTCGGGAGCTTTTTTCTCTGTACAAGGCTCCTTATTCAATGAGAGCAGCCTACATCTGTCCTGTGTCTCCACATGATGGACATCTGATGTGTGAGACTCTAAACTCTGCTCTTGTGACATGTCCGTGATCATTTTCTCACAGACGATTTCAATGCTTCTTTAACACCTTTTCAATCTTATTCACATAAAAATCACTTCCTAATCCGTTCAATATTTAGAATTGAGAGTCCTCAGTGGTTGATACCTTTTAATGGCTAACTGAAAAGATGGTAACAAACTTACCAAATAACTTGCTGTACCTTCTACAGGATGCAAGACCACCACTGCTCTTTTATAACAGACTGCAATCTAAAAGCAAACTTTCCTGTGCCTTTCAAAAAAAAACACATTTAATTCATTGTGCAGCGTAAAGTCTGCCCGTCCATTGGATTCTCACGTACTCTGACCTTCTATTCAAATGCCTAGCCCTTCCTGCCCACATACTGTGTCTATTCCAAAAACCTATTCAACAAAGGTGATTAAAAATTCAAAAAATGGAGAATAAAACTCTAAAATAAGTTGATTAGAAAAACCTCTCCAAAATTATTTAAAAATTTACTTAAGAGAAAAACTTTAAAAACAAGAGTTAGATTTAAAAAGGAAAAAAAAGAAAGAAAACCCTACACAGTTTAGTAAAAACTCTAGGAAAAAGAGTGACCAAGTAAAAACTCCAAAAGCAAAAAGCTGATCAAAAAGGGGAGGGAAAAAATGTATTAATAGTAAAACTCCAAATAACAAAAAGGTTGACAAGAAGAAAAAACCCTTGTTACTAAAACAGCTAATTAAAACAGAAAAGAGGTGGAAAAACTGATTGTAAAATGATAAAAACAAAAAGAAAAATACTTTTTAAGACTTTTGTCTGGTATTCAAAAACATTCAGAGAGAGATGAATGCAGACATAAACAACTTCCTCTTTTTTTTTTTTTCTCTCGCTGCTGCTGGCACTTCCCTCCTCCCTATACCTCTGCTTGCACACTGAAATCACATATCAAAAAAAGGTAACCGAGCCGGAGAAAATGGATACAACTCAGCTTCAACTCCTCAAAACCTCTGCGCCACACCTGTGACTAGCAGACAAACTCAGATTAAAACAAAAACCAGAAAAAACAGAGCAAAAAACAGATGTGACACCGTGATTAGCAGAGGGGGGGGGGGTTTAGCCCGCTGCCTGCAGTGAGGAAGTTATCAGAAAACGAAACACTTGCTGTTCTTACTGTTAAAGCAACAGTACTCAATACAGACAGGAACACGTACAAATGAAACAGACAACCGGGAGTATCCGAATCCCTCTTTATTAACCTGTGACACGTACAAGCTGCTTTGGTAACTGATAACTCACCAATTGCACTGAGCACGCCAATGCTCCAGGTCTATTACCCTGAAAACCGGTCGCCCTGCCTGGTACGACGGCCACAGGAATCTGTAATAGCCTGTTCAAAATTCCCACCCTTCACACCTGGAATACTGGGATTGTCTCCCTCCGATGTGTAAAGGAATCTGTGAGAATTTATCCAAACAAAACCCCCACCCTTCACACCAGGGAATACTGGGATTGTCTCCCTCCGATGTGTGAAAGAATCTGTGGGAACTTATACAGCAATTTTGGCTTTCCTGCTATACAGCTCCCAGAAATCAGCAAGCAAACACAGTCACGGTTCCAACTTTCTCCCGGGATCACACAAAACATGAAACACATACACAGCAGGAGCAAACACCTTATATCCCAGGGTTTTGGATAAGGGTGTGGACTTTTACACTACCTGGGAATGCGGTGGTGACCACACCTGACCGGCAAGAGGTATAAGACCTGGACTTGACACAAGGGACTTTCAGGTAAGATGACAAGATTTTCTTACTTTACTTATGGAGCTGCGCAGTCTCCGTCCCGTGAGCCAAGGCCATGGCCAACACCTCTATCTCTCCGGTCAGCAGGTACCCATGCGTTTCATCCACTGCCCCGCGTTGGGTGCCAACTGTTATGAAAATTTAATTTAGGATAAATCTATCCCCATGTTTGCTGCTGCTGCTCCCAATCTTAGACTAAAATGTCTTTTTGAGCGCTCAAACGAAATGAGGACTGTCCACAAGTGTCAGTAAAACAGTTCGTCAAGACCCACAGTTTATTATTCATTCAAGGTTTTATACTTTTACAAAAAGGGGCTGGTTAGTCAATTAACATACAATTAAAAGCTGCTAGCTTATTGGCTGTTTTAGTATAAGTATGATAATTATGATAAAAGGGCTGAAGTAGCAGATTTATTGTTCTTTGCCCCAGTTTTCCTACGTGACCAGTTATCAGAAAAATAATAGGTATCTACCCAGACCTTCTGTCTTTGTTTCCCTTTTTTGTGTCCTTGGTAAAAAGTCCCTATGAGCTATCTTTTGCAGCAGCCTGACTTATGTAGGCCAGGGGTCATGTCTTAAGCAACTGATTATAGCTAGCATCAGCTTTTGCACAGATATGTGTGAGCACAGGATTTTTAGCAAGTGAGATCTATCTGACTGTAAATGCATATACATGTACATTGAATATATGGAATACATATATATTTCCATGACAGCGTTCCTTAGGCAGCATTCATTTATTCAGAAATGTACGGTATTTTTTGGACCATAAGACGCACTTTTTTTCCCCAAAAATTTTGGGGGAAAATGGGGGTGCGTCTTATGGTCGCAACATACCGGAAAGTTCAGTGGTGTCGGTGCTCCCAATGCAGCTTGGCTGCGATGCGGTGGTGGTGTCCGGGCAGCAGCTGGCCTCTGGGCTGCGTGGTGGGCTCCGCCGGCATCTCGTCCCAGCCGGAAAGCCCCCCCGCAGCTGCGACGCGGTGCCGGTGCCTCCGGTGGCGGTCCCGATCCAAAGTGTGGTGCGGTGGTGGTGTTCGGGCAGCAAGCGGGCATCTGGGCTGCGTGGGGGGCTCCGCCGGCATCTCGTCCCAGCCGGAAAGTCCCCCCGCAGCTGCGACGAGGTGCCGGCATGAGGAATGGCCGCCTGGGGCCTCCGGCAAGATGGCCACCGCATACTCTCGTTCAAATCTCGGCAACGAGATCTCTTCCCTCAGGACAAGATCTCGTTGCCGAGATTTGAACGAGAGTATGCGGCGGCCATCTTGCCGGAGGCCCCAGGCGGCCATTCCTCATGCCGGCACCGCGTCGCAGCTGCGGGGGGCTTTCCGGCTGGGACGAGATGCCGGCGGAGCCCCCCACGCAGCCCAGAGGCCCGCTGCTGCCCGGACACCACCACCGCATCGCCGCCAAGCTGCATTGGGAGCGCCGCCGCCACCGGATTTGTGAGTATATGGCCACCCTGGCCACCCCACAGAACACAGCCACCCCACATAACACAGCCACCCCACAAAACACAGCCACCCCACAGTGCCCAACCACCCCACACAGTGGTAAGCTAAATTCGGACTGTAAGACGGACCCCCATTTGACACATTATTTTTTTTTCCCAATTTTCCTTCTGAAAATTTGGGGTGCGTATTATGGTCCGGTGCGTCTTATAGTCCGAAAATAACGGTACTTGTATGCATTCATTTCAACCCCTATAGGTTTTTTTTCAGATTTTGCTGCCATGTGCATATATGCGTTTATATTTTAAATGTCTTTATTTCAATATTTTGGAATTCAATGCATCATTTTATGATCCTAGTAAAGCTTACATTTATCTTGTTTGGAGTATATACATTTACAAGTGCCACGGAACAAGGCAACAACTCTATATTGGATTTCAAGACCCTCTTTGACCCTAGGCTTCAACACCACCAGTTGCTGCTCAGAAGTGCTGTATGCACAGATAAAAACACTCACTCCTGTGTTACTGGGGTTCAGTAATGCCAGCTGTTCCCATGCTGTGTGTCCGGCAAGAAGTCCTGCTGCCTCCAATTTCAAGTTACACCAGATTAGAAAGTTGCTCATACTAGGCCTCAGCCTACGCCCTCACTGACCCTGGGCTCCAACACCACCAGTTGCTGCTCGGAAGTGCTGTATGCACAGATAAAAACACTTGCTCCAGTGTTACTGGGGTTCAGTAATGCACGCTGTTCCCCTGCTGTGTGTCCGGCAAGAAGTCCTGCTGCCTCCAATTTCAAGTTACGCCAGATTAGAAAGTTGCTCATACTAGGCCTCAGCCTACACCCTCACTGATCCTGGGCTCCAACACCGCCAGTTGCTGCTCGGAAGTGCTGTATGCACAGATAAAAACACTCGCTCCAGTGTTACTGGGGTTCAGTAATGCACGCTGTTCCCCTGCTGTGTGTCCGGCAAGAAGTCCTGCTTTCTCCAATTTCAAGTTACACCAGATTAGAAAGTTGCTCATACTAGGCCTCAGCCTACACCCTCATTGACCCTGGGCTCCAACACCCGCAGTTGCTGCTCGGAAGTGCTGTATGCACAGATAAAAACACTCGCTCCTGTGTTACTGGGGTTCAGTAATGCCAGCTGTTCCCCTGCTGTGTGTCCGGCAAGAAGTCCTGCTGCCTCCAATTTCAAGTTACACCAGATTAGAAAGTTGCTCATACTAGGCCTCAGCCTACACCCTCACTGATCCTGGACTCCAACACCACCAGTTGCTGCTTGGAAGTGCTGTATGCACAGATAAAAACACTCGCTCCTGTGTTACTGGGGTTCAGTAATGCATGCTGTTCCCCTGCTGTGTGTCCGGCAAGAAGTCCTGCTGCCTCCAATTTCAAGTTACACCAGATTAGAAAGTTGCTCATACTAGGCCTCAGCCTACACCCTCATTGACCCTGGGCTCCAACACCCCCAGTTGCTGCTTGGAAGTGCTGTATGCACAGATAAAAACACTCGCTCCTGTGTTACTGGGGTTCAGTAATGCCAGCTGTTCCCCTGCTGTGTGTCCGGCAAGAAGTCCTGCTGCCTCCAATTTCTAGTTACACCAGATTAGAAAGTTGCTCATACTAGGCCTCAGAATACACCCTCACTGACCCTGGGCTCCAACACTGCCAGTTGCTGCTCGGAAGTGCTGTATGTACAGATAAAAACACTCACTCCTGTGTTACTGGGGTTCAGTAATGCCAGCTGTTCCCCTGCTGTGTGTCCGGCAAGAAGTCATGCTACCTCCAATTTCATTTTACACCAGAGATTAAACTTGCTCATACTAGGCCTTAGCCTACACCCTCCTTGACTATGGGCTCCAACACCGCCAGTTGCTGCTCGGAAGTGCCTTCTGCACAGTCAACACTTGCTCCTGTGTTATTGGGTTTCAGTAATGTCAGCAGATCCCCAGCTGTGTAGCTGGCAATCTTTCCTGCTCTGTCCACACTCACCCAAGTTCAGATTTTCAACTTGGTCCAATTTGTCCTCTGCCTCCACTCTGATCCCTGAGCTCCAACACCGCCAGTTGCTGCTCGGAAGTGTCTTTGGCACAGGTACTCCCTCCTGCCCAGCCTGGTTACAGCACGCCAGCTGTTTCTGGGCAGTGTCAACGTCACTTTGCCTCCAATAAGTTGTCCTGTCGTGTTGCGGTCGGGTTAGCCGACACTATGGTGCCTGCAGTTTAGGTGCTTCCTATGTGGGCTGCGGGATATGTAAATAAAGGCTGTTTCCGTAGTGCCAATAGGACAAGCACCCCCTGTAGGACTGTTGGATTCGGTAACTGCGGCCGGCTCGCGGCCTTTCAAATTTAATTTTCATGGGTACCTTCTGCTACCCATCCGGGTTCCAGTACCGTCAGCTGGTTCTCGCCAGTGTCTTTGGCACGGGTACTACCTCCTGCACAGCCTGGTTACAGCACGCCAGCTGTTTCCTGGCAGTGTCAACGTCACTTTGCCTCCAATAAGTTGTCCTGTCGTGTTGCGGTCGGGTTAGCCGACTCTATGGTGCCTGCAGTTTAGGTGCTTCCTATGTGGGCTGCGAGATATGTAAATAAAGGCTGTTTCCGTAGTGCCAATAGGACAAGCACCCCCTGTAGGACTGTTGGATACGGTAACTGCGGCCGGCTCGCGGCCTTTCAAATTTAATTTTCATGGGTACCTTCTGCTACCCATCCGGGTTCCAGTAACGTCAGCTGGTTCTCGGCAGTGCCTTTGGCCTAGGTGCCTCCATCTCGGTATCTGAGTTCCAGCAACGTCTGCTGGTCCTTGGTAGTGCTTTGTAGCACAGGTACCTCCTGCTTAGTAACCGTGTCCCAGTACCGTCAGCTGGTCCTCGGCTGTGCCATTGGCTCTATTCCTTCTGCTGCCCCTCCGGTTCCAGCACAGTCAGCTGGTCCTCGTTACTTCCATTGGCTCTTGTACCTTCTGCTACCCGTCCGGGTTCCAGTACCGTCAGCTGGTTCTCAGCAGTGCCTTTGGCCTAGGTGCCTCCATCTCGGTATCCGATTTCCAGCAATGTCTGCTGGTCCTTGGTAGTGCTTTCTAGCACAGGTACCTCCTGCTTAGTAATCATGTCCCAGTACCGTCAGCTGGTCCTCGGTTGTGCCATTGGCTCTGTTCCTTCTGCTGCCCCTCCGGGTTCCAGGACAGTCAGCTGGTTCTCGGAAGTTACTCAGCCTTCTTGTACCTTCAGCTACATTTCCAAGTTAAAGATTTTTTAAATGTTTTTTTGGGTAATCACTCTGGATCTTCCTGACTGCGACACTGAAGACGACGACCCTGAAGACGACGACCCTGAAGACCACCCCGAAGAAGACGACGACCCCGAAAACGAGGACCCTGAAGACGACGATGACCCTGAAGACCACCCCGAAGAAGACGACGACCCCAAGGACGACGACCATGAAGACGACGAGCCTGAACACCACCACAAAGAAGAGCTAAAAGATTACCCAGAAGAAGATCACCAACAGGACAAAGAAGATGAAGACAACCGACAAGATACAGAACAAGAGACAGAAGACCAAGAAGCAGAAGAACAAAAAGCAGAAGAACAATAAGCATAACACCAAAAATCATAGCAAAATATATGCTCTAAATTATAAGCAGAAGAAGACTAAGCAGTGTATGGGGGTGAGTCCGTTCCTCCTCGTGATGCCCCTGGAAAATGCCTGCTGCTGCAGGCAAAACTGAACGCGGACAAATACTGTTGTAAATCTTTTGTGACAGCAAGAGCGGAAGGTGTAATGTTCAAACTTTTACAGATTACAACTACAGGAATGCCTGTCACAGATAAGAATATGAAGAAGAATGAATAGGAAGAAGATGAAGAAGTAGAATATGAAGAAGAATAATAGTAGAATAATAAGAATATGAGTAATGTTACAAAAAAGAATAATAGGAAGAAGTTGAAGAAGAAGATAAATAAGGTGAAGAAGAAGTTGATTAAAAAGATGCTGCTGCTGAGGATCATGAAGGAAGAAAGTGTGGGAGAAGTAAAAAAGAACGTGAAGAGCATGAAAGTAGTGAAACATACATATGTGCCAAAATAGAAACAAGGTTAACAACATAGTCAATTTCTTCGTAACTCCGAACGTCTTAAAAAAATTTTTTATTCCTGCTATTCCATTTGATTGGGTTAAACCTCTATGCCTTTAATGTCTCCTCCACCTCCCCCAAAACATTCTACATTATTCTTAGTTGTTTTCCTTCATGTACAATTAACCTACAAGGAAAGAAAGGGGTTATTTTAATTCCAATATTTTTGTCCCATTGACTTGCATTGATTTCCGGTATCGGAATCGGTGATATCCGATACTTTTTCAGTATCGGACCGATCCCATCCGATCCGATATTTTGCAATATCGGAAAGTATCGCTCAACACTATGCAGGAAAAATACAATGTGATTATTCCTTTCTCTGCATAAATCAGTAAAATGACTGTATTGCGCCAATACTTTAGTAATTGCCTACTCAGAGCAGTTTTCAAAGTGTCTCCTACAGAAGAGGCCTTCTCGTCTAACTAACTGGACTTCCACAAGGCTATTTACATACGTGCATATACAGTGGGGCAAAAAAGTATTTAGTTAGCTACCAATTGTGCAAGTTCTCCCACTTAAAAAGATGAGAGAGGCCTGTAATTGACATTATAGGTAGACCACAACTATGAGAGTGAAAATGAGAAAACAAATCCAGAAAATCACCTTGTCTGATTTGGCAAGATTTATTTTGCAAATTATGGTGGAAAATAAGTATTTGGTCAATAACAAAAGTTCATCCCAATATTTTGTTATATATACTTTGTTAGCAATGACAGAGGTCAAATGTTTTCTGTAAGTCTTCACAAGGTTGACACACACTGTTGGTGGTATGTTGGCCCATTCCTCCATGCAGATCTCCTCTAGAGCAGTGATGTTTTGGGCCTGTCATTGGGCCACATGGACTTTCAAATTCCTCCAAAGGTTTTCTATGGGGTTGAAATCTGGAGACTGGCTAGGCCACTTCAGGACCTTCATATGCTTCTTACGAAGCCTCACCTTCGTTTCCCTGGTGGTGTTCTTGGGATCATTATCATGCTGAAAGACACATCCACTTTTCATCTTCAGTGCCCTTGCTTATGGAAGGAGGTTTGCACTCAAATTACACGATACATGGCCCCATTCATTCTTTCATGTACACAGATCAGTCGTCCTGGTCCCTTTGTAGAGAAACAGCCCCGAAGCATGATATTTCCACCCCCACGCTTCACAGTAGGTGTCATATTTTGTCCAGAAGGTCTTAGGCAGTACTTCTAGGGTTAACATTAGGTGGCCTCTCTTTGGTTGGGGGAGGGCTATATCTACTCGACATTTGGGAAATTAATAAAATTACTGTGAGAAACATGTACCCACTCCCTCTCATTCCCAATTTGTGTAACCAACTGTCTGGGGCTAAGTGGTTTTCTAGGCTGGATCTGCGGGGAGCCTACAACCTGATAAGGGTTAAAGAAGGGGACGAGTGGAAGACTGCGTTTCTCACAACAGAAGGTCTTTTTGAGAATCTGGTGATGCCTTTCGGCCTGACGAATGCCCCTGTCATTTTTTAAAACTTTATTAATGTTTTTGCGGTCGCTTTGTACTCATTTATCTTGACGAAATTTTGATGTACTCCTCTGATAGTCAAACCCATTTACAACATTTGTGTACTGTCCTTCAGAGACCCAGGGAAAAACCGATTATTTGTATAATTGGAAAAATGTTCATTTTTTGTACAAGAGTTACTCTTTTTGGGATTGATTGTTTCCAATGAGGGCTTTCGCACGGATCCCAAGAAGGTGCAGGCTATTAAAGATTGGATTTAGCCACGAGATTTGAAGGGTCTGCAATGATTGTTGGGGTTCGCAAACTGCTATCAAAAGTTCATTAAGGGGTTTTCACAGATAGTTAAGCCTCTGACTGATCTCTTGTTAAAGGGTGCGGATGTTAAGAATTGGTCAACGTCCGCATTGAATCATTCTTGGCTTTGAAAAAGTGTTTTATGACCACCTGGGTACTGATTCAACCAAATCCATCAGAGCCTTTTATTGTGGAGGTTGACCCGTCTGAGGTGGGGGTGGGGGCAGTGTTGTCTCAGGGGCCCGCCACTTTGACCAACCTCAAACCATGTGCCTTCTTTTCCAAAAAGTTATCTTCTGCAGAGGAAAATTGTGGGCAATAAAGAAATACTCGCGGTTAAGTTGGCTTTTGAAGGTTGGACACATTTTTTGGAGGGGGCGGCTCATCCTATTAAGGTAATTATCGATCATAAAAATTTAGCTTACATTGAGTCTGCCAAAAGGCTGACTCCCAGGCAGGTCACTTTTTTTTTTCGGTATCAATTTCCCATTACTTTTTGCCTGGGATCTAATAACGTTAAGGCTGATGCCTTATCCCGCAGCTTTGATCCAGTTTCTCCTCCTGAACCTCTATCCTCTATTCTTCCATCTGGGGTGGTGGTGGCCAACATCTTGTCAGAGTTGGAGCGAGAGATTTCGGAAGCTCAGTCTCTGGCTCCTAGTTCTAAGCCGGTTGGGAAATTGTTTGTCCCAAACAATTTTTTCTTAGACTCCTTCGGAATTTCTATGAGTCCGTGTTGAGTGCCCATCTGGGGATTTCGGCCACTCGGGAGGCAGTAACTAGGGGTTTTTGGGGGCCCTCATTGATTAATGATATAAAAAAATATGTATCTGCGTGTAGGGTCTGGGCTCATTCTAAAAGCTATCATTCCCGGCCGGCCGAGGAATTGGTACCTCTACCAGTTCATGAAAGACCATGAACCTATCTGTCCATGGATTTTATCACCAACCTCCCTCCTACCAGGGGTAATACCGTTGTGTGGGTGGTGGTGGATCGGTTCTCGAAACAGACCCATTTTGTACCCTTATCGGCGTTGCCCTCAGTGGAGACCTTGTCCAGACTGTTTGTACAACATGTGGTGCATCTTCATGGTGTGCCTACGAATGTGGTGTCTGACAGAGGTGTGCAGTTCATCGCTAAGTTCTGGAGGGCATTTTGTAAGAAATTGAGGATTACTTTGTCTTTTTCTTCTGCCTATCACCCTGAGTCCAATGGGCAAACCAAACGTACTAATCAGTCCCTGGAGCAAATTCTGTGGTGCTTAGCCTCTACTAGACAGATGGAGTGGAGTGATGCTTTACCTTTGGCTGAGTTTGCTTTCAATAGTCGTGTGAATCAGTCCACTGGTATGTTTCCCTTTTTTGTTAACTTTGGGTTCAGTCCGCATTTTGGGGAGTTTTCTGTGGCTGAAAGTACTGTGCGGTGTCTAAAGGTGCTATGGACTGAAGTTCGTTGTAACATCTCCAAGGCTCAGGTGAGGTACAAGTTTTTTGAAGACAAGAAAAGGGTGTCAGGTCCTTCGTTCCAGGTTGGGGAGAAGGTATAGTTGTCCACTCATTATATAAGACGCAAGGTCCCGTCGGCTAAGGTGGGTCCGAAGTTCATTGGCCCATATAAGATGAAGGAGATTATTAACCCAGTGGCTTGTAGATTACGTCTCCCGGCTTCGCAGAAAATCTCTGACGTGTTCCACAAGTCCCTGTTGAAGCCCTTGGGAGCCATTGAGGAGAGTTCTTTGTCCGCCGTTCCTCCGGTGTTGGTGGAGGTTCACATGGAGTGGGACGCACTATAGATTCCTGGTGGGTATACCGTACATTGCAGTATTTGGTACACTAGAAGGGGTATGGTCCAGAGGATCGGTCGTGGGTCCCGGCTCAGTCGGTGCATGCCGATCGTCTGTTCCGGGCATTTCATGCCAGGCATCCTGAGAAGCCTGGGGGTCTGGTGGCCCCCCATTGAGAGGGGTATACTCTCCTGGTTTGCTGAAGGGTTCTTTGGCAGTACTTCTAGGCTTCTAGGGTTAACATTAGGTGGCCTCTCTTTGGTTGATGGAGGGCTATATCTACTCGCCCCTGTGCTATGCTGGTTATCTGTTATATGTCTGTTTTCGGCTGGGCAGCTGACCCCTGTGTCTCTGTGCACATTGCCTGTCTTTGTTTGCTTGCCTGTAAATGACCCGGTCTGTTCTCCATTTGCTATCTGTCGACTCTGTACTGCCTGCTACTCTCTTGGTTTTGACCGCGACTACGTCCCTTGACTTCCCTCTTGCTTGTCCTTCTGGTACTATGTCGTCCTCTGAATTCTGACCTCGGCTTGTCCCTGACCTACTCTACATGTCTGCCCCTTTGGTTACCGTGCGGTCCTCTGGCTTCTGACGTCGGCTAGGTATTGACACTCTTTCAGGTTCGCCTGTCCCGCTATCATCCCCGAGAGGCCGGGGCCTTGTCCAGCCACTCCTCCGGTGGTCACATGCTGCAGTTCCTGTTGACTTGCAGCACACTTCCTATCGCGCTCACACAACTCGTTAAGACCCTCTGGGGTTCCCCAGTACATTTCTGGACACGTACAGCCTCTGACGGTGAGTCCGGTACAGTGTCTATCACAGTAGGTTTGGTGTTGTTTGGATGCAACTCCTTGTCTCCTCCAAACACGTTGAGTTTGTTTCTACCAAATAGTTCTACTTTGGTTTGATCAGACCATATGACATTCTCCCAATACTCTTCTGGATAATCCAAATGCTCTCTAGCAAACTTCAGACAGGCCCAGACATGTACTGACTTAAGCAGGGGGACAAGTCTGGCACTGCAGGATCCGAGTCCCTGGTGGCGTAGTGTCGAAGTCATAACGACAAACCACTCGTCCTCCAGTCACTCCAAATTAGATTATGAGCATGTGGTACCAGTATAAGAAAGAGTCAGACAATCAGGCTGGTTCAATCTTAGAGCATGCTCCAAAGACTACTGGCATGTAGCTTTCTCAGCAAGTTCTGTTCTTTATTTTCACATACATAAGATTATCTACACAGGATGTCAGGGTGGAGTAAAAGAGTGGACGAGAGCAGGGAGGTAAGCTATAGATGTCCATATATGTACATGTCCAGCATCTGGCCATCTCTAATTGGTCCTTAGATCTTCTTCTAAGTCCTCCTTTCATCGTGTCATCCTTAAGTTTCATTTCCTAAGAATTGATTCTGCTTTTCTTGTATATCACGTGGTTTCTCAGTTCCCCAAAGGTGGGGGCATTTTAGTGGATCCAGTTCGAGTTATTAGATAATTAGTGTAGTACAGTGGTAGGACACAAGGTGGAGACAGACACCAGCTGATACTGACATCTTAGAATAAGTTTCAATCTGAATAATACTCTTTCAAGGAAAACTTTGTGTTTATCTTGACATATCAAAGTAACAAAACACATATAAACATATAAAATATAAAAGTAGAAAATTATATTTTACCTTGACAATCCCCCTAAACACTAAGTTTTCCCTTAATATATGCTGCCTTCGAGACTGTCCATGTGTGGGGACAGGGGTAATGGATTTCTTCACTTGGTCATTTTAGAAGCTGGCCCCTTATGGACCGCCCCAAACAACCAAGTCCCTACCAAACCTGCACATGGAGTTCTCCCACTATCCCTAAACTAAATCTCTCATTTCCATTTGTATTTTGTCATAGGGGGTTTTATCAGGTTTATCCTGCGGGGTATATTTCTCCATATCACCCTTATCAGTGTCATCATATAGCAGGGACACAACTTCCTGATGAAGGAAAGTACCTGAGGAGGCGGTTGCATTGGTCACAGCTTTCCTGTACAAGGGAATCACACAACATAGAATTATCAATCCTAGCACCAAAAGCCCTGCTACCACTAGTCAGGCTTGTTGGAGAAATCCTTTGAGTCCTCCTAACCATCCTGAGAAGAAAGAGATATCTACTCCTGCATTGGCCTTTACTTCCTGAGCCAGATTTTTAGTCTTTGTAAGGACCACTATAGTTTTACCGTTGACTCCAGAATTCTGGGGAATATAAGTACAACATTCTTCCCTATCATCCCACAGACTCCACCTTTTTCAGCTTGAATCATGTCAATGGCCAGTCGATTTTGAAGAGTCATTCTTGTGTTGGGGCCCAATTCCTCAACTATACCCTGGAAAGCATCTTGACTAAAATTGATAAATCTTTGCTCGGTGTAGTATATATAATTTATCCAATCTACATTGTAATTGATCTGTACAGTTGGGATGAGAGAACGGAAACCCGCCAGGATCTGATTCTGAGCTTTGTATTCATCTGGGACCCCCCCTAGGAACACCTATGGGATCTATATAAACTTTAGGATCCTCAGCATAACCGGTGTGCAGCTGACCCAGACTCCTTCTCTTCCTGGATATCAGTGGAGCTATATTCTCGGATCCAGACTCTCTCTCACGTGTCTTTTAATGACTACCCAGTCTCCAGGCTGCAGACTCCCAGGATCCAGGTTCGGATCTGGAAGAGAACTGAAAACATTATCATGTACTTTCTTGAGTCTTTTATGCAAATCCCTTACATATGAGCTTAATACATGGTTACTCATTTCCAGTGCTTGGGAAAAGAAACATCCTAAACTAGGCACTTTGCCGAATAGTACTTCATACGGAGAAAGACCAGTTCTCCTATTTGGAGTATACTTTACTGAGTATAGGGCTAATGATAAACATTCAGGCCAAGATTGCCCTGTTTCAGCCATGGCCTTTTGGATTTTTAACTTCAATGTCCCATTTAGTCTTTCTACTTTTCCACTGCTTTGTGGATAATATGGGGTGTGGAAAACTTGTTGAATTCCCAGAGCTGTCAAGACTTCATTCATTATTTCACCTGTGAAATGTGTACCTCTGTCACTTTCGATCACCTCTGGTACTCCATACCTGCACACCACCTCCGCAAGCAGCTTCTTTGCGGTTGCCGCAGCCGTAGCCTTGGCAATCGGGAAAGCCTCCGGCCAACCTGAGAATAAATCAAAACACACCAACACTCCCATGACCCTGATTTTGGCAGCTGAATATAATCAATCTGCAGTCTCTGGAAAGGATAGAAGGGCCGAGAGGCGTGTTTGGGTGGTGTCTTGACTACCCTTCCCTAATTATGTGTAGCAAATACCATGCATCCCTGGATCAAACCTTCTATACAGGTGGAAAAGCCTGGTGCCGCCCAATGCTTCTGCATCACACTCATTACAGCAGTTTTGGACTGGTGGGTTGGCCCATGTAACATCTGGGCAACCGCAGGGTACAACGCCCTTGGAAGGCATCGACGCATCCCTCTTCCCCATACCCCATTTGCTTCATTCAGACATGCACCTTTTTTTTTCCACTTTTCTACTTCCTCCTGGCGCACCTGAGCCTGCATCTGGGATAAGGCATCCTCCGACACAAAGGGATTTTTGGGAGCGCTTACCTGGTGCATCGTTACCCCTTGGAGTGGTCTACTGGCTGCTGTTTTTGCTGCTGCATCGGCCATTTCGTTTCCTTTACTCACCTGATCAGTGCATCTGGTATGTACTTTAACTTTTATGACAGCTACTTCTTTTGGTAATTGTAATGCATCAATTAACTGCTGGACTGCGTCAGCATTTTTAATGGGATGTCCTGCTGCCGTCAGAATCCTCTAGACTTCCAAATTGGACCAAAATCATGAGCTATACCAAATGCGTATCTAGAATCTGTGTAGATGTTAACAATTCTACCTTCAGCTATCTTACAGGCCTCGGTCAGAGCCTTAAGTTCAGCCTCATGGGCCAACTGACATGGGAGCATTGGTTCTGCTTTGATTACTGCATTCAGGGAGACGATGGCATACCTGGTGTGGAAGGTACCTGAGTCATCTTGGTGGCGAGATCCATCTACAAAAGATTCAAAATCAACATTACGTCTTTCAGTTTCAAACACTGTGGGTGTAAGGTTCTTTGTCTCTGTTGACATGTTCCTTGAAACTCAGTTTTCCGTCGGCCATTTTGCTTTCTGTCTTTCTGCAGCTCTTGCCC
Organism: Oophaga sylvatica; assembly: GCA_033576555.1. Classification (NCBI taxonomy): domain Eukaryota; kingdom Metazoa; phylum Chordata; class Amphibia; order Anura; family Dendrobatidae; genus Oophaga; species Oophaga sylvatica. The sequence goes on along the minus strand of JARQOD010000006.1, from coordinate 216,212,764 downwards.
TCAGTTAATATGGAGTTTCCAGTTTTCATGTTCCCGCCCTGATTCTTCCCTCTTGCTTCTTAAGCAACCTCAGCTGAACAATCAGTGCTCCTGAATCAAGCCTCAGTCAGTCTGTGACCTGACTCCTGGAAGCCTTGGACTTGTACTCCAGCTATTCCCTACTGAGGAACCTTGGAACACTTTTGGACTCTGGAAACCTGCTGTTTGGTGAATCCATGTTTGCAGAGGAATTACGGTACAGAGAAGAGATCCTGAACCTGCTTTGGAGATTTACTGTAGTGCTTGAAGTTACTCTGGCCTGCTGTGTCTCCTGTCGCTGTTCCTGCAAACTGTGTGAACTTTTCAGCATGCTTGTATGAAGTAATACAAGTCATTTCATTTCAACCTATGTCTCCTGTGTTTTCCTCGCACCCAAGCACAATACGCTATAGGAACTGTACACTATACATGACAAGATTCAGGAGCCAATGTTTAGTGTCTGCTGGGTCTGGGAAAGCCGTGTCTGCTGTGACTGTGGATATCAGATGTCCGTTTAATACCTTATGTGATGACAGTGGTTGTGACTTCTCACAACCATTCCAGGTGAGCGCATTCCCTTAAAATTTTACTCTGGAGTGTTACCACAGGTAAACACTATTTATTTTTTTTTTTTCCTTTCCTCTTCTCCTTCCAGCACCTCTGCCTTAAAAGATCTGTAAGATGGAGGCCCGCATAAAGGAACTTTGCGGAGTGACTGATACAATCCTTTCAGATGTACAGACTTTAAAAACCGTTTTGCAAGCCTACAGGACCTCACTAATCATAATTTGCAAGTGTTTGGACAGACTACCCAGGAATTGTGAGCCAGGATTGAGGCTCTAGAGGAACGATCCCAGGCTCCTGCCATAACCCCAAGTTCTGGGATCCCCAAATTACCTCCTTTTCGTTTTGGCGGTGAACGTGAGAAATTCAGGGGATTTATTAATCAATGCAATTTATTTTTCTCTGCACATGCTTCACAATTTCCCACTGAACGATCCAAAGTGCTTACTATAATCATGTTGCTTACCAATAAGGCTTTGATGTGGGCAAACCCTCTGATTGAGACTGAGGATGATTGTTTGAATCACCTTGATGCTTTTATTTCAGCCATGGGGCAGGTGTTTGATGACCCAATCGAGGTGCAACAGCTGAAGCAGCCTTGATAACTTTGCGCCAAGGTAAGCGTTCAGTAGCCGAATATGCCCTGGATTTCAGGAGATGGGCTCTTGATACCACTTGGGACACTTCCGCTAAAAAATCTATTTTTCGGAAAGGGTTGTCTCCACTGATTAACCCCTTCCCGACCCATGACGCCACGTAGGCGTCATGAAAACCTGTGCCAATCCGACCCATGACGCCTATGTGGCGTCATGAAAGGATCTCGTCCCTGCGGGCCCGGGAGACCGGGGTCACTCAAAGGTCACCCGACCCGCAGTTACAGGACCCTTTGTGCTTCACCACAGGGGGGTTGGCTTAACCCCCCCGTGGCCACGATCGCTCTGATTGGCTGTTAAAAGTGAAACAGCCAATCAGAGCAATGTGTAATATTTCACCAATTTAATTGGTGAAATATTACAATCCAGCCATGGCCGATGCTGCAATAGCATCTGCCATGGCTGGAGACCGAGCCCTGACCCCCCCCACACCGAGTCACGGCGGTGATCGGCCGCCGCAACCGAAAGATGGCAGCGATCGGTCACCGCGGTCACTTACAGCTCCCCTCCTCTTTTGGTCCACTGCCCCCACTTCCTTTCCCCCCCCCAGCCTTCCGACCCCCATACTCACCTCTCCCGATCCACCGATGTCCCACGATCGGGCCGGCGTCCGCCCGGGCCTCTTCATGGGCGCCGCCATATTGGAAAATGGCGGGCGCATGCGCAGTGCGCCCGCCGGCCGGCGCATGCGCAGTGCGCCCCCCAGTGTTCAAAAATTTATTTTGATCACTGTGATAAACTGTCACAGTGATCAAAATAAAAAAAAGTAAATGAACCCCCCCTTTATCATAGGTAGGGACAAATAAAAAAAATAAAGAATTTTTTTTTTTTTCCTAGCGGATTTTGCTGCTGATCCGCAGCTGATTTTGCTGCGGATCAGCGGCAGATATCGCTGCTTATCCGCGGCGGATTTCGCTGCTGATCCGCGGCGGATTTCGCTGCTGATCCGCGGCGGACTTCGCTGCTGATCCGCGGCGGATTTCGCTGCGGATCCGCTGCGGATTTCGCTGCTGATCGGCGGCGGATTTCGCTGCTGATCCGCAGCGGATTTCGCTGCTGATCGGCGGCGGATTTCGCTGCTAATCCAAGGCGGATTTCGCTGCTGATCGGCAGCGGATTTCGCTGCTGATCCGCAGCGGATTTCGCTGCTGATCGGCAGCGGATTTCGCTGCTGATCCGCGGCGGATTTCGCTGCTGATCCGCGGCGGATTTCGCTGCTGATCCGCGGCGGATTTCGCTGCGGATCCGCGGCGGACTTCGCTGCTGATCCGCGGCGGACATCGCTGCTGATCCGCGGCGGATTTTGCTGCTGATCCGCGGGGGATTTCACTGCTGATCCGCGGCGGATTTCGCTGCTGATCGGCGGCGGATTTCGCTGCTGATCCGCGGCGGATTTCGCTGCGGATCGGCGGCGGATTTCGCTGCTGATCCGCTGCGGATTTCGCTGCTGATCGGCGGCGGATTTCGCTGCTGATCCGCGGCGGATTTCCCTGCTGATCGGCGGCGGATTTCGCTGCTGATCCGCGGCGGATTTCGCTGCTGATCCGCGGCGGATTTCGCTGCTGATCGGCGGCGGATTTCGCTGCTGATCCGCGGCGGATTTCGCTGCGGATCCGCGGCGGATTTCGCTGCGGATCCGCGACTGATTTCGCTGCGGATCCGCGACTGATTTCGCTGCGGATCCGCGGCGGATTTCGCTGCTGATCCGCGGCGTATTTCGCTGCTGATACGCGGCGGATTTCGCTGCGGATCCGCGGCTGATTTCGCTGCGGATCCGCGGCTGATTTCGCTGCTGATCCGCGGCGGATTTCGCTGCTGATCCGCGGCGGATTTTGCTGCTGATCCGCGGCTGATTATCTGCTGATTCATCTGCGCTAGCGGGTATAGCATAACGCGATCGCGTTATGCTATACCGTTACCAGCCGGTCAACGCTACGTGTTGAACGGGCTGGTAAAACGCAATATGAACCCAGCCTTAGGGTTAGAACTAGGGTTAGGGTTAGCATTAGGGCTAAGGTTAGAACTACGGTTAGGGTTGGAATTTGGGTTAGGGTTGGAATTTGGGTTAGGGTTGGAATTAGGGTTAGGTTTGGAATTAGGGTTAGGCTTGTAGTTAGGTTTATGGTTAGAGTTGGGATTAGGGTTAGGGGTGTGTTGGGGTTAGGGTTATGATTAGGGTTTGTATTAGGGTTAGGTGTGTGTAGGCGTTAGGGGTGTGTTGGGGTTAGGGTTGGAGTTAGAATTGAGGGGTTTCCACTATTTAGGCACATCAGGGGGTCTCCATACGCGACATGGCGCCACCATTGATTCCTGCAAATTTTGCGTTCAAAAAGTCAAACAGTGCTCCGTTTATTCCAAGCCCCGACGTATGCCCAAACAGTGGTTTATCCCCACATATGAGGTATCAGCGTACTCGGGAAAAATTGCACAACAACTTTGGGGGTTCTAATTTCTCCTGTTAACATTGGGAAAAAAAATTGGGGACTAAAAATTATTTTTGTGGAAAAAAAAATATTTTATATTTTCACGGCTCTGCGTTATAAACTTCTGTGAAGGACTTGGAGATTCAAAGTGCTCACCACACATCTAGAGGAGTTCCTTGGGGGATCTAGTTTCCAAAATGGGGTCACTTGTGGGGAGTTTCTACTGTTTAGGCACATCAGTGACTCTGCAAACGTAACATGACGCCCGAAGACCATTCCATCAAGTGGGCATTTCAAAAGGTCACTACTTCCCATCCGAGCCCCGATGTGTGCCCATACAGTAGTTTTCTCCCACATATGGGATATCAGCATACTCAGGACAAATTGGACAACAACTTTTGGGGTCTAATTTCTCATGTTACCCTTGCGAAAATAAAAAAATTGGGGACTAAAATATCCTGATTGTGGAAAAAATATGATTTTTTTATTTTCATGCCCGGGCGTTATAAACTTCTGTGTAGCCCTTGGGGGTTCAAAGTGCTCACCACACATCTAGATAAGTTCTTTGCGGTGTCTAGTTTCCAAAATGGGGTCACTTGTGGGGAGTTTCTACTGTTTAGGTGCATCAGGGGCTCTGCAAACGTAACAAGATGCCCGCAGACCATTCCATCAAGTTGGCATTTCAAAGCGTCACTACATCCCTTCCGAGCCCTGACGTGTGCCCAAACAGTGGTTCCCCCCACATATGGGGTACTAGCGTACTCAGGACAAACTGGACAACAACTTTCGGGGTCCAATTTCTCCTGTAACCATTGTGAAAATAAAAAATAGTGGGCTAAAAAATCATTTTTTGAGAAAAAAAAAAGATATTTTATTTTCACGGCTCTGCGTAATAAACTTCTGTAAAGCACCTGGGGGGTTCAAAGTGCTCACTATGCATCTAGATAAGTTCCTTAGGGCGTCTAGTTTCCAAAATGGGGTCACTTGTGGGGGAGCTCCAATGTTTAGGCACACAGGAACTCTCCAAATGCGACATGCAACCGCTAAATATTCCAGCATATTTTCTATTCAAAAAGTCAAATGGCGCTCCTTCCCTTCTGAGCCCTGCCGTGCGCCCAAACAGTGGTTTATGATCACAAATGAGGTATCTGTGTACTCAGGAGAAATTGCCCAACAAATTTTAGAATCCAATTTATACTGTTGCCCATGTGAAAATGAAAAAAACTGAGGCTAAAAGAAAATTTTTGTGAAAAAAAAGTACTTTCTTTTTTTTACGGATCAATTTGTGAAGCACCTGGGGGTTCAAAGTGCTCACTATGCATCTAGATAAGTTCCTTAGGGGGTCTAGTTTCCAAAATGGGGTCACTTGTGGGGGAGCTCCAATGTTTAGGCACACAGGGACTCTCCAAATGCGACATGGCAACCGCTAAATATTCCAGCATATTTTCCATTCAAAAAGTCAAATGGCGCTCCTTCCCTTCTGAGCCCTGCCGTGCGCCCAAACAGTGGTTTATGACCACATATGAGGTATCTGTGTACTCAGGAGAAATTGCCCAACAAATTTTAGGATCCAATTTATACTGTTGCCCATGTGAAAATGAAAAAAACTGAGGCTAAAAGAAAATTTTTGTGAAAAAAAGTACTTTCTTTTTTTTACGGATCAATTTGTGAAGCACCTGGGGGTTCAAAGTGCTCACTATGCATCTAGATAAGTTCCTTAGGGGGTCTAGTTTCCAAAATGGGGTCACTTGTGGGGGAGCTCCAATGTTTAGGCACACAGGGACTCTCCAAATGCGACATGGCAACCGCTAAATATTCCAGCATATTTTCCATTCAAAAAGTCAAATGGCGCTGCTTCCCTTCTGAGCCCTGCCATGCGCCCAAACAGTGGTTTATGACCACATATGAGGTATCTGTGTACTCAGGAGAAATTGCCCAACAAATTTTAGGATCCAATTTATACTGTTGCCCATGTGAAAATGAAAAAACTGAGGCTAAAAAAGAAAATTTTTGTGAAAAAAAAGTACTTTCTTTTTTTTACAGATCAATTTGTGAAGCACCTGGGGGTTCAAAATGATCACTATGCATCTAGATAAGTTCCTTAGGGGGTCTAGTTTCCAAAATGGGGTCACTTGTGGGGGAGCTCCAATGTTTAGGCACACAGGGACTCTCCAAATGTGACATGGCAACCGCTAAATATTCCAGCATATTTTCCATTCAAAAAGTCAAATGGCGCTCCTTCCCTTCTGAGCCCTGCCGTGCGCCCATACAGTGGTTTATGACCACATATGAGGTATCTGTGTACTCAGGAGAAATTGCCCAACAAATTTTAGGATCCATTTTATCCTGATGCCCATGTAAAAATGAAAAAATTGATGCTAAAAGAAAATTTTTGTTGGAAAAATTAAAATGTCCATTTTTTCCTTACACGTTGCTTTAGTTCCTGTGAATTACCTGAAGGGTTAATAATCTTCTTGAATGTAGTTTTGAGTAGCTTGAAGGGTGCAGTTTTTATAAAGGTGTCACTTTTGGGTATTTTCTGCCATATAGATCCCTCAAAGTGACTTCAAATGTGAGGTGGTCCCTAAAAAAAATGGTTTTGTAAATTTTGCTGTAAAAATGAGAAATCGCTGGTCAACTTTTAACCCTTATAACTTCCTAACAAAAAAAATGTTGTTCCCAAAATTGTGCTGATGTAAAGTAGACATGTGGGAAATGTTATTTATTAACTATTTTGTGTCACATAACTCTCTAGTTTAACAGAATAAAAATTAAAAATTTGAAAATGATAAAATTTTCAAAATTTTCGCCAAATTTCCATTTTTTTCACAAATAAACGCAAAAATTATCGACTTAAATTTACCACTAACATGAAGCCCAATATGTCACGAAAAAACAGTCTCAGAATCGCTAGGATCCGTTGAAGCGTTCCTGAGTTATTACCTCATAAAGGGACACTGGTCAGAATTGCAAAAAATGGCAAGGTCTTTAAGGTCAAAATAGGCTGGGTCATGAAGGGGTTAAGGATGAACTTGCTCGTGCCGACCCTCCCACTGCGTTAGGTGACTTTATCAACTATTGTATCCGTATTGATGCTCGTCTGACTGAACGCAGACAAGAGAGATGGTTCGAAAATAATCGCACTAACCTTTTACTACCTCCCTCCTCAGCTAAGGAACCTTTGAGTAGGATCACAAGGGAACCAGAACCTGAACCCATGCAGGTGGACTCTTTGCAAAGACGGGTTAGTGATGCACGCAAAGAACATCGTATAAAGGAAAATCTATGTTTCTATTGTGGTAAGTCAGGGCACTTCATTATAAACTGCCCCAGCCGTTCTCGTAAGACTACTGCAGCAGTCATTCACTGTGAGTGTTGCGAGAGGAGCTCTGTCATGTCCGAGCCTCAGGCTCCAGAGAGATCTGCTGCAAGAGATCTTGATTTCTCGGACTTAAACTCTGTTAGTTCTGGGGACGATGACTGTATAAACGCTGCAATTTTTCAAGTTTCCTCAGCGGTTGTCCCAGCTGAGTTGTAAAAGAAACAATTCTCATTGCTTCCTTTCCATCAAACTCTGGGTTGACTCAGTCTGGGTGTCTAGCTCTGCTATGATCGACTCAGGAGCAAGTGGAAATTTTATGGATATCTCCTTTGCTCTGAAGAAGGGGATACGTTCAGTGAAGAAGGCTACTCCAGTACAGATGGAGACTGTGGATGGCTCTCTACTGACTTCTGGACCAGTGGATCAAGAAACAGAGCCTTTGAGGGTCCTTATGGGTAAAGATCATCAGGAGAAAATGTCTTTTTTGCTTATCTCTTCTCCCCACTTTCCCATCATTCTAGGGCTACCATGGCTGCAGGCGCCAGAATCCTATGATTAACTGGGAGACCAAGGAATTACACTTTCCGGAGAAACAGATGAGTCAAGGAGTTTCAGCTTGCTCTGTTCCTAAAGGAACCATGTCAGTCCCTGAACTACCAGCTGTATATCAGGACTATGTGGATTTATGTGACAAGAAGAACGCTGATCAGCTTCCTCCTCACCGTCCATATGATTGTCCAATTGAATTATTGCCCGGAGCCGAGATACCTTTTGGTAAGATCTACCCCCTAGCGGAGCCCGAGCTAAAAGCTTTAAAGGATTATATAGACGAAAATTTAGCCAAGGGCTTCATACGCCCCTCTTCATCTCCCGCAGGTGCACCCATCTTCTTTGTGAAGAAGAAAGATGGATCTCTGAGACCCTGCATAGACTATAGGGAACTCAATAAGGTTACTATTAGAAACCGTTATCCATTGCCTTTAATCCCTGAGTTGTTGGAGAGAGTGCGGCATGCCAAAATTTTCTCTAAACTGGATCTCCGTGGGGCCTATAACTTGGTCCGTATTAGACCTGGGGATGAATGGAAGACTGCTTTCAGGTCACGCTATGGACACTTTGAATATCTAGTTATGCCTTTTGGTCTGAGTACCGCCCCAGCCACTTTCCAACACTTCGTGAATGATATCTTCAGGGATCTCCTAGATACATTTGTGGTGATTTATCTGGATGATATTCTAATTTTTTCTAACTCCACAGAGGAACATCATGGACATGTGAGAATGGTCTTAGAACGCCTAAGACAAAACCATCTCTACATCAAACTTGAAAAATGTGAATTCCATAGGACCGAAATTCAATTTCTGGGGTATGTACTATCTACGCAAGGGATTAGTATGGATGGAAGCAAGACCCAAGCCATCAAGGATTGGCCAATTCCTAGAAATGTGAAGGAGGTGCAGCGTTTCATCGGGTTTGCCAACTTCTATAGACGTTTCATTAAGAATTTTTCTGAGGTAGTGTCACCTATCACCCAACTTACCCGGAAACAGTCTAGGTTCTCCTGGACCCCGCAAGCTCAGGAAGCATTTTCCTGTTTAAAGGATAAATTTACCACCGCACCTATCTTAGTACATCCCAACCCCGAGCTTGCCTTCATAATAGAGGTGGATGCTTCAGACTGTGCCGTTGGAGCTATACTCTCTCAGAGAACAGGTGAGAAGAATGTCTTGCATCCCTGTGCCTTCTTTTCCCAGCAGTTGTCTTCGGCTGAGAGGAACTACGATGTGGGCAATAGAGAATTGTTGGCCATTATTGCCGCCTTCAAGGAATGGAGACACCTTCTTCAGGGAGCTGCACAGCAAATAGTCGTCCTGACAGACCATCGTAACCTTGAATTTATCAGGTCGGCTAAGTGCCTGACTCCTCGTCAGGCTCGCTGGAATCTTTTCCTAAACCAATTTAATTTTGTCATTTCTTATAGACCAGGATCGCGCAATGGAAAGGCTGATGCACTCTCTAGGATTCATTCAGCAGAGACACGTCCACTTACTCCTCCTAAGACTATTCTTCCTGACTCTAGATTCCTGGGAGTGATTCATAATCAAGACCTACTTAAGGACATCAAGGAAGCATACCATGCGGATTCTTTGTTGGCTCAACCCCCAAGGGACGTAAGTCTTGTCTTTAAGAATGGTGTGTGGATTCTGGGACAACGTCTGTATATACCTGAAACAGTCAGATTGAGAGTATTGAAACTCATCCACGATTCCAAGATAGCCGGGCATAGGGGAATTCTAAAGACACAAGAATTTCTTTCTCGTTTCTTTTGGTGGCCCACTTACAGGAAAGATGTCTTAAACTATGTCACTTCATGTGAAGTCTGTGCAAGATGCAAAACACCTCGCTCCTCACCAACTGGTCTGTTGCAACCTCTTCCCACCCCGTCAGATTGAGAGTATTGCAACTCATCCACGATTCCAAGATAGCCGGGCATAGGGGAATTCTAAAGACACAAGAATTTCTTTCTCGTTTCTTTTGGTGGCCCACTTACAGGAAAGATGTCTTAAACTATGTCACTTCATGTGAAGTCTGTGCAAGATGCAAAACACCTCGCTCCTCACCAACTGGTCTGTTGCAACCTCTTCCCACCCCGTCCCGCCCGTGGGGATCCATTTCTATGGACTTCATTGTGGAGTTACCAACCTCTCAAGGGAAGAACACCATTCTAGTGGTGGTTGACCGTCTAACAAAGGCAGCTCATTTTATCCCTTGTGTCGGCTTACCCACTGTAAAACAGACATCAGACTTGATGATTAAGAATGTGTTTCGCTTACATGGAGTACCGGATGAGGTCATTTCGGATCGAGGGGTGCAATTCACTTCAAGGTTTTGGCAAAATTTCTGTGCAGCATTGGACATTAAAGTAAACCTTTCTTCTGCTTTTCATCCCCAGACTAATGGACAGACAGAACGAACCAATCAGACCCTGGAGCAGTATCTCCGCTGTTTTATCTGCCACCTACAGGATGATTGGGTGGATCTACTTCCACTGGCTGAGTTCTCTTATAACAACTCTCAGAGCGCCTCCACTAAGCAGTCTCCTTTTTACTCCAATCTAGGTTATCATCCTAACATTCTTCCTCGATTTCCCATAGATACGCCCTTGCCGGCAGTGGCTGAAAGAATCACTTCTTTACAAAAGAATATGGATCTTCTAAAGGAAAATCTAGAATTGGCTCAGGAAAGGTACAAGAAAGCAGCAGATAAATTTCGTAAACCTGCACCAGCTTTCAAGGTAGGAGATTTGGTCTGGCTGTCAACCAGAAATCTTAAATTAAAGATTCCATCGTCTAAATTGGGACATAAGTACATTGGACCTTATAAGATTAATAAGATTATAAGTGCTGTTGCTTGTCGTCTTCAACTGCCCAGAACTATGAGAATCCACCCTGTCTTTCATGTATCCCTACTAAAGGCTGCAACACCCAATACGTTTCCTGGACGTTCTTCTCCTTGCCCTGACCCAGTGCTGGTCGATGGTCAGGAAGAATTTATGGTGGAAAGGATTCTAGATTCCAGGTTGTACAGAAATCAGTTGCAATATTTGATTAAATGGCAGGGCTACCCAGTGGAGGACAACTCATGGGAACCAGTCAATAATGTAAATGCTCCTCGCCTGCTCCGCCAGTTTCATCAGAGGTACCCTGACAAGCCTGGTCTGAGGTCATCCGGAGGTTGTCCCTAAGGGGGGAGTAATGTAAGGTTCTTTGTCTCTGTTGACATGTTCCTTGAAACTCAGTTTTCCGTCGGCCATTTTGCTTTCTGTCTTTCTGCAGCTCTTGCCCTCAGTTAATATGGAGTTTCCAGTTTTCATGTTCCCGCCCTGATTCTTCCCTCTTGCTTCTTAAGCAGCCTCAGCTGAACAATCAGTGCTCCTGAATCAAGCCTCAGTCAGTCTGTGACCTGACTCCTGGAAGCCTTGGACTTGTACTCCAGCTATTTCCTACTGAGGAACCTTGGAACACTTTTGGACTCTGGAAACCTGCTGTTTGGTGAATCCATTTTTGCAGAGGAATTACGGTACAGAGAAGAGATCCTGAACCTGCTTTGGAGATTTACTGTAGTGCTTGAAGTTACTCTGGCCTGCTGTGTCTCCTGTCGCTGTTCCTGCAAACTGTGTGAACTTTTCAGCATGCTTGTATGAAGTAATACAAGTCATTTCATTTCAACCTATGTCTCCTGTTTTCCTCGCACCCAAGCACAAGACGCTATAGGAACTGTACACTATACATGACAGTGGGTAGGCCTGCTGTTTCCTGTGCCATAAACTGAACACAATCATAAAGAATCTCCTCTCTTGGATCTTCTTTGTACAATACCGTACCTGACCTCCCCCTAGATCCGAGAGAGGCAACAATGTGGCAGGATTAAGTGTGGTACATCCCTGTAAAGAAACATTTGGAGGCATTAAAGTGCACATTGCAATCGAAGGTGACGTGCAGCTGAAAGGTGTGCCGGTTGCACCTGGTTCAGTATGGTGTATACATCATGAGGTGTAAGTACTGTCAGTGGATGATCAAGCACGATGTCTGACGATTTGTGGAGCAATAGTCCTACAGCATGTACTGCCGGTACACAGGACGGGGCACCTCTAGCCACTGCATCTAGTCTTCCACTGAAACAGGCCACTGGCCTTTGATTATCACCATGCAATTGAGTCAATACTCCTGCCGCACGTCCCTGCTGTTCATGGAGATACAGGGTAAATGGTAGTTCATAGTTGAAGGTTCCTAGCGCTGGAGCTGCCACAATCCTGTTTTTGAGGGAATATAAACAGTCTATACCTTCAGGAGTTAGTTTAAAAGGCACAATGGTGATACAGTCACAGAGAGGCTGCATGAGGATTGACACAGCATGTATCCACTGTCTGCAGTAGGAAATCAGTCTAAGAAATATCCTAAGAGCGGCAATATTAACAGAAATAGGAAAATTCTGTACAGCTTCTTTGCGAGCGCTGGTCAGATGTCAAGCCCCCGGTGTAATGCAATGTCCCAAAAAGATAACTGAAGATTTACAAAATTACAGTTTATCCTTTGACGCTTTACAACCAGCTTGGTACAGAAACAACATGAGTAATATTGTTGCAATACAACACTGTTTCCTGGAGGGGGCACAAATCAGTAAGTCATCAACATATTATAAAAATAACATTGGCAAAATCAATAACTGTAAACCAAGCAGCATCCTGAGATATCTGGAACAAAAGTGTATATATATATATATTGTACCAGCCAATACATAGAGGGTTAAATCCGGTAGCCGAAGGGGAAGCTGAAGTTGGAATTTTTACTGTCAAGGCTACTGATAAGGAACCTTAGCTGCAGAGATGCCGAAGGTGGGGGCTAGGTTTTAACTAAAACACCCCTTGTTACCAGTTTCTGCAATCTCTCCTGAAATGTCCTGGTCTCCTGCACTCGTGGCACACGTCTCCCCTCCCTGTTGTTTGCACTGATAAGCACCCACAGCATGTATCCTTGCTCCTCTCCTTGCCCGCACCAAATCATGTTGTGCCCCCTGTGCTATTCTGGCTAGATCCTCATGTATGCACTTACTAAAACCCTCTTCTTCCTTTCCCTGAACTAGTGTAATTTTCTTTCTCTGCCTGTCTATCCTTACATGCTTTTTTTTTTTTTTTCAACACTTCTGTAAACATACCCCCAAGTCTGGTGCGCTGATCCCTTGAAATCATTTCTATCACAGTTGAATATTTGACAGAAATCAAACTTAAAGATAACGACAGGGGTTGTAGTATTAACCCAGAAGTTAACCCCAAAGGTGGGCATGCTGGCACTACTGGAGATCAGGATGCAGCCCAAAAGGATATGTATATCAGAAACTTCATGACTGCTGACTAATCTTGTCCTTCTTGCAGTGGGAGGCGTGAATCCAGGTGCTCTTGCCCTCGAGCTTCAGGGCAGTAGGGGTGGTCAGGACCACAGTGTAGGGACCCTCAAATCTGGGCTGGAGACAGTCTCTTCTCACAAACTTTTTCACGTACACAAGGTCACCAGGCGAGAAGTCGTGCACCGTGTCACCTGTAAATTCTGGGAGAGAAGCAGACACTGTAGAGTGGGTGTTAGTTAACTCTTTAGACAAAGCAATCACAAATTTTACCACTTTATCATTAATTTCTGACAGCTCCTGGTGCCTAATTTCTTCTATCTTGGGAGGGGCACCCACTGGAAACAGAGGTAGTGCAGTAGCTTCCGGATTAGGAACAGAGGCAGGGGCTGAAGGACCGAGCCCTGGGACAGGGGCCTCAGCGACGGGGACTAAAACCTTTTCCGGCTGTCCGGGTGGTTGGTAGTAGGTGCCGGAAGGCGTCAGGAGGGGATATAGACCTGACTGGGTGGTTCCGGGTGTCTCAAGATGGCCGCTGGGTGTCCCAAGATGGCCGCTGGGGGAAGTGAGAAGGGCGTTGTCTGGGGGCGTCTCACTGTTGGATATGGAAGGGGCATTGGGCTGGGCATTACACCAGGGGTGACCCGCCCCACAGACACGGCAGGTCTCCGCCCAGGGCAGATTCTGTTCACCACATGCACTACAAGTCTAACCTCCCTTTGTTCTTAGATCGGTGCCATTATAGGGCGGTGGCTGGGGGATTGGAACCGTGACAGGCATGAGTGGTACGGCAGCCATTTTAGTTACATCAACAAGATCACATGCAGAGCATTTCACATATCCGAACAAAGGCTCGGCACCTTCTGAACCTCCTATACCATCTACTTCCTTCCAGCCCTCAACTTTCAAATCATTTGCTACTCTGAGATGTGCCTGAGCCTGATGCAGGAGTCCCTCATCACATAACTCTCCTTTCTTCTGTCCTACATAATCTTTTCCATACTGAAGGCTGAAGTCTCCCGGTACGGGGCAGACCCATCATCTTATACAAACTTCTCACATTTCTAACAGCCTTCCTGCCTTCCCGTGACTTGAACAAGCTCACAGACCCCCACAGCACCACCCTCTAACTTATGAGGTCTCTCAGATCTAAATATACGCATCATGATTTAACAAAGTCCAATGGTCTGTCGCGACTCAGACCACCGATGCCGCTGGCAGGTCACCACCCGTCAACGTGGAGCCCTCCTCAACACACTGACAAGACAGAGAGTCCTCCTCAATCTATCCCTTCCCTAACCGTGGGTGACAACTTTACAGCACAGCTCACCGTTACACTCCTATATTCACAGCGGGACGTCTCCTTGTGATATTCCCCTGTATCGGACAAAGAGCCCTCCTCAATTTGTCACTTACTTGATAGACAAAGAGCCCTCCTCAATTTGTCATTTACTTGGTAGACAAAGAGCCCTCCTCAATTTGTCATTTACTTGGTAGACAAAGAGCACTCCTCAATTTGTCATTTATAAGACAGAGAATCCTAATCAATCTGTCACTAACTAGACTATCATGTGCATCTTTTACCCCACTCAACACTTCAAAAATCTAAAATGTGTCCCAACTTTATTCTAACAGTCATGGGAGACATCTATCTACATAAAGGTACAGTGACCGGAGGGGGAGGAAAGTGATGCTGACACGAGTACACGCAAACATGCAACGTCACTTGGTCTCACTTGCTGGTTCGGAGCGTGGCATGGGATCGCCTTCGGTCTCACCACTCAACCGGTCACCCACCCAGACCCAAATCGACAATACAGCTAAGCCAACAATGACTGACACACAGGCAAGTGGGACGCATATAAAATATATGATCCCAACTTACCGTGTTCAATGGAGGCTGCAGTCCTCGCACTCAGTCACCGCGGGCACCACCGCAAAGTCCTCAGGACGGGTCCGGACGGGCGGCGATCCACTGCCCCACGTTGGATGCGCCAATTGTCGAGGTCATAACGACAAACCACTCGTCCTCCAGTCACTCCAAATTAGATTATGAGCATGTGGTACCAGTATAAGAAAGAGTCAGACAATCAGGCTGGTTCAATCTTAGAGCATGCTCCAAAGACTACTGGCACGTAGCTTTCTCAGCAAGTTCTGTTCTTTATTTTCACATACATAAGATTATCTACACAGGATGTCAGGGTGGAGTAAAAGGGTGGACGAGAGCAGGGAGGTAAGCTATAGATGTCCATATATGTACATGTCCAGCATCTGGCCATCTCTAATTGGTCCTTAGATCTTCTTCTAAGTCCTCCTTTCATCGTGTCATCCTTAAGTTTCATTTCCTAAGAATTGATTCTGCTTTTCTTGTATATCACGTGGTTTCTCAGTTCCCCAAAGGTGGGGGCATTTTAGTGGATCCAGTTCGAGTTATTAGATAGTTAGTGTAGTACAGTGGTAGGACACAAGGTGGAGACAGACACCAGCTGATACTGACATCTTAGAATAAGTTTCAATCTGAATAATACTCTTTCAAGGAAAACTTTGTGTTTATCTTGACATATCAAAGTAACAAAACACATATAAACATATAAAATATAAAAGTAGAAAATTATATTTTACCTTGACAGTAGTATGTTACTGATGGTAGACTTTGTTACGGTGGTCCCAGCTCTGTGCAGGTCATTCACCTGGTCACCCCATGTGGTTCTGGGATTTTTCCTCACCGTTTTTGTGATTATTTTGACCCATGGGGTAAGATCTTGCGTGGATCCTCTGATCGAGGGAGATTATCAGTGGTCTTCTATATCTTCCATTTTGTTATTATTACTCCCACAGTAGATTTCATCACACCAAGCTGCTTGCTTATTGCAGATTCATCTTACAGCCTCGTGCAGGGCTACAATGTTGTTTCTGTTGTCCTTAGACAGCTCTTTGGTCTTCACTATAGTTGAGTTTGGAGTGTGACTGTTTGAACTTGTTATCAGTATAAAAGACACCTGTCCACAACCTCAAACAGGTACCATTACTACAGGTAATGAGTGGAGGACAGAGGAGCCTCTTAAAGAAGAAGTTATAGGTCTGTGAGAGACAGAAATCTTGCATGTTTTTAGGTGAACAAATACTTATTTTCCACAATAATTTTCAAAATAAATCTTGCCAAATCAGACAGGGTGATTTTCTGGATTTGGTTTATCATTTTGACTCTCATAGTTGTGGTCTACCTATGATGTCAATTACAGTCCTCTCTCATCTTTTTAAGAGGGAGAATTGCACAATTGGTGGATGACTAAATACTTTTTTTCCCCACGGTATATTCAGTTGTAAGATGGTACCAGTATGTTCTGAAACTGAAAAAGAAGGGTCCTTGCTGGGCTGAGTCCTGAAAAATCAAAAACTCTATCTTGAAGCTCTAAGGAAATGCCTATCTCTCTGATACAGGACTTCCCTAAAGGGCCCGTCTCACATAGCGATCTCGCTACCGAGATCGCTGCTGAGTCACTAGTTTTGTGATGCAGCAGCGATCTCACCAGCGATATCGCTGTGTGTGGCATTCAGCGACGATCAGCGCCCCTGCTGGGTATCGCTGATCGTCGCTGAAATGTCAGGACATTTTTTTGATCGCTGGTCTCCCGCTAACAGGCACGCATCGCTGCGTGTGACAGGCGGGAGACCAGCGATCCTCTGGTAACCAAGGTACACAGCGGGTTTCCAGGCGCGGGCTG
Source organism: Oophaga sylvatica (assembly GCA_033576555.1). Lineage (NCBI taxonomy): Eukaryota > Metazoa > Chordata > Amphibia > Anura > Dendrobatidae > Oophaga > Oophaga sylvatica. Next base: position 216,196,158 of record JARQOD010000006.1, on the reverse strand, counting down.
TGCCTAGAAACCCGCTGTGTACCTTGGATACCAGCGCCCTGATGCAGGGAGCTGGTAACCAAGGTACACAACGGGTTTCCAGGCACCGCGCAGCGCTTGGAAACCCGACGTGTACCTTGGTTACCAGCGCCCTGCATCAGGTCGCTGGTATCCAATGTACACTGTGGGTAACTAAGCGATGTTACCCGCAGTGTCGCTGTCCAGATCGCTGCCTGAGCTGCCTGTTTGACAGCTCAGCAGTGATCATATAGCGATACACCAGCGATCCTGACAAGTGCATATCGTTGTCGGGATCGCTGGTGTATCGCTATGTGAGACCCAGCCTTAAGTCCTTAGTAGAGATGGGGAAACTCAAACAGTAAAGTTCAAAGTCCATACAGAACACTTACTGTTCTGGCACGAACACAGACTTTTACCAGGTGTTTCTCATGCTGTCATGTGCATGACAGCTTGGCAATCACTCCTTCTGATCTGCAGCAAAATCATTACTGCCTGTCAGACAGCCATGGTTCCCACGCTGTGATCGGTGGTAAAACTTTTACCTCCGGTCTCTGCACCAGCTGATTGGATTACTACTTCCTACAGACCACTCCTGCTGCTGCTAATAACAGCGGGAGCAGGCTGCAGCTGATGGGAGTATTCATCAGCCGGCGCCTGAGCTCTAAATAAATAATTGAAAAAAAATGTGGGTTCCTTTTGATAATTAGCCAAGCAAAACTGATAGCTGGGGGCTGCAACACTCATCTGTTAGCTTTATCTTGGCAGGTTATGAAGAATAGAGTGGTCCTCATGGTTGTCAAAAATGGGGGTGCTGCACGCCGTTTGTTTAATTATTTATTTAAATAATTTTAAAAACCAGCGTGGGGACCCCTCTATTCTTGATAACCAGCCTTGCTAACACTGACAGCTGAGGGTTGCCCCCAGCTGTAAGAGTGGCTGCCTATCAAAAATACAGGATAACTTAGGCGATGCTTTTTGTTTTAAATTACTTATTTAGAGCGCAGGCACTGGCTGATGAATATTCCCATCAGCCGCCGTCTGCTCTCACTGTTATTAGCAGCAGCAGGCATAGGCTGATGGGAATAGTAGTCCCATCAGCTGACACCAGCGACCGGTGGTAAACTTTTTACCTCCGATCATGGTTGCGGGCCCACACTGTCGTCTGGGAACCTTAGCTGTCTGATTGGTGGTAATGGCAAACTCTGGATGTTAGGGCATCCAATTCAAGTGAATGGGTTCGGGTGCGGGTACTGTTTTGCTACCTGAATTAAACTATTTTTTCCTGTTCGGTCAAACCCACTGGACACAAACTTTCCGGGGTGCTCCGATCTCAAGAGATAAAAACGCTGTCTTGAAGCTCTTATTGAATGCTGAACTCTCCAACACAGGGTTGCCCTAAATCGTTAATGATAAAGCATCACGTGGCCTAGGCCAAGATGCTGTGTAATTAAATATCCTCACTGAGTTGTCTCACATCAAATCAAACAACATGCCCCAGAGTTAACAACAACAGATCCATAATTGCACTGCCCTATCCTTACTTTCTCCAAAGATCCGCAGCTTAACTTACAGCTAGACTCTCTTTCAACTCCTCCCAACCCCCAATAACCACCAAAAACCCAAAAACCCCAGAGCTCCAACTCCGGCCTCTTGTCGCTGCCCTCTATTGGTCAGAACATATATTGCATCACGAATCTCCAACAAAGCAGGAAACTATGATTAACCCTTACAACTATGGGTGAACCTGAACAGTAAAGTTCGGGGTCCATATTGAACACCTAGTGTTCATGCATGTACACCGAACACGGACTTCTCCAGGAAGTTTGTGTTACTCATCAGGTTCGGCACCCCGAACATTGGGTGTTTCCCATGCTGTCATCTGTTTAACAGTACAAGAAACACCGGCAGCTCTGATCAGCGGCAAGATCATTAACTACAGTCACAGAGCTTCGGTACCCACGCACTCATCTGACAGCGTAAGCTAGAAGCTGTGACCGGTGGTAAAAAGGTTACTGCCAGTCACATGTGTCGGCTGATGAGAGAATACTACTCTCACCAGCCTGTGTCTGCTGTCACTAATAACAGCGAAAGCCTGCGCCACTGATGGGAGTATTCATCAGACGGTGTCTGTGCTCTACAAATGAATAAATAAAGAAAAAATGATGTTGGGTCTCCAAGAACTGCAACTGCGCAGGTGTGAGAAGCGCCATATTGGAGGAGGAAAATTTTTTCTTCTTCTCTAGATGACACAGCCTGCACCTGCGTAATAGTAGCTATCAGATCACCTCTATAAACACTGATAGCAGCTACTGTGAAAGCGTGGCAGGCGCCATTTTTACAAAAAATTTATACTCCTCAGGATAACCTCAAGCACATTTATTAAGAACACAGTAAACATGCGATTATGCTGCAGTGCAGGTGCCACTGCAGGCACATGCCTGCAGAAGGGATTTTTTTGCAGTATGTACATATTTATATTCATTATTCAAACTAGGAAGTAGGTGACCGGTCAGCAGGCTGCATTATGAATAGCTAATCAGGGCACCACATGAAGCCCCACCAACAGTCCCGCCCCGAGGCACGAGAATCTCACTGACTCAAAACTGGAAATAAAGATTAAACAACAACCACAAGACGGATTCCATCAACCAAGGTATCATTTTAAACAGTATAAAGGCAACAATCTGACACTGTGTGTAGGTTACTGTGCACAATCCTGCTGACAGGTTCCCTTTAAACTTTTAAAAACAGCTATGCAGCCATTAAGATGTGGATGTACATAGTAAGAACACAATATTCATCAAGTAAAAAAATCTATTTTAAATTCAGCATTGACATCATATCAACTGCACTGCACAGTAGCTGATGTCATCATATCAGATAGAGCCTCTAAATTTGATTAATCGCTGCAAAGCTGTACATGCAACATCAGCGCTGCAGAGAAAAGCAGACAACCAGAGCTGCAGCAGAGACTCATTGCTGGAGCCAGGGAACATTAATAAAGCACAGTTTCTTTTTGTTTTTTTTTAAACTGCAGCTAGGAAATATGATTTTTTTCTAAACTGAAAACCCCCTTTAGCTATTAAAATGTTGTGTACTCACAGTAAACATATTGTCATAGGTAGTATTTTTTATCTTGTTTAGCTCTTTATACCAATTATTTTCAAGTTTCTTGCATCTTTTATATGAGATATGACCTTACATTTTACCAAAACTCTAGGAAACCAAGCTCACAATGACATATTGTTCAGGACTCTGCAAATTGCTTTACTGGTCTTTCAGAAAGCTCTCTATTTAAACTAATTTGATCTTTTCTTTTCACTGAAAAGACACCTGTCATTCAGGTAGCTTAACATTATTAGTACTATGAAGAGAAAAAAAATGAACTGTCATGTGGAAATCACATCTGTGTTTCCTTCCAAAGTGTTTCATCTTCAGGAATGGTGGTGCATCTACTGCATTTATTTTGTTTGTGCTTTTAAACCTTTTCTGTAATATGTTTCAAAGCAATGCTACAGTTTATTGTCACCATAGATAATTCATAGTCATTTCAGCAATATTTTTTTTCTCCTTTTTATAGGAAACTAATGATTGCTTGAAATAGATGTTGATAAACCCCACATAGCTTGGGGACCAAAATGCTTCTCCTTTCAGAGCCACATGAAGTTCCCTTCTCCTGTACATTACATATTATTGAAAAGAAAGATAGCACATACTAAAATTATATTGTGCATATTAGTATTACAACGGATGTTTACCAAAAATCAGTCTAAAAATGATAATTTGTCAGCAGGGTTTGTGTAAACTCTCCCCTTTATGGTGCGGGACATCACCAAACTTTGCCTGAACTGTTTGCAAGATATCTAAACAGTCACAGCAAACCTGGGAATTTTTACAACTATGCCATTGCATCCATGCCACAAATGTCACAGCAGCAGGGAAGCCTCCTTGTATAATGAAGGAGAAAAGTGAATTGCACAGATTATTGAGGGGGACAATATGGCAATAATTAGATGTAGTGGGGTTCAGTTCAATCATTCTGTGGAGATAAGATAATTGTTGACAATGAAAAAAAAGTCTAAATTATGAAAGCTACAGTACTGTGCAAAGTTTTATGTAGGTATGGGAAAAATGTAGAAGTGTTTTGAAAATTAAAAGTGTTAAAGATTAGCTGTCGTTTTATTTATTTATTTATTTTTATTTATTTATTTCATAATTCAAAAGTACACATGAAAATAAGCAACTTTGTAATATATGTTATAAGAGAAATCAGCTTATTTCTACTGCATGGATTATTCATTCTCAAAATTATCATTTCCTGGGTAAAATCCATATTCAGTAAAGACAAATTTCTACATTACTGAGATAGGTGATGACAGTTGCTACTGATAAGAATTTAAGTAGATGTAAGCCATAGACCGGGGTGGGCTCCTCACGATTCAACAAAGCCTAGGACAAGGAAAACAGTACACACTAAATTTGTCAAAAAAACTTTTACTGACTTAGACTGATTATACTTTCACCAAATAAGAAAATGTAAGAAATTAATACACACACACCAGGTCAGAAATAATCGAGACTAGAGATAAGCGACTTTGCCTCCGAGAGGGTAGAGTCGGGTTTCGGACCACCAGACTTACCCAAAAGTCGAGTCGAACGAAATCGGCCGACTATAGGCAAAAGTCGAAGGTCCGACTAAAACTCGACCCGACTCAATGCAAGTCAATGGGGAATAAAAGTCGGCAGGTAGTGGAGGACAGTAAACACACCTACAGTGCCCATTTCAATGCCAACGACATCAATTCTTATTGCTTAAGCTTGTCAACCTTAATTTAATTTATAATAATAGTAATGCATTGAAAACTAGGGGTTATTTGGCTAAAGGTATGGGGGGGCAGGGCTGGATCCAGGTTTTCGTGGGCCCCGGGCAACAGAGTCTCAGTGGGCCCCTTTAACACATACCACAATTCATGATGCTCCGATACGGCAGAGAAATATAGGTATAGTACAAAGTCAAATACTTCACTTCTTACATTACATGAGTGATATCTATTGTAAATTCTACAATGGCTCAAAAACTGGACAGTATAGTCCTCCATACAGTATTATGGGAATACAGAATAATGAGCCCCATATATTGCTCTATACAGAATAATGAACCCCATATATTGCTCTATACAGAATAATGAGTCCCATATATGATGCTCCATACAGAATAATGGGCCCAATATAATGCTTCATACAGTATAATGAGCCACATATATTGCTCCATACAAAATAATGAGCCCCATATACTGCTCCATACATAATTGGTCCCATATAATGTTCCATACAGTATATGATGAGCTCGACATAATGCTCCAGTATATGATGGTCCCAATATAATGTGCCAGTATATGATGGTCCCCATATAATGTGCCATGCAGTATAGGACGGTCCCACATATTGCTCCATACAGTATAATGAGTCGCATATAAAGCTCCATACAGTATATGATGGGCCCCATATATTGCTCCATACAGCATGGGCTCCATATAATGCTCCATACAGAATAGGACCCATATGTGCTCCATATGATGCTCCATATATAAAGGGCCCTATATGATGCACCATAAATAATGAACCCCATATGATGCTCTAGTTTATGATGGGCCCCATATATGATGCTCCAGTGTATGATGAGCCCCATATAATGCTCCAAATATAATGGTCCCCATATATAATGCTACATATATAATGGGCTCCATGTGATGCTCGATAAATAATCTACCCCATATGATGCGCCATATATAATGGGCCCCATATGATGCTCCAGTATATGATGGGCCCCATGGATGATGCTCCAGTGTATGATGGGCCTATATAATGCTCCATATATAATGGGCCCCATATGATGCTCCAGAGTATAATGGGCCCGTATATGATGCTCCAGTGTATGATGGCCCCATTTATAATGCTCCAGTGTATCATGTGCCCTATATATAATGCTCCAGTGCATAATGGGCCCTATCTATGATGCTCAAGTGTATGATGGGCCCCATATATAATTCTGCAGTGTATAATGCTCCCCATATATTGTTTCAAACGTTTAAAAAATTAAATACCTCTCCTTGCTGGGCACTGCTCTACTCTGGACTCCTCAGCGTCGCCATCTTCCAGCTCTTTGAACTGTGACTGGTCAGGCAGAGGGTGCACAGACGTGACGTCATCGCGCTCTCTGACCTGAATGTCACTGTCAGGAAACGTGGAAGACGTCGCAGCGGTACAGCAGGGAGAGGTAAGTATTGCAAGTGCTGGTGCCCTGAGCAAGCAGGGGTGCCCCACTCATGAGCGCCGGCACTGGCACAGGGCCCCTCATAGTACGCCGCTGTCTCTGATGGCGAGTGGGCCCCCCCACCAGCTCAGTGCCCCGGCACTTGCCCGGGTGTTCCAGGTGCTGACGCCGGCCCTGGGGGGGTACAGCCCAGTTAGGGAGGTGGAAAAACTGGCATATGTTGAGGTGTAGGTTGGACGTTCAGCAGCTGCAAATGGAGGAATTGGAGAAGTCGGAGGAAGAGGAGGACAAAACAAGCCATTTTGCTGTCAACCTATGTGTCATCAGGGGAAGGTGGTACAAAATCCTTTGAAACCCAGGCATGGTTCATTTTAATGAAGGTGAGATCACCTACATTTTCGGTCGGCAGCCGGGTCCTTCTTTCTGTCAGGATTGATCAGGCAGCACTGAAGACTCTTTCTGATAGCACACTACCAGCAGGGCAAGCGAGCTCCTGTAAGGCATATTGTGCCAATTCAGGCCAGGTGTCCAGATTACAGGCCCAGTAGTCAAAGGGGAATGAACTGTGAGGGAGAACATCGATAGGGGAGGAGAGATAATTTTGAACCATAGTTGACAACTGCTGTCTCCTGTCTGTTGCAATCGATTCAGTATTAACAGTCGTGTGAGCGTTACTCGAGAAATCAGTCCACAATATGATCATGAAACCCCTGTCTCCAACGCCACTTCAGCTGTGTGCACCATGAACACCTCTTCCACGTCGCCCAGTATGGCTCGTGGTAGAACCTGCACCACTGCTGTGTGCTGTGAATGCCTTTAACAAATGGTTTACCAGAGTTGCTCGTTTGTTCGCCAATATTAGCTCTAGGTTCTCCTGTGGCATGATGTTCTGTAATTTGCCTTTATTGCATGAATCGAGGATGCTGGCCAACCTGTAGTCGTCATCCTTCATAATTTTGGCAACGCGGAGGGTCCCTTTTTAGGATCCGCAAGACATAATCACACGTGGGCCAGGTGTCAATAATGAACTGCCAGTGGTGGGTGTAGGAGCACTTTCTGCCAAATCCACATCCCTTCAGTCACGCACAAGCCCTGTACCTGACCTTGGCAAGCCAACATTTTCTCTTGCCCCCTGAGAAGCATCCTCCTCCCCAAAAAAAATCATCCCTCATCCTCCTCGTCCTCTTCCTCTTCTTCCTCCACCTCATCCAGGACAGTTCCCTTAGCAGACAATGCTTGACTGTCATCAAGGCTTCCCTCCTCCTCCTCCTCCTTCTCCGCTGCAGACGCCTGATCCTTAATGTGCATCAAAGTTTGCATGAAGAGATTCATAAGTGGGGTGCTCATGCTTATGATGGCGTCGTCTGCGCTTACCAGCCGTGTGCATTCCTCAAAACACTGAAGGAATTTACAGAGGTCTTTCAGCTTTGACCACTGCACACCCGACAACTCCATGTCTGCCCTCAAACTGCCTGAGCGTGTATCCCCCCACAAATGCATTACAGCCTGCCTCTGATCACACAGCCTCTCCACCATGTGCATGGTGGAGTTCCATCTTTTTGCAACGTCTATGATTAGACGGTGCTTGGGGAGGTGAAGCGATCGCTGCAGCCTCTGCATACAACTGGAGTCTACGGGCGAGCGACGGATGTGCGAGCACAGTCTTCGCACCTTATGGAGCAGGGCTGGTAACTCCGGATAATTATGTATGAACTGTATGGGCAGCACGGTGGCTCAGTGGATAGCACTACAGCATTGCAGCGCTGGAGTCCTAGGTTCGAATCCCACCAAGGACAAATCTGCAAGGAGTTTGTATGTTCTCCTCGTGTTTGCGTGGGTTTCTTCCGGGTTCTCCTGTTTCCTCCCACATTCCAAAAACATACAGATAGGGAATCTAGATTGTGAGCCCCTTTCGGGGACAGTGACGATAATGTGTGCAAACTGTAAAGCGCTGCAGAATATGTTAGCGCTATATAAAAATAAAGATTATTATTATTATTATTATGAAGCACTACACCACCAGGTTCAAGGTGTGAGCCAGGCATGGTATGTGTCTGAGTTTTGCCAGGGCAATGGCCGCCACAAAATTACGGCCGTTATCACTGACTACCTTGCCTGGCTCAAGATGTAGACTGCCCAACTATGACTCAGTTTCTCGCTGCAAGTAGTTGGCCAGTACCTCTGCGGTGTGTCTGTTGTCGCCCAAAGACATAATATTTAAAACAGCCTGCTGACACCACTAGCTGTTCGATTGTGGGACACCTCGTGTGTTGCACTGGCAGCTGCGGATGGAATGCTCGTGCTACTGCGCTCTGTCGATGAGCTTTCGCTTCTGGAGGAGGAGGAGGGTCAAACGCCTACAGGCAACTGTTGCCTATACCGTGGGCTAGGCAGCACTGTCCCACCACCGCTGTCTCCTGTGGACCCTTCATCCACCACATTAAACCAGTGCGTAGTGATGGACACGTAATGGCCCTGGCCATGCCTACTGGCCCATGCATCTGTTGTAAGGTGCACCTTTCCACTCACTGCTTGTTTGAGTGCATGGACAATGCGATCTTTCACATGCATGTGGAGGGCAGGGATGGCTTTTCTAGAAAAGAAGTGCCGACTGGGTAGGTCATAGCGTGGGACAGAGTAGGCAATGAGCTCTCAGAACGCTGCGCTTGCAACCAAATGGAAGGGCATCATCTCTAATGAGATCAGTTTGGCAATGTTGGCATTCAAAGCCAGTGAACGCGGATGAGAGAATGAGTACTTTGTTGTCCTACTCAAAGTGTCTGCTAGGGTGAGCGGGACTTGAGAGCTGCATATGGGGGAACTAGCGGTGGACATGGCGGACTGAGGGGGGGGTTGTGATGGTGATGGTGGTGGTGGTGGTAGTGATGGCCTACATTCAGTCTTTCATTCTAAAAACATTGTGATTCCCTGACTGCTTTGGCCTTGCGATGACACCTCAATATTTCTTGCAGGTGGTGTGCTAACCGTTGGGCTTACAGTGGGGGAAGCGATGTAGTGTCGCTGGCTACCATCAGTCGGAGCAGGTGCACATGTGCTACCTGAGGTTTTGTAGTCCATCCACGCTTGCAAGTGCATGGTGTTTAACACTAGAACTACTGATGGAGTCATTTTGACTCCTTTCGTTTTTTATTTCTCTTCTGTGACTACATTTTTCAGAATTCCGGCTTGAAACTCGGTGACTTTTCCTCAAATATGATGTGAAAAAAGATTTTGTGAGAATAAATAATTTTGGTGAAAAATTTGCGCGTTTTTTTCAAAATTTACCAAGAACTACTGAAGGGAGTCATTTTGACTCCTACTATATTTTGAGGTCCTTTTGTCACTAAATGTTGCTATAAAGTTTTGTGCATAATTTTTTCACTCTGTCTTATTTACCCTGATGTTCATATAGATGTAGTTCAATTTACATGTCAACTTTTCACATTTTCCTTGTGTTTTACCTGCTTGTATTACTGTGTAATGCTGAACAAAATAGCTTGTTTACTCTAGGCTCTTATCTTATGCTAATTTTTGATTCATATATATTGACACATATAAAGAACTGTACGCTTGCAGAAGCATGCAGGAACAATAATTTACAGTTTACTCTATCTGATGAGGAGCTAGATGCATTCATTGCGATATTCTATGCTCGTGGAATATCTGGCACGAACCGTCACTCGATTAGCAGTATTTGGTGTAATGACTGGGGAATACCGTTTTGCAAAGCGACAATGTCTAGGGACCGCTTTGTTGAAATTATGAGATTTCTCAGATTTGATGAGAAATCTACTCGATCGGAGTGACTGCAAACGGACAAGTTTGCTCTATTTTCTACTGTGTGGGACAGGTTTATTGAAAATTGTATTGCGTGTTACAAACCTGGCCCATACATAACGGTGGATGAGCAACTTTTCCCAAGCAAAACTAGGTGTCCATTCACGCAGTACATGCCTTCCAAACCAGATAAATATGGCCACAAATATTGGCTAGCTGTTGATAAGGAGAGCAAATATCTGGCAAATGGCTTCCCTTATCTAGGCAAAGATGACACACGCCGTGCTGAGGACCGTTTAGCTGACCATGTGGTAATGAAGTTATTGGACCCGTTTTTGAAAAAAGGTCGCAATGTTACAACCGATAATTATTTTACTTCAGTAAAATTAGCTAAACAGATAAAAAGCAAAGGAACAACCATCGTGGGAACACTGAACAAGATAAGGCGAGAAGTGCCTAAAGAAATAAAATCCATGAAAGAGGAATTGTACAACACTAAAGTGTTTAGAAATGAAGACAATTTTACACTTACAGTATATCAAGGAAAGCCCAACAAAAATGTTGTCATTTTGAGTTCCGTCCATCCAGATGTTGTTGTTGCGTCTGATTCCGCTAAAAAACTCCAGAAACGGTAAAGTTTTACAATGAAACAAAATATGGAGTAGATGTAGTGGATCAGATGGCACGAAAATATACCACACGAACATGCACAAGGAGATGGCCTGTTCATGCATTTGAAAATGCCTTAGACTTTGCGGGTAATAAATGCATGGATAATATTCAATGAGATAACCCACCAAAAAAATGTCACGCAAGGCATTTTTGCAAACGCTTGTGAGAGAGTTGAGTGGTCCTTATGTCACAGATAGGGAAAAGGGTTCCACGTCCCAAGTTTCTACATGCTCAGAAGTGATGGTTCAAACAAAATTT
>JARQOD010000006.1:216058988-216185077 GCA_033576555.1 Oophaga sylvatica | reverse complement strand
CTGGGCAGGTGAGTTTTGCTGCCTTTTTGTGCTGTTTATATTGATTTTTGGAGACCTTGAGTCTCCTTGTGGCTGTGTGTAAAGTCTCTGATACTTGAGTGCTGTCTCGGGGCCTTCCCGGCATGCATTCGGGGGCTTAAGCCCCGTGCTTTTTTTGGGGAGTACCCAGGAGGATTCAGTAGGAGATCCTTGGAGTGGAAATGGGAGCCCAACTTCAATTTTGGGACCGGTGTAGCGGGTCAAAAAGGGTTTCGGTTGCATTGCTGAAGTAAAGTTGTTTTTTCTCTGGGTTTTTTGGGTTTAACTGTTGTTTTAGACTAGTAAAGATTCGGAAGTTGATGAAATTTGCCTGCAGGAGTTCAGGTGGAAAGGATATGTGCTGGTGTATTTCTATGACGGTTCCCAGAATTTTTTTTATCATGAAAAATGGAGTTGAAATCCTTTGCGGGATGGTCTTACTTTTTGTGCTGTACTTTAAGGGGGGATATCCCACTTGAGTTTTCATGCAAACCCCCTTTGCCTGGATGATTTTTTTTGAAAAGACTTTTGCTTTATGTTCAGTACCCCCACAGGGCCCGAATGGGAAGGCTCTGGTGGGGAAAGTACACTTTTTTTTGTGAGTTTTGGGTGGACCCCAAGGGTGGGAGGCATCCTTACCCCCGGTTTATTTTTCAATTGGGAAAAAAGTTTTTTTTTTTTTCCCCCGGAGCCTTGTTGTAGCAGGAGGTTTTAAAAAATTTCGGGCATACCAGGAAGTTTGGCAAGTGCCCTTGGGGAATTGCAATGGTTTGGGCCACATGGCAAAAACTACACAAATTGTTAGTGTAAGCTTGTGGTGAGGAGACATAAGTATCGGGTTGAAAGGCCAAAATCAGCCTATGTCTTTGCTAGGTCTCAGGGGGGGGCAGCTCCCCCCTGTGCTGTTGTAGAATTTCAAGATTATGGCCCCAAATTTTGAAAGGGAATCTGAAATCATGGTGCATATGAGGGGGCCCCGCCCCAAAGGAGTCTCCCAGTCCAGGCGGCAGCTTTTGGGGCTTGTGTATTGAAAGTGAGCTCCCCCATCGTCTGATGTTGTGGGGAAAGGGGGGGTTAGAGGGTTCTCTTGGTAATTCCCCAGTGTTCTTGGTTAGCTAGAGGAGGAGTTGGCCAGTTTGGGGTCAAGGTGACTTCACTCTTGCGAGGCCCTCTGAGTTCGAGGAGCATGGAACTTCCTGTCAGAAGCCCAGAACGGATTTGGCAGATGCAGGTAAAGACTGTTTAAGTCCGGTGAGTGAATGTCTATACCCTCAGAATTTCTTCTCTCCTGACGCCAGTGCTTTTTTAGGCATTCCCACAGACGTAAACAGATTCGGGGAGTTGCAGTTCCAGATGGAAGATGAAAACGACTGAAGCAGAAGTGGCCTGTTTGTCGTCATGTATATAACACCAACATGTTATGGCTCCCCAAGCTGGTTGGGGCATTGCGTCCCTGAATGTCAGGCAAATTAGATCCAAATCCAGGAGGGCAATCATTCTAGATTATATCAAACAGATGAATGCTCATATATTTTGTCTTCAGGAATGTGGGATTATGGACTTTCCAAGTGATAAGGACTGGCCTTACGGGCAGCAGGTATGGTCCGGCTCATGTGTTAATAGGAATGATGGGGTATGGATATTAATGGGTGACAGGGAGATTAGTTTAGATAGCTACACGGTGGTAGAGGAGGATAGATGTATAATTGCACATGTTAGCTATAGGGGGTGGCGGGCTAGAATTATTAATGTGTACTGTCCATTAGGAAAGGACAGAAAAAAGGAGCGGCTGGCTCTTTTGAAAAAAATTAAGTTTGTTTCTTCCGGGCAAAATGCCTACAGTTTTAGTTGGAAACTTTCATGGCATCACAGAAGGGAATTGTGACAACTGGTTAAAAGTTATCCAATGTTATTTCTGATTTTTCCTTTCTAGATGCTGCTGCTCTGAAATTTGGCATCCCACCACCAACATACCATGCTAATAGGAGTGGTATTGCTTCCAGGATAGATAAAATGTTGTTTTCCAAAAATATGTTGTGTATGAATTTTGAACAAAATACTGTGCCCTTTTCTCATCATGAGTGTTTGAGAGGTGTATTTAGTACGATTGATGACCGTGTGTATGGGGGTGGGGTCTGGACGCTGAATGTAAGATTGTTAGATGATGAGGATGTGATGAATGAATTAAAAATTAAGTATAAAGAGTGGGGAGCATGTAAGAGGGATTTTGTGTGTGTGCTGGAATGATGGGACTGGATTAAGGTGTGTTGCATAAAAAATTCTTCAAAAAATGGGACTATAAAAAAAGCTGTTATTTATCAGAGCAGATTTAATGATTTAAACAGGCATTCAGATTGGTTAAGGAAGTGTGAAGAAAGTGGAATGGATGTGTCTGATCTGCTGGTTATTTATTATTATTATTCATTTTTATAGCGTCATTTATTCCATGGCGCTTTACATGTGAGAGGGGGCGAGTATAGACAAGTACAATAAATATGAGCAATACAGGACACACATAAGTACAGAAGGAGAGGACCCTGCCCACAAAGGCTCACAATCTATAGGGGATGGGTGAGGATACACTAGGAGAGGGTAGAACTGGTCGTGCGGCGGTTCAGAACTGGTCGTGCGGTGGTTGAGACAAAGAGTGAATTGAAGCGTATTATGGATGAAAAAGGGTAAGAAATTATCTATGGCACCAAAATAAAACATCTTGAGAAAGATGAAAAGAAAGATGAAAAGTGCACGCGGTTCTTTTTTAAGAAAATGAATGGGAGAAAGGTTGATATGAATAAAGTCCTGGATAGGAACGGTTTGTGTGTGTCAGGTGAGTATGTGATAAAGGAGGTGAATAGGTTCTATGGCAAGTTATATGATAAAAAATGGATTGATTCTGGCCTTGTTTCAGAAGTGCTGAATGGGTTAGAGAACAAGTTGGATATTGGAGAATGTGATGTTTTGAATGAGGATGTGATTATGGATGAAATAGAAAACTTGATGAAGAGTGCTAAAAAGAATAAGACACCAGGTAAAGACGGATTGCCGGTAGAATTCTATATGAAAGTATGGGATTTTCTTGGTGCTAATTTGACTGAGATATGTAGGTATATTGTGGGAGAGTGGTAAGTTGTGTGAATTAATGGAAGAGGGGCTGGTTGTGCTTGTGTATAAGAAAGGTGAGAGAAAGTGTTTAGAGAATTGGAGACCTATAATGCTTCTGAATGCAGATTACAAAATCTATAGCAAATTGTTGGCAAATTGTATGCGTGAGGTGATTGGTAGTGTTGTGGATGAGGTTTAAATGTGTGCTGTGCCTGGAAGGAGTATGAGTGATATCTTATTGTTATTAAGGGATTTGAGTGGAGACTGCATGGGAAGGAAATGGAATTGTATGGTTCTGACAATTGATTTTGAGAAAGCACCCCGAGTACTGCAGGAATTAAGTACAGTTATAGATAGACCATTATTTTTAATCTTTAAAGATTCCATAATAACTGGGTCTGTACCACAGGACTGGCGTATAGCAAATGTGGTGCCAATATTCAAAAAGGGGGCAAAAACTGAACCTGGAAATTATAGGCCAGTGAGCTTAACATCTACTGTGGGTAAAATCCTGGAGGGTTTTTTAAGGGATACTATATTGGAGTATCTGAAGCTGAATAACCTCATGACACAGTATCAGCATGGGTTTACGAGGGACCGTTCTTGTCAGACTAATCTGATAAGCTTTTATGAACGGGTAAGTTCAGGACTGGACCAAGGGAATGCAGTGGACGTGGTGTTCATGGACTTCTCAAAAGCTTTTGATACAGTGCCACACAAAAGGTTGATACATAAAATGAGAACAATGGGGATAGGGGAAAATATGTGTAAGTGGGTTAAGAACTGGCTCATGGATAGAAAACAAAGGGTGGTTATTAATGGAGCACACTCGGACTGGGTCACGGTTAGCAGTGGAGTACCACAGGGGTCAGTATTGGGGCCGCTTCTCTTTAACATATTTATTAATGACCTTGTAGGGGGCATACAGAGTAGTATTTCAATATTTGCAGATGACACTAAACTCTGCAGGGTAATAAATACAGAGGAGGATAATTTTATATTACAGGAGGATTTATGTAAACTAGAAGCTTGGGCTGATAAATGGCAAATGAGCTTTAATGGGGATAAATGTAAGGTCATGCACTTGGGTAGAACAAATAAGATGTATAATTATGTGCTTAATTGTAAAACACTGGGCAAAACTGTCACTGAAAAAGACCTGGGTGTATGGGTGGACGACAAACTCACATTTAGTGGCCAATGTCAGGCAGCTGCTGCCAAGGCAAATACAATAATGGGATGCATTAAAAGAGGCATAGATGCTCATGAGGAGAACATAATTTTACCTCTATACAAGTCACTGGTGCGACCACACTTAGAATACTGTGTGCAGTTCTGGTCTCCGGTGTATAAGAAAGCCATAGCTGAACTGGAGCGGGTGCAGAGAAGAGCGACCAAGGTTATTAGAGAACTGGGGGTCTGCAATACCAAGACAGGTTATTACACTTGGGGTTATTTAGTTTGGAAAAACGAAGGCTTAGGGGTGATCTTATTAAATGTATAAATATATGAGGGGACAGTACAAAGACCTTTCTAATGATCTTTTTACTCTTAGACCTGTGACGGGGACAAGGGGGCATCCTCTACGTCTGGAGGAAAGAAGGTTTAGCCATAATCACAGACGCAGATTCTTTACTGTAAGAGCAGTGAGACTATGGAACTCTCTGCCGTCTAATGTTGTAATGAGTGATTCCTTACTAAAATTTAAGAAGGGACTGGATGCCTTTCTTGAAAAGTATAATATTACAGGCTATATTCACTAGTTTCCTAGATACAGCGTTGATCCAGGGAGCTAGTCTGATTGCCGTATGTGGAGTCGGGAAGGAATTTTTTTCCCCAATGTGAAGCTTACTGTTTGCCACTTGGGTTTTTTTTGCCTTCCTCTGGATCAACATGTTAGGTCAGGTTAGGATAGGATATGGGTTGAACTAGATGGACTTAAAGTCTTCCTTCAACCTTAATAACTATGTTACTATGTTACTATGTTACTATGTTTGATAGGGTCTCACATGTGTTTTTGCTTAAAGTTCTGGAGAGATTGGGATTTCCTAAAAAAATTGTGAATTGGACAATGTCTTTGTATTATTGTGTGACAAGTGAGTTTCTTGTTAATGGGTGGTTGAGTGAGAAAGTGAATATTATGTCTGGTGTAAGGCAGGGGTATCTCATGTCCCCTGTCTTGTTTGTATGTGTGATTGAACCTTTGTTGTGCTTGGTGAGACATGATAATGTGGTGCGAGGTTTGTTGGTACCTTGGGAGTGGTGGGAAGCATCTGAAAGTTCTTGGATATATGGATGATGTTGTGCTTGTGAGTGAAAGTGTTGCGTCTATGAGTAGGATTAAGTTGCTTTTGGAGTTTTCTGTGGTGCGTCTGGCTTCAGAGTGAATTGGAATAAATGTAGTTTTAAATGTTTTGGGGATGATGGGGTTAAAATTGAAGTGGTAAAGTGTGAGGACGGAGGGTGCTATCAAAGTTGCTGGGAGTAATATTTATTAAGGACTTGGAAGGTAAAAGCTGGGAGGAGTGTGGATTGCGCATAGAAGGTAAGTTAAAGTTTTGGCGACTGATAGACTTGACCCTGTGTGGTATGATTTTGATCATAAAAGCGGTGATTCTTCCGATTTTGCTTTTTATTGCAACAATTTTTCCACCATCTTATAGAAAAATAAAAAGAGTGGAAAAGTTAGTTTTTACTTTTTTCTGGAGCAGTAAAATAGAGAAACTTGAGGGAGAAGTCTTTTCAAGGCTTGTTACCTTGGTGGCATGGCCTTTCCAAACATTGAGATTTTTCTGGGGCTTCAGTATATCACAACTTTAGTTATTTTGTTGAATAAAGGCAATAACGGGAGTGTATATGGCAAGTTATTCTGCTGGTTGGATGTTATATGGCTCATGTTGGAGAAAGAGGAATGCTAGAGTGTTGCTTTCAAGTGTCCGGTCTGGTAAGAGGTAATTGAAAAGTTTGTGTGGAAGCATGATTTATTGAGTGTGCCAAAAAATGATTTTACACTAGTTAAGAATGTGATGAAAATAATATGTAAGAATGATGTGGAATGTAATATTGTGGGTTTGAGAGGGAATGAAGAGTTTGGGAACGCATGGGATGTCTAATAGACAAAAGGATATTGTATGGATGTCCTTGCACAATATCTTGCCTGTGTGACAGGTTCAGAAGAGACGATGGCTGACCCCAGAATTGATGTGTGCCTGAGAGAAGGATGTGGTGGATGTGAGACTGTGTGGCAGACTATGTGGGACTGTGATTGTGTGTACAGTGTATGTAAGTGATGTTGGTGGTTTGTGTAAAGAGTTAGCAGGTGTGAGCTTTATTGATTCGCGTGTTGTGATGTTTAGAATTGGTGCATGTGGTCGTGTGAAAAATAGAATACTATGGTTAATTATGACTTGTGTGATGCAGTGTTTGTGAGATGTGAGGAATTTAGGACTTTTCAAAGAGAAGCCTGTATATGTGAATAAGTGTGTTGGGCTGATCCTTTCTAGATTATTCTTGATTTATAAATTAGACAGCAAAGGCGGTGGTGGTTCTGATACAGAGGGCATTTGGAAATTTAAAAAATAGCAGCACCTGATCAAATATCAGCGAATTTTATTGATGTTTATTCACGTTTAGGATGTCTTTTGTGTATACCTTTGGTTTGTTATACTAAAATATATAAAACCATGATGATGAGAGTTTGAAACAACGAAGTTTAATTTGATGAGCTTATATTAAGTTGTTTATAACTAACCTGAATGGTTTTAAAAAAAAAAGAAAAAAAAGAAACAGTGTCTGCAAATTGAGATTCTGTTTTGGCTTTTATCCTAAGTCATGTAACAAGGTTCGTTAAAGGGTCAACATTGACTTTTAGGATTGCTACTTCCAATAGGTGGCACTAGAGTTCTAGTCCTCTTCCTCTTTGAAGAGACAATTTACATATTTCCCAGAGGAAAATTGCAGCTTTAAGTCTCCTCATCTCGGCATGCTTAGCACGTCAATCTCCGCAAGGAGAAACGATACTTCTTGGATATCGGTCAGATGCCTCTCACACAACCAAACCAGATCTCACACTATAACACTGAAGAGGCGCAGTACCCTGAAACACAGTGGCTGCAAATTGAAATTCTGATTTGGCTTTTATTATTATTATTATTATTATTATTATTTATTTATATAGCTCCATTAATTCCATGGTGCTGTACATGAGAAGGGGTTACATACAAAGTTATAGATATTGTTTACAGTAAACAAATTTACAATGACAGACTGGTACAGAGGGGAGAGGACCTTGTCCTTGCAGACTTACATTCTACGGGATAATGGGGAAGAAACAGAAGGTCGGGGATGCGGCAGCTCTGGTGGTGGTGGCGGAGAGGACGCAGCTCTGGTGGTGGCGGCGAGGCAGCAGCTCTGGTGGTGGTGGTGAGGTGGCAGCTCTGGTGGTGGCGTGGCAGCAGCTCTGGTGGTGGCGGCGTGGCGGCGGCTCTGGTGGTGGCAGCGACGCGGCGGCTCTGGTGGTGGCGGTGAGGCGGCGGCTCGGGTGGTGATGGCGAGGCGGCGGCTAGGGTAGTGGTGGCGAGGCGGAAGCTCGGGTGGTGGCGAGGCGGCAGAATGGTTATTGCAGGCTGTAGGCTTTCCTGAAGAGATGGGTTTTCAGGTTCCATCTGAAGGATACAAGGGTGGTGGATAATCGTACATGTTGAGGCTTGGAATTCCAGAGGATGGGGGATATTCGGGAGAAATCTTGGAGGCGGTTGTGTGAGGAACGAATAAGTGTGGAGGATAGTAGGAGGTCTTGGGAGGATCGAACTTTATGTGAAGGAAGATATTGGGAGATTAATTCAGAGCTATAGGGAGGGGACAGGTTGTAGACGGCTTTGTGGGTCAGTGTTAGTAGTTTGAACTGGATTCGTTGGGGAATTGGGAGCCAGTGGAGGAATTTGCAGAGGGGAGAATCAGGGGAGTAGCGAGGGGAGAGGTGGATTAGTCGGGCAACAGAGTTGAGGACAGATTGGAGTGGTGCAAGAGAGTTGACGGGGAGGCCACAGAGGAGGGTGTTGCAGTAATCAAAGCGGGAGATGATGAGGGCATGCACAAGAGTTTTAGTAGATTGAGGGCTGAGGAAGGGACAGATTCTGGAAATGTTTTTAAGTTGGAGGCGACAGGAGGTGGCAAGAGTTTGGGTGTGTGGTTTGAAGGACAGGGCAAAGTCGAGAGTTACTCCGAGGCAGCGGATTTCAGGTGCGGGAGAGAGCGTGATGCCATTTACCATAATAGATAGATCGGGTAGGGAAGATACGTGAGGTGGAGGAAAGATGATGAGTTCGGTTTTGTCTACATTGAGTTTTAGGAAGCGAGAGGTGAAGAAGGAGGATATGGCTGACAGACACTCTGGGATTCTGGACAGCAGAGAGGTGACATCTGGGCCAGAGAGGTAGATCTGAGTGTCGTCCACATACAGTTGGTACTGGAAGCCATGGGACTTTATGAGTTGTCCTAGGCCAAGGGTATAGATGGAAAAAAGTAGGGGCCCCAGGACAGAGCCTTGAGGGACTCCAACAGAGAGAGGGCAGGATGAGGAGGTAGTGTGGGAGTGGGAGACGCTAAATGTGTGATCGGAAAGGTAAGTGGCGATCCATGACAGGGCAAGGTCTTTGATGCCATGGGAAGAAAGAATAGGTAGCAGTAGGCAGTGGTCGACTGTGTCAAAGGCAGAGGACAGGTCAAGGAGGTGGAGGATGGAGAACTGTCTGTTAGCTTTGGCTGTGAGTAAGTCATTAGTAGTTTTGGTCAGGGCAGTTTCAGTGGTGTGGTGGGTGCAGAATCCAGATTGGAGATTGTCAAGGAGAAAGTTAGATGAGAGGTGGGAGGAGAGTTGAGCATGGACATGCTGCTCAAGGAGTTTGGAAGCAAACAGGAGCAATAATATTGGGCGATAGCTGGGCATAGCAGTTGGGTCAAGGTTTGTTTTTTTGAGAATGGGTGTGATGGTGGCATGTTAGAAGGCAGAGGGAGAGGTACCAGAAGATAGCGATAGGTTGAAGAGATGGGTTAGGGCTGGGATGAGCGTGTTAGTGAGGTTGGGGAGCAGGTGGGAAGGGATGGGGTCAAGTGCACAGGTGGTGAGGTGTGATTTGAAAAGGAGATGAGTAAGCTCTCCTTTAGTGATGTTGGAGAGGGAGGTTATTAGGGAAGAGCAGAGGTCTGGTATATGGAGTGGTTGGGGTGGTGGAGCAGTTAAGGTTTGCCTTGCTTGGTCGATCTTATTTTTGAAGTAGGTGGCAAAGACCTCGGCAGAGATGAGGGGAGTTGGAGGTGGCAGTGGTGGGCGGAGGAGAGAGTTGAATGTGCTGAACAGTTGTTTTGGGTTGTAGGATAATGAAGATACAAGATTTGTGAAATAGGTTTGTTTAACAGAGGTGAGGGCTATTTTGAAGGCAAGTGTAGCTTGTTTGAAAGCAGTGAAGATGTCTGGCAGGCGTGTTTTCTTCCAATGCCGCTCCGCGATCCTGGATGATTGTCAAAGTTTTTTGGTGAGATTGTTATGCCAGGGTTGCCTATTGGTTCGTCGCACTTTGCCGTGTGTGAGAGGGGCGACTGAGTCTATGGCAGATGTGACGGTAGTGTTTTAGAAAGCGGTGGCGCAGTCTGTGTCGTGGAATGAAGATATGGAGGAAAGAGGTAGAAGAGAGTCTGAGAGTCTGTGAATGTCTAGGTGTGCGAGGTTTCTGCGAGGATGTGCCAGTGGCTGGACACAGGGGGCAGGTGAAGAGGACAGGGATGAGAAGGTGAGTAGGTGGTGGTCAGTTAGGGGAAAGGAGAGGCTGTAAGATTAGAAAGGGAACAGAGGCGGGTGAAGATGAGGTCTAATGTATGTCCGTCTGTGTAGGTGGCTGTGGAGGACCACTGAGTAAGTCCAAAGGATAAAGTAAGTGACAGTAGTTTGGAGGCTGCTGGCTGGCGAGTGTCAATAGGGATATTAAAGTCACCCATGATGATTGTGGGGATGTCAGCAGAGAGAAAGTGAAGAAGCCAGCTGGAGAATTGGTCAATGAAGGCATTGGCTGAGCCCGGTGGTTGGTATATGACGGCCATTTGGAGATTAGAGGGAGAGTAGAAACGGACCGAGTGGACCTCAAAGGAAGGGAGGATGAGGGAGGGTGGGGTTGGATAGGGTTGAAGGAGCAGTTATTAGAAAGAAGGAAACCCACGCCTCCACCATGTCTGTTGCAAGAGCGAGGAGTGTGTGTGAAGTGGAGGCCACCATAACTCAGTGCAGCAGGGGAGGCCGGGTCAGGGGCGTCAGCCAGTTCTCAGTGAGGGCCAGGAAGGAGAGGTTGGGGGAAGTAAAGAGATCGTGGATCACATGGAGCTTGTTTCAGATGGAGCGGGCGTTCCAGAGGGCTCCAGGGAGAGGAAGCTGGGGGGCAGGTGTCAGTGGCACAGGTTTTAAGTGTGAGGGATTGCGCTAGTTTCTCTTACTGTGAAAAGTATAGGGGTGAGGATTAGTGGGATGTATGAGGTAGGGGAGCCAGGATTGGGGGATATGTCGCCGGCAGTGAGAAGAAGCAGAGAAAGGGAAAGAAGATGGGTGAAGGAGAGTGACCGGCTTACGTTATATTTTAGTGGGAGAGGTCTGAGGTTAAAAAGCAGGTCTGCAGATGAGGCGATGTAGGGAGGTAAGAGAGAGGGGGAGACAGTTATTTGGTTCGAGCTTGCAGGGGGTTGGGGATAGCGAAGGATAGTGAAGATTAGTTGAGCAAAAACGGTGAGGGCAAATGTAAGCATGGTTAAAGAGCAGGGTAAGAAGAGGAAGGCAAGTAAAATTAGAAGACAGTGATTATTCTTACCTTCTGACCAATTTCTCGACTATTTCTGGTATATTTCTGATGGAACACTTCAAAGATGTCACACTTAAAATGATGTCGCATCTTACCAAGGTCATATCTGACCTGCTCCATTCAACTTATACCTTTCAATTGTCCAAGAAATTAAGCCAGGTGGGAGAGAGAGAGGGGAGGAGAAAGGAGCAGGAGGACAGTTCACAGCAGGGAGCAATTAACAGATTGCAGTTAATAGAACATTTGCCTAGCATCAAAGCTGAAGAAATACAGATTAAGATGGAGGGATAGGCCTAGGAGTGAGGATCACAGACATATCAATATGCATTCAGTAAATCTGAAGTATGCTACATGGAATTAAAAAAGCAGCAGCGTACCAGTTAAAACAGAAAAAGAGGACTACATAGGATTCTGGGGTGCAGTGGGTATTCTGGATTGAGAGATGGTTCAGAAGTACCAGTTAAAACAGAAAAAGAGGAGTACATAGGATTCTGGGGTGCAGTGGATATTCTGGATTGAGAGATGGTTCAGACATACCAGTTAAAACAGAAAAAGAGGAGTACATAGGATTCTGGGGTGCAGTGGGTATTCTGGATTGAGAGATGGTTCAGACGTACCAGTTAAAACAGAAAAAGAGGAGTACATACTAAGTCATGTAACAAGGTTCGTTAAAGGGTCGACATTGACTTTTAGGATAGCTACTTTCAATAGGTGGCACAAGAGTTCTAGTCCTCTTCCTCTCTGAAGAGACAATTTGCACATTAACCCAGATTCCAAAGAGTGTGATGGTGTCCTTAGCATCCAATTATAGCATATATTTCATTTTATCTCAGCAGTATAAGATCTGAAAGCTGCACTGTGATTGGTTGTTATGGGGAGCAAAGGCATATTTTCTTTAAGTCAGAGTTCATAGGAGTGTGGTAGTGTGTTTACCACAATTCCTTTCAGTATTTAATGGTTGTGATGGATTAAGCTTCTGTTTCTAACAGTATGATTGACACGGCTACAAAGTAGTGTCGTAACTCATCCGACAACTTTTGCTACATTTGCGGTTGTTTTGTAGTGAAGAAACAATGAAGGAACAATACAGACTTAGTTTAGGAAGGTGTATTATGCATATTTTGGTGTAAAATTTGGTAATGAGTTCAAGTCGTGGTCTCCACATCTAATTGTGTTCTGTTTGTGTAGAAGAACTACGACAGTGATCTAAAGGAAATAAAGAGAGCTTTTGTTTTGGCGTTCCTATGATCTGCAGGGAACAGCGTAATCATAGTGATGACTGCTTCTTTCATACGTGCAATGTGGAAGGATCCAACTTTAAAAATAAGAAGGATATTATATACCCAGACCTCCCATCATCATTTTGCCGTGTGCCTCATGGTCCAGGAATACTTGTCCTTTCCTCACTTGAGAAACTTGAAGTTGCACTGGATGCAGACAATTCAAAGCATGAAGAGCAGTATTCTGAAGAAGACATTCACGCAGTTCTATTTTATGCATTAGCTAGGTGGCAGTGCTACATAAACTGCACTTCAAGTGCTAAAGAATCTCTTCTTAAATAAAGGGAAAGCACTGCATATGATTTGTTAAGCAGTTTATTCAGGAAAGGAAATCTCCCACAAAAGCAAACTGGTCATATTCTTCTGATTTTATATTAGTATTATTATTTATTTTTTAGGTATTGCTTATATACACTCCTGTTGTGAATGGGTTTGAGATGAGTTCTGAGCAGAGCCTCCCTCTGGTGGTTACAAGCGGTACTAGTGAGGATTGTGAAGACTGGGAATCAGGTGTTACTGATTGGTCTTATTTAAGGGAATCATTTTCCCATCAGGGTTGCCGGTGATCAATTGTTCTGGTCTGAATCCTTCTTTCCAGTTTCCCTTGTAGCCTGCTGTGTCGTGTCTGCATCTCCTGCTATCAGATAAGACAATTTCTTATTTTGTGTTTGTGCTATATTTTTGCATTTTGTCCTGCACTTCTGTGGGGGCCTTCAGGGTCCCCTCCGGGGGCTTTTGCCCTCTCAGTTTAGTCCAGCCACTGTGTTTTGTACTTTTGCTTTTTCCAGTTTTTTCAGTGGCTGCTGTTTTTGTTACACCAGAGAACTAATTTAGGTGGTAGAGGTCGTGTGATCTCAGGTGATTTTGAAATTAGTAGAGTTGGTGTTTTTCAGGGTTTTCTGGGATTGCAGTAAGTACCCTTCCTATCCTTTTCTATTTAGATAGTTTGGGCCCCAGCGTTTGCTCATACTATTTTCTTTCTGTGTCAGTATTTCCTCTTGTCTAACCGCCATTACATGTTTGGGGGCTTTCTATTATCTTTGGGGTTCTGCTCCGGGGCAGATAGCTTTCCTATTTCTATCTTTAGGTGTAGTTAGTTTCTCAGGCTGTGACGAGGCGTCTAGGACCAACGTAGGAACGCTCCACGGCTGCCTCTAGTTGCGGTGGTTAGTCAGGGTACTGCAATCTCATAGATTCCAACTGCTCTGGTGTATTTCCTTTTTTGCCTGCACTCCTCAGCTACCGTAACATAACAGTATCACCGGCCCAAAAAAATTGTATGGTACTCACAGAAGGGAAAAAATATTTTGAAGGAAGAAAAGTTGTCAGAGATATTTTTCTGTTTTTGCATTTTTTTTTTTTTTTTTTTTCCCTTTGTATCTCTGGGTGCTGGGGAGGATCTTTTCTCCCAATGGAGTTTGCACAGTTGTCTGGCCGTGTGGATCAGCTTGCCACTGAGGTTCGGAGTATTGCTGCATATCTTGCTAGGTTGCCTGTTGTGGAACCTAGGATCCCCATGCCAGATTTGTTTTTAGGGGATCGAGCTAAGTTTCAGAATTTCAAAAATAATTGTAAATTGTTTTTTGCCTTAAAATCTAAGTCCTCAGGAAACGCAGCGCAGCAGGTTCAAATTATCATCTCTCTCCTGCGCGGCGATCCTCAGGATTGGGCTTTTTCCCTGATACCTGGGGATCCTGTTTTGAGTGATGTTGATGCATTTTTTCAGGCTTTGGGGTTATTGTACGATGAACCTAATGTCACTGATCAAGCTGAAAAAGCCTTGTTGGCATTAAATCAGGGGCTTGGTGACGCTGAGTTGTACTGTCAGGGATTCCGTAGGTGGGCAGTCCTGACCAAATGGAATGACGACGCTTTGGCGGCCCTTTTCCGGAAGGGTCTGTCAGATAATGTAAAGGATGTTATGGTGGGATTCCCTGTCCCCTCTGGTCTCAATGATTCTATGTCATTAGCGATTCAAATTGACAGACGTTTGCGTGAGCGGAGAAGTATGCGTGGAGTGGTGTTGCCTTGTGAGCCAGCTGCTGAGCCCATGCAGTGTGATGGAGTGGTGTCTGGGGCACAGCGTCATGAGTTTCGAAAGCGCAATGGGTTATGTTTCTACTGTGGTGATGCCTCTCATGCTATTTCAGTCTGCCCTAAGCGGGGAAGACATTTTGCACGCTCAGTTGTCTTGGGTAGTGTTCAGACTAAGTTTTTATTAACTGTCACTCTGATATGCTCTCTGTCCTCATTTTCTGCTCAGGCTTTCGTTGATTCTGGAGCAGCTATTAACCTGATGGATTATGATTTTGCTAAGCGTTGTGGGTTTTCCTTGATACCCCTACAGAAGTCTATTCCTTTACTGGGGATCGATTCTACCCCTTTGGCTGAGAATAAACCCCAGTTTTCTACTCAGGTGATAATGAGGGTTGAACCTGATCACCAGGAGTGCTGCAAATTTTTGGTTCTATATAATCTGCATGACATTATAGTGCTGGGTTTCCCTTGGTTACAGTCTCATAATCCTGTTTTGGATTGGAAATCTGTGTCTGTAACCAGTTGGGGCTGCCAATGTGTTAGTGCCAACACTCCTGTTTTTTCTGCCTCCCCCCAGGCTGAGGATGTTCCTGACTTTTTGTTTGATTTTTCTGATGTGTTTAGCGAAAGTAAATCTGCATCCTTGCCTCCCCATAGGAGCTATGACTGCGCTATTGAATTAGTGCCGGGAAGTAAATTCCCTAAGGGTCGCCTTTTTAACTTATCTGTACCTGAACATGACGCTATGCGGTCTTATATCAAGGAATCATTGGAGAAGGGTCATATCAGACCATCCTTTTCACCCTTAGGTGCCGGTTTTTTCTTTGTGGCCAAAAAAGATGGTTCATTAAGGCCGTGTATTGATTATCGTCTCTTGAACAATATTACTGTGAAATATCAATACCCGTTACCCTTGATTTCTGACCTGTTTTCCAGGGTGAAAAACGCTACTTGGTTTACTAAGCTTGACCTCAGGGGGGCGTATAACCTTATTCGCATTAAGCACGGGGATGAATGGAAGACGGCATTTAACACCCCTGAAGGGCATTTTGAGTACCTAGTGATGCCCTTTGGGCTCACTAATGCTCCTTCCGTCTTCCAGTCCTTCATGAATGACATTTTCAGGGATTTTGTGGACAAGTTTCTGATTGTTTATTTGGATGATATCTTGATTTTTTCTAATGACTGGGACTCTCATGTGAAACATGTTCGAACTGTATTCCAGATTTTGAGAGAGAATGCTCTGTATGTGAAGGGATCAAAGTGTCTTTTTGGCGTACAGAAGATCTCATTTCTGGGATTCATTTTGTCCCCATCTGTTATTGAAATGGACCCGGTCAAGGTTCAGGCCATCTGTGATTGGGTCCAACCTACTTCATTAAAGGCTCTTCAGAGATTTTTGGGTTTTGCCAATTTTTATCGTAAATTTATTGGTAATTTCTCTGTTATTGTTAAACCATTAACTGATTTGACCAGAAAGGGTTCTGATGTGGTGAATTGGCCTCCTGAGGCAGTCTCTGCATTTCAGGAACTTAAGCAGAGATTCACTTCTGCTCCTGTTCTACGGCAGCCTGATGTTTCTCTGCCATTTCAGGTGGAGGTTGATGCCTCTGAAATTGGGGCAGGTGCCGTTTTGTCCCAAAAAGATCCAGAAACCTCTAAAAGTAACCCTTGTGCCTTTTTCTCTCGAAAATTTTCTCCTACTGAACGTAATTATGACGTGGGTATTCGGGAGTTATTGGCCATGAAGTGGGCTTTTGAAGAGTGGAGACATTGGCTGGAGGGAGCCAAACATCAGGTGGTGGTCCTTACGGACCATAAGAATCTGGTCTATCTGGAATCTGCCAAGCGACTCAATCCTAGACAGGCCAGGTGGGCCTTGTTTTTCACACGTTTTAATTTTGTGGTTTCCTTTCTTCCTGGCACTAAGAATGTTAAGGCGGATGCCCTCTCGAGGAGTTTCCTTGCAGACTCTCCTGAGCTATCTGATCCCTCTGTTATTTTGAAGGAGGGTGTAGTTCTTTCCGCCATCTCGCCCAATTTGAGACTTGCTCTGGAGGGGTGTCAGGAGGATAGGCCCGAGCGCTGCCCTGTTGGAAAATTGTTTGTCCCGGACCAATGGAAAAAGAGTGTGATGTCTGAGATTCATTGTTCCGCATTGGCTGGGCATCCCGGAATTTTTGGTACCAGAGACTTGGTTAGTCGGTCCTTTTGGTGGCCTACCTTGTCTCGCGATGTCAGGGAATTTGTGCAGTCCTGCGGGACTTGCTCTCGCTCCAAGCCTTGCTATCGCTCTAGTGGTTTGTTGATGCCATTGCCTGTGCCCAAGAGACCATGGACCCATATCTCTATGGATTTCATTTCCGATCTTCCTGTTTCTCAGAGAATGACCACCATCTGGGTAATTTGTGATAGGTTTTCCAAAATGATACATCTTGTGCCATTACCTAAGTTGCCTTCCTCCTCTGAATTGGTGCCGTTGTTCCTTCAGCACGTGGTTCGTTTACACGGCATTCCTGAGAACATTGTGTCTGACAGAGGAGTCCAGTTTGTTTCCAGATTTTGGAGGACTTTTTGTTCTAAACTGGGTGTTCAATTGTCTTTCTCCTCGGCATTTCATCCTCAGACCAATGGTCAAACTGAGAGAACAAACCAGACATTGGAGACTTATCTAAGATGCTTTGTTTCTGCTGATCAGGATGACTGGGTCTCTTTTTTGCCTTTGGCTGAGTTTGCTCTTAATAATAGGGCTAGCTCTGCCACTTTGATGTCTCCGTTTTTCTGTAATTCTGGGTTTCACCCTCGATTTTCTTCAGGACAGACGGAGGCTTCTGTCTGTCCAGGTGTTGACTCTGTTGTTGAGCGTATGCAGCAGATTTGGGACCAGGTAGTGGAGAGGTTGTCCTTCTCTCAGGAGAAGGCCCAGCGGTTTGCTAACCGGCATAGGACTGATGGTCCTCGGTTTAAAGTGGGGGACTTGGTCTGGTTGTCCTCAAAGAATATTCCTATGAGAGTAGCATCTCCTAAATTTAAGCCTAGGTTCAATGGACCTTATAAGATCATGGAGATTATTAATCCTGTTTCTTTTCGTTTGCTTCTTCCAGGGACATTTAAGATCCATAACGTGTTCCACAAGTCCTTGTTGAAGAGGTTTGTTGAGCCAGTGGTTCCTGCTGCTGTGCCTCCTGACCCTGTTTTGGTTGAGGGCAATCTGGAGTATGTGGTTGAGAAAATATTGGATTCTCGTTTTTCTAGACGAAGACTCCAGTATTTGGTTAAATGGAGAGGTTATGGTCAGGAAGATAATTCTTGGGTGTTTTCTTCGGACATCCATGCTAGGAGACTTATCCGTGCGTATCATAGAACTCATCCTGACCGACCTGGTTGCTCAAATGAGGGTTCGGTGACCCCTCCTCAAGGGGGGGGTACTGTTGTGAATGGGTTTGAGATGAGTTCTGAGCAGAGCCTCCCTCTGGTGGTTACAAGCGGTACTAGTGAGGATTGTGAAGACTGGGAATCAGGTGTTACTGATTGGTCTTATTTAAGGGAATCATTTTCCCATCAGGGTTGCCGGTGATCAATTGTTCTGGTCTGAATCCTTCTTTCCAGTTTCCCTTGTAGCCTGCTGTGTCGTGTCTGCATCTCCTGCTATCAGATAAGACAATTTCTTATTTTGTGTTTGTGCTATATTTTTGCATTTTGTCCTGCACTTCTGTGGGGGCCTTCAGGGTCCCCTCCGGGGGCTTTTGCCCTCTCAGTTTAGTCCAGCCACTGTGTTTTGTACTTTTGCTTTTTCCAGTTTTTTCAGTGGCTGCTGTTTTTGTTACACCAGAGAACTAATTTAGGTGGTAGAGGTCGTGTGATCTCAGGTGATTTTGAAATTAGTAGAGTTGGTGTTTTTCAGGGTTTTCTGGGATTTCAGTAAGTACCCTTCCTATCCTTTTCTATTTAGATAGTTTGGGCCCCAGCGTTTGCTCATACTATTTTCTTTCTGTGTCAGTATTTCCTCTTGTCTAACCGCCATTACATGTTTGGGGGCTTTCTATTATCTTTGGGGTTCTGCTCCGGGGCAGATAGCTTTCCTATTTCTATCTTTAGGTGTAGTTAGTTTCTCAGGCTGTGACGAGGCGTCTAGGACCAACGTAGGAACGCTCCACGGCTGCCTCTAGTTGCGGTGGTTAGTCAGGGTACTGCAATCTCATAGATTCCAACTGCTCTGGTGTATTTCCTTTTTTGCCTGCACTCCTCAGCTACCGTAACATAACACACTCCCTGACAGAAGTTATGTCGCTTATCCATGTTATGTAAATAAAAGCTTATAACCTGAAGCTAAATTCATCCATTGGTTGTATAAATTATTATTTTGAAAGCTGAAACCCTCCGAAATGTGGTTTAGGTTAAGAAAATAAATTGGCATAAATGCAGAAATATTGATCATTTAACCCCTCTCTGACATTAGACGTACTATCCCGTCCATAAAACCCGTGCCATTCTGACCATGGACGGGATAGTACGTCATAGGCGATTAGCTGCGCTCCCCGAGGGAGCGCAGCTAATCGCCGCCGGGTGTCAGCTGATTATCACAGCTGACACCCGTGACTGTGTGTCAGGAGCGGTCACGGACCGCTCCCGGCACATTAACCCCTTGCACACCGCGATCAAACATGATCGCGGTGTACTGGGGGCACAGGGGAGGATCGCGCAGTGTGGGGGCTCCCTGCGCGCCCCCCTGAGACCCTCAGACCAGCGCGATGTGATCGCGCTGCTCTGAGGGCTTCCTCCCTCCCAGGACCCGGATCCAAGATGGCGCTGGGGTCCTGGAGGGAGGCGGCTTCCTCAGTGCCTGCCGAGAGGAGGCATGAGGAAGCGTCCTGCACTGCCTGTCACATCGCTGGTGTGACAGAGTGCTGTGCACACTGTCACACCAGCGATCTGATGAAATACAGTGATGTCCCACCCTGGGACAAAGTAAAAAAGTAAAAAAAGTAAAAATAAACATGTGTAAAAAAAAATCCAAAAAAAAAAAAAAAAAAAAAAAATATTCCCCAATAAATTCATTACTTATTGTAAATAAAAAAAATAAAACAATAAAAGTACACATATATGGTATCGCCGCGTCCGTAACGACCCCCCCTATAAAAATGTCCCACTAGTTAACCCCTTTTGTGAACCCCTTAAAAAATAAAAAATAAAAACGAAGCAAAAAATCAGTGCTTTATCATCATACCGCTGAACAAAAAGTGGAATAACACGCGATCAAAAAGACCGATATAAATAAACATGGTACCGCTGAAAACGTCATCTTGTCCCGCAAAAACGAGCCGTCACACAGCATCATCAGCAAAAAAATAAAAAAGTTATAGCTCGCAGAATAAAGCGATGCAAAAATAATTATTTTTTTATATAAAATTGTTTTTATTCTATAAAAGCGCGAAAACATAAAAAAATGATATAAATGAGGTATCGCCATAATCGTACTGACCCGAAGAATAAAACTGCTTTATCAATTTTACCACACGCGGAACAATATAAACGCCTCCCAAAAGAAATTCATGAATTGCTGATTTTTGTTCATTCTAACCTCCCAAAAATCGAAATAAAAAGCGATCAAAAAATGTCACGTGCTCAAAAATGGTACCAATAAAAGCGTCACCTCGTCCCGCAAAAATTAAGACCTCACATGACTCTGTGGGCCAAAATATGCAAAAATTATAGCTCTCAAAATGTGGCGATGCAAAAAACTACTTTTTGCAATAAAAAGCGTCTTTTAGCGTGACAGCTGCCAATCATAAAAACCGCTATAAATAGTAAATCAAACCCCCCTTTATCACCCCCTTAGTTAGGGAAAAATAATAAAATAAAAAAAATGTATTTATTTCCATTTTCCCATTAGGGTTAGGGTTAGGGTTTCGGCTAAAGTTAGGGTTAGGGTTGGCGCTAAAGTTAGGATTAGGGTTAGAGTTTGGATTAGGGTTAGGGTTGGGATTAGGGTTGGGACTAGGGTTAGGGGTGTGTTGGGGTTAGGGTTGGAGTTAGAATTGGGGGGTTTCCGCTGTTTAGGCACATCAGGGGCTCTCCAAATGTGACATGGCGTCTGATCTCCATTCCAGCCAATTCTGCTTTGAAAAAGTCAAACGGTGTTCCTTCACTTCTGAGCTCTGCCATGCGTCCAAACAGTAGTTTATCCCCACATATGGGGTATCAGCGTACTCTGGACCCCAAGAGTTATTGTGAAATTTGTCCTATTTCTTCTGTTACCCTTGGGAAAATAAAAAACTGGGGCGAAAATATTATTTTTGTAAAAAAAATAAGATTTTTTTTGTTTTTAACGGCTGTACATTATAAACTTCTGTGAAGCACTTGGGCTTCATAGCGCTCACCACACATCTAAATAAGTTCCTTGTGGGGTCTATTTTCCAAAATGGGGTCACTTGTTGGGGATTTCCACTGTTTAGGCGCATCAGGGCTCTCCAAATGCGACATGACGCCCCCAGACCATTCCATCAAAGTCTGCAATCCAAAACGTCACTACTTCCCTTTCCGAGCCCTGACATGCGCCCATACAGTAGTTTTCTCCCACATATTGGGTATCAGCGTACTCAGGACAAATTGGACAACAACTTTTGGGGTCCAATTTCTCCTGTTACCCTTGTGAAAATAAAATATTGGGGGCGAAAAAATCATTTTTGTAAAAAAAAAAAGGATTTTTTATTTTTACGGCTGTGCGTTATAAACTTCTGTGAAGCACTTCGGGTTCAAAGTGCTCACCACACATCTAGGTAAGTTCCTAGTGGGGTCTATTTTCCAAAATGGGGTCACTTGTGGGGGGTTTCCACTGTTTAGGCGCATCAGGGGCTCTCCAAATGCGACATGACGCCCCCAGACCATTCCATCAAAGTCTGCAATCCAAAACGTCACTACTTCCCTTTCCGAGCCCTGACATGCGCCCATACAGTAGTTTTCTCCCACATATTGGGTATCAGCGTACTCAGGACAAATTGGACAACAACTTTTGGGGTCCAATTTCTCCTGTTACCCTTGTGAAAATAAAATATTGGGGGCGAAAAAATCATTTTTGTAAAAAAAAAAAGGATTTTTTATTTTTACGGCTGTGCGTTATAAACTTCTGTGAAGCACTTCGGGGTTCAAAGTGCTCACCACACATCTAGATAAGTTCCTTGTGGGGTCTATTTTCCAAAATGGGGTCACTTGTGGGGGGTTTCCACTGTTTAGGCGTATCAGGGGCTCTCCAAATGCGACATGACGCCCCCAGACCATTCCATCAAAGTCTGCAATCCAAAACGTCACTACTTCCCTTCCGAGCCCTGACGTGCACCCATACAGTAGTTTTCTCCTACATATTGGGTATCAGCGTACTCAGGACAAATTGGACAACAACTTTTGGGTTCCAATTTCTTCTGTTACCCTTGCGAAAATAAAATATTGGGGGCGAAAAAATCATTTTTGTAAAAAAAAAAAAGGATTTTTTATTTTAAGGCTGTACGTTATAAACTTTAGTGAAACACCTGGGGGTTCAAAGTTCTCACCACACATCTAGATAAGTTCCTTGAGGGGTCTAGTTTCCAAAATGGTGTCATTTGTGGGGGTTTCCACTGTTTAGGCAGATCAGGAGCTCTCCAAACACGACATGGCGTCCAGCCAATTCTGCGTTGAAAAAGTGAGACGGCGCTCCTTCCCTTCCAAACTCTGCCATGCACCCAAACAGTGGTATACCCCCACATATGGGGTATCAGTGTACTCAGGACAAATTGCACAATAACTTTTGGAGTCTTGTTACCCTTGGAAAAATAAAAATTCGGGTGAAAAGATCATTTTTGTGGAAAAAATATGATTTTTAAATTTTACGGCTCTACGTTATAAACTTGTGTGAAGCACTTGAGGGTTCAAATTGCTCACCAAAGATCTAGATAAGTTCCTTAGGGGTCTAGTTTCCCAAATGGGGTCATTTGTGGGGGTTTCCACTGTTTAGGCACATCAGGGCTCTCCAAATGCAACATGGCATCCAATCTCAATTCCAGCCAATTTTGGTTGGAAAAAGTCAAATGGTGCTCCTTCCCTTCCGAGCTCTGCCGTGCGCCCAAACAGTGGTTCCCCCCCACATATGGGGCATCAGCGTACTCAGGACAAATTGGACAACAACTTATGTGGTCCAATTTCTCCTGATACCCTTGGGAAAATAAAAAATTAGTGACTAAAAGATAATTTTTGTGGGAAAAAAATAGGATTTTTTATTTTCATGCCCGGGCATTATAAACTTGTGTGAAGCACTTGGGGTTCAAAGTGCTCACCAAAGATCTAGATAAGTTCCTTAGGGGGTCTAGTTTCCAAAATGGGGTCACTTGTGGGGGATTTCCACTGTTTAGGCTCATCTGGGGCACTGCAAACGGAACATGACCCCCATCAACGTCTGCATTCCAAAACGTTACTACTTCCTTTCCAAGCCCTGCCGTGCGCCCAAACAGTTTTCCACCCCCACATAGGGGGTATCAGCGTACTCAGGACAAATTGGACAACAACTTTTGGGGTCCAATTTCCTTGGGAAAATTCAAAAATTTAGGACTAAAAAATCATTTTTGTGGAAATTTTTTTTTTTTTTTCACACCCAGGCATTATAAACTTTGTGAAACACTTGGGGTTCAAAGTGCTCACAACAGATCTAGATAAGTACCTTAGGGGGTCTAGTTTCCAAAATGGTGTCACTTGTGGGGGGTTTCCACTGTTTAGGCGCATCAGAGGTTCTCCAAGCGCGACATGGCGTCCAATCTCAACTCCAGCCAATTTTAGTTTGAAAAAGTCAAACGGCGCTCCTTCCCTTACGAGCTCTGCCGTGTGCCCAAACAGTGGTTTTCCCCCACATATGGGGTATTGGCGTACTCAGGAGAAATTGCATAACAACCTTATCTGTCCATTTTCTCCTTTTACCCTTGTGAAAATAAAAAAAAGTTTGTAAAAGATCATTTTTGTGGCTAAAAAGTTAAATATTCATTTTTTCCTTCCACGTTGCTTTAGTTCCTGTGAAGCACCTGAAGGGTTAATAAACTTCTTGAATGTGGTTTTGAGTACCTTGAGGGGTGCAGTTTTTAGAATGGTGTCACTTTTGGGTATTTTCTGTCATGTAGACCCCTCAAAGTGACTTCAAATGAGAGGTGGTCCCTAAAAAAAATGGCTTTGTAAATTTTGTTGTAAAAATGAGAAATCGCTGGTCAACTTTTAACCCTTATAACTTCCTAACAAAAAAAAATTTTGATTCCAAAATTGTGCTGATGCAAAGTAGACATGTGGGAAATGTTATTTCTTAACTATTTTGTGTGACATATTTCTCTGTTTTAAGGGAATAAAAATTCAAAGTTTGAAAATTGCTAAATTTTCAAAATTTTCGCCATATTTGCGTTTTTTTCAAAAATAAACGCAAGTTATATGGAAGAAATTTTACCACTAACATGAAGTACAATATGTCACGAGAAAACAATCTCAGAATCGCGAAGATCCGTTGAAGCGTTCCGGAGTTATAACCTCATAAAGAGACAGTGGTCAGAATTGTAAAAATTGTCCCGGTCATTAACGTGCAAACCACCCTTGGGGGTGAAGGGGTTAATGGACACAGAACAGTCAGATTTTGGCAAGACAAAAGTTTTGTCGCCTGGTAATATAATGCACCCAATCCTAGTTTACATCCTCACGTGTGCTCAGTAAATTATAGGTTAATTAGAAGGTAAGTATAAAAAGAAACCCAGCACCCCAGACCTTCACTTGAACTGCAACTTGAGCTTTTACAACATGCCAAAAATCCACCCTGCGACCAAAGCCTTTATTATCAAGAGGCTGAAAACCAGATCCACTGCAGAGGTGGCTGGCACCTTTAATGTGTCTCAGCATCAAGTACAAAGAATTAAAAAAAGATTTGAAGAGACTGGAGATATGTTTGACAAGCCCAGATCCGACAGACCCCGGAAGACAACTGCTCAGGAGGAACGTTTGTTGGTTAGAAAATCCAAAGCAAGCCCCTCTTCCACTGCAGCAGAGCTCCAACAGGCCTGGTCACCTCAAGTCCCTGTGTCAACTAGAACAGTTTGTAGGATTCTGTCTCAAAATGGTCTCCATGGTCGAATCAGTGCCCAGAAGCCAGCACTAAAAAAAAAGGCAAATAAAAAACCGTATGGTATTTGCAAAGTCCCACAGCCTGCTAAACAGATGGAAGCTGGAAAAGTGGCAGAAGGTGGATTTCTCTGATGAATCTTCAGTAGAATTACACAACAGCCGCAGCAAATACTGCAGGAGACCTACTGGAGCCGTATGGATCCAAAATACACCCAGAAAACAGTTAAATTTGGTGGTGGAAAAATCATGGTCTGGGGTTACATTCAGTATGGAGGTGTGCAAAACATTTGCAAGGTGATAGGGAATCTAGGAGACCCTTTCTAGATTCTAAGACCCGTTTAAATGATAGAGCTTATAAATCCTCACATACATATCCCTTTAAGAAGTG
The DNA here is from genome assembly GCA_033576555.1 of Oophaga sylvatica. Lineage (NCBI taxonomy): Eukaryota > Metazoa > Chordata > Amphibia > Anura > Dendrobatidae > Oophaga > Oophaga sylvatica. The sequence goes on along the minus strand of JARQOD010000006.1, from coordinate 216,160,292 downwards.
TCCTCTCTCTATTTCAAAATGACATTATTTGCTGATTAAACAAAATGGTAGCATATGGTCCCCAAGGTCAGTCCACGAGCCCAAATGGGACTATGAGATAACCACCTTAATGACATGACACCGTTTTGATGACTGTAGCTAATGATAAGAAGTATGCGACTAATCAATAGAGTAATAAATATAGAACTACTAATGACTATAATTGGGGTCCACCAATAGAACATCTGTTGACTGGGCAAATTCTTCTATAGATAACAAATGGTCAAGCTGACATGCCTGATAACATGTACTGACAAGATGTACTTACTGTAATAAATGATTTACTAATATGTTCTGAAAAACACGATGATCTAATGCACGTACATGCTCTCGAGCAGGGTATATAAGCTGGCCCCTGAAATCCAATAAAGCTATGCCAAGTAATTTGAATACAGACGCTTGTCTTCTGTTTCATTGCTAGCATCACCTGCCTCGATCGAAGCTCCACCTATTATTTGGCAATCATCTGATATCCCAAAGGGTCTTCTTGAGACCACCCTAACAAAGGCAATATCAATAGCCTAAAATATCAAGTATTAGCTACCTCTTATATTCCAAATCTGCAGGATGATGGTGCTCAATCTCCTCCTGCTCTGTGGCCTCCTCTCTAACACTCTTGCACCCCTCCAATCTATTCTAAACTCTGCTGCCCGACTAATCCACCTGTCCCCCCCGCTATTCCCCGGCCTCTCCCCTCTGTCAATCCCTGCACTGGCTCCCCACTACACAAAGACTCCAGTTCAAAACCCTAATCATGACATGCAAAGCCATCCACAACCTGTGTCCTCCATACATCTGTGACCTCGTCTTCCGGTACCTACCTGTACGCAACCGCCGATCCTCACAAGATCTCCTTCTCTACTCCCCTCTTATCTCCTCTTCCCACAATCGCATACAAGATTTCTCCCGCGCATCCCCCTACTCTGGAACTCTCTACCACAACATATCAGACTCTCGCCTACCATGGAAACCTTCAAAAAGAACCTGAAGACCCACCTCTTCCGACAAGCCTACAACCTGCAGTAACCACAGATGCACCGAACCGCTGCACGACCAGCTCTACCCTCGCCAACTGTATCCTCACCCATCCCTTGTAGATTGTGAGCCCTCACGGGCAGGGTACTCTCTCCTACTTTACCAGTCGTAACTTGTATTGTCTAAGATTACTGTACTTGTATTTATTATGTATACCCCACCTCACATGTAAAGCGCCATGGATTAAAAGGCGCTATAATAATAATACTAATAATACTAATACATCCATCTCTACACCAAAGTTCCTCCAGGCAAAAAAGTTCAAGGTGCTGAAGGACTGGCCAGCCCAGTCACCAGACATGAACATCATTGAGCATGTTTGGGGTAGGATGAAAGAGGAAACTTGGAAGACAAAACCAAAGAATCTAGATGTACTCTGGAAGGCATGTAAGTGTATTCTTTGCTATTCCTGATGACTTCATTAATAAATTGTATGAATCATTGTTGAACCGCATGGATGCAGTCCTTCAAGCTCATGGAAGTCACACAAAATATTAAATATGATTCTAACAGCACCACAACTTCATTCACCAATGTTATGCAACATATATTTGTATTTTAAGTTATTTGTTTGAATATCACATTACTTTCAGGGGGCGACAAAACTTTTGTCTTGCCAAAATCTGACCATTCTGTGTCCATTAAATGATCAATATTTCAGCATTGATGCCAATTTATTTTCTTAACCTAAACCACATTTCAGAGGGTTTCAGCTTTCAAAAGAATAATTTATATAACCAATGAATGAATTTAACATCAGGTTATAAGCTTTTATTTACATAACATGAATAAGCGACATAACTTCTGTCAGGGAGTGCAGCACTTTGCATACTTTATCATTGCCATCCCCATTGGCGCTCACAATCTAAATTCATTACCACTATGCCTTTGATGTGTGGAAGGAAACTGGAGAACCCAGAGGAAACGCAAGTGACACGAGGAGGCAAATAATCATAATAATAATCTTTATTTATATAGTGCCAACATATGCTACAGCGCTTTACATTTCAGAGGTTCATATACAACTGTCAGAAGTAACATAGTTAAAGAGAATACAATAATTAAAAATAAAATAATGATGACCCTGCTCGTAAGAGCTTGCAATCTACAATGAGGTGGGGTAACACAAAGTACAGATGCTTATTTACAATGATCGTTCAGCCATCTTGAGGAAATAGGGGATAGATAAAGGCTGCATGAGCTAGTCACCAGCCAATATTTGTAGTGCTTTTGGGTGTGATGGACTTTGATGGAGAATTAGGTTCAGAAAAAATAGTTAATGGGCTATATATAATATATATTAAAAGGACTTTGATTAGGGAATGTGATAGGCTGCCCTAAACGAATGTGTTTTTAGGGAGCGCCTAAAACTGTATAAGTTGTGGTTAGTCCTAATTTCTTGGGGTAGAGTAATCCAAAGAATTGGTGCAACTCAGGAAATGTCTTGGACCCAGCAGTGGGAGGTACAGATTAGTGCGGATGTTAGTCGAAAGTCGATTGCTGGGCGCAAAAAATGGATAAGTCGATAAACACTAATGAGGGAGGACGTGCCACTTTGTGGGTGAGAACAAGCAATTTAAATTGGATCCTATAGTGCATGGGCAACCAGTGCAAAGACTGGCACAGAGGGGAAGCGTTCGAGTAAAGATTAGCCAGAAATGACCCTGGCTGCTGCATTAAGGATGGACTAGAGAAGGGAAACATAGAAACTCCTTGCAGATGTTGGAATTAGTGGGATTTGAACCCAGGACACCAGCACTGCAAAGCAACAGTGTTAACCACTGAGCCACTTTGGTGTGTTTATTTTTTCGCCTCACTATGCACTATAGGTCACCATAAATGCTAGCATCCACTGAAAGTTTTATTTCCAGAAAAATAATTTTCCCCGATTGCTGGAATATACCATGTCCTATCTATCTTTTCTCACGGACATGTGTCGACAGAGAGATATCTATCCATGCATGTTTATAGGAAACAAAAAAGATAGCTATTGAACAAGCATGAATTATGTACATATGGTCATCTTTAAACTAACCATGCAAATGAGATAAAAGTGAAATAAATTCCCTGAATTTGGTGTTATCAGTCAACATTCTACTTTTTATTTGGCCATTGTTAGTGCCTATTGTCAGATTTCATGGGAGAGTGGAATTGGCAATGATGGATTTTAAAATGTCCCCTAGGAGAGGTGTCTGACAGAGTCTTTTCCTTTATACTAACTGAAGTAATCATGCATGTTCGGCCAAGTATGCATACTTATGGTGGCATTGAGAGATGCAGCTATCTCATCTGGTGTACGGCCAGTTTTAGCCGTTTGTCAGCCACCAACATTCACAGAAAATATACTACTATGTGCATTCATAACAAATAATTACTATAAATTCAACAATTAAGAATATAATAAACTAAAATGAAACTGCAAAATGAAACAGAATTATCTGTTCCAATATGAAGAAGAATGCAGCTGTTGTTTAGAGATTTGGAGAACATTTCTGGAGACTAAGCCCATCCAAACTATCAGCAGATGTCACTACTTTTATATTTAGTTTGGAAGATATCAGTTATAAATTGCCATCTTAGTTCTGTGCATATTTTTCAATGTCAGAAAGAGCACTATGTAATTTTCCTGGCAGAAAAAAAGGGGGAAGAGAACAAATAGGGACTGGTTTAATTCCTGTAGAGAGTATAAAGCTGTTGTGTTCTTAGCAAGAAAGTCAAGAGTTAACCAAATATTTGTGTCTGTTATATTTCAGGTAGGATGGTTTGGAGCAATTATTTAATTTGTGGCTTCTGGTTGAGGGGTCACGCGTGTCAGTTTCTCGCTTGACTGGAGACTTCTGATCAATGATTTACTTGTTCATCTTCACTAAGCAGCTTTACAAGAAGTGATCCCATGCACACAGCTACTTAAAGGTTGTCTTTTTCTGCAGACAGCGCCAGAGTGTTCAGTATTTACTGTGACTGCCCTTAAGTCTCAAAAGACCTTCACATAATATTTTCTAAGACCTGAACAAAAGGTATATACCTGTCTGCAGCTTACTGCAATAATATAAGTTATATAATCAATAAGCTGAGGGTTATCCTTTAAATCCTTTTACAGAAAAAAAAATTACAGACATTAAAAGAATACAGTTGAGAAGTGTCAAAAATCCATAAAAATTAAATTAAAATGTATTATTTCATTTTTCTTTACTTTATCTTACCTAACTGCTTTCTCTGCTTCATTGGTGGTTCAAGGTTAGGTAGCAGCCAAGCACCAAGTGACCTTCCTCTTTTCGTATCTCCTAGTAGTTCTTTGCACATCCTGCACACCGCCACTGCCTCTTTTTGTCAGAGAGCCCCCCTCCTGATTAGTATTTACTCTACTTCAAAAGAACAAATTAAGAATTTGGTATGCTTCCTTCCCCTGTGGCAGACTCCCTCTGTGGTAATCCATATCAAGTTTCTCTGGTGGCCTGGCAAGTACCACTGATATCAACAGCCCAGGCTTTTTAAAGCTCACTCGGGTGTACATTTTCTGCTTGAGTATTGAGGTACAGTACACTGCTACGAAATGTTTGTCAGAAATTAAGCTTCACTTTCCATTTGGTTTAACTCCAGCCTGATGTCTATTTCATAAATTACTCTACACTTTAATCCAGCTAACATCTTCAATTCCAAGCTCAGTCCAGAAACTTTAGGTGTTATTCATACCTAGAACACAGCGATACCAGATAGAGCTCTCAGTCTTGGTGTTGTTCAGATATTTGTCTCTTTTATCCTGAGGCAGTCACACTCTCAACTGTGCTCTGTCAAATTGCTTGATAACCAAATCATCTCAACAATCCTGATGTCTGCAGCTTCAAATCAGCTGTGTCAAGTTTCTTGGCAACAAAATTGTCACAACTCTACTGTTCCTGTATGTAACCAAACTTCTGATAAAAGTTACCAGATCATCTATAACCGTCTAAATTTCCTGTGCCATCCACCTGCCATCTTGTACCATGGGTACGGAAAGTATTCAGACCCCTTTAAATTTTTCACTCTTTGTTTTATTGAAGCCATTTGGTAAATGCAAAATAGTTATTTTTTTCTCATTAATGTACACTCTGCACCCCATCAAGACAAAAAAAACAGAAAAGTAGAAATTTTTGCAAATTTATTAAAAGAGAAAAACTGAAATATCACATGGTCATAAGTATTTAGAGCCTTTGCTCAGACACTCATATTTAAGTCACATGCTGTCCATTTCCTTTTGATCCTACTTGAGATGGTTCTACTCCTTCATTGGAGTCCAGCTGTGTTTAATTAAACTGATAGGACTTGATTTGTAAAGGCACACACCTGTCTATATAAGACCTCACAGCTAACAGTGCATGTCAGACCAAATGAGAATCATGAGGTCAAAGGAACTGGCCGGGGAGCTCAGAGACAGAATTGTGGCAAGGCACAGATCTGGCCAAGGTTAACAAAAATGTCTGCAGTACTCAAGGATCCTAAGAGCACAGTGGCCTCCATAATCCTTAAATGAAAGAAGTTTGGGTCCACCAAAAGCCTTCCTTGACCTGGCTGTCCAGCCAAACTGAGCAATCATGGCAGAAGAGCCTTGGTGAAAGAGGTAAAGAAGAACCTCAAGATCATTGCGGCTGAGCTCCACAGATGCAGTAGTGAGATGGGAGAAAGTTCTGCAAAGTCAACTATCACTGCAGCCCTCCACCAGTCGGGCCTTTATGGCAGAGAGGCCTGACAGAATGCTCTCCTCAGTCCAAGACATATGAAAGCCCGCGTAGAGTTTGCTAAAAAAAACCGCATGAATGACTCCCAGACTATGAGAAATAAGATTCTCTGGTCTGATGAGATGAAGATAGAACTTTTTGGTGACAATTCTAAGCGGTATGTGTGGAGAAAACAAGGCACTGCTCATCACCTGCCCAATACAATCCCAACAGTGAAACATGGTGGTGGCAGCATCATGCTATGGGGGTGTTTTTTCAGCTGCAGGGACAGGATGACTGGTTGCAATTAAAGGAAACTTGAATGCAGCCAAGTACAGAGACATCCTGGATGAAAACCTATTCCAGAGTGCTCTGGGCCTCAGACTCGGCCGAAGGTTCACCTTCCAACAAGACAATGACCCTAAGCACACAGCTAAAATAACAAAGGAGTGACTTCAGAACATACTCTGTGACCATTCTTGACTGGTTCAGCCAGAGCCCTGACCTAAACCCAATTGAGCATCTCTGTAGAGACTTGAAAATGGCTGTCCACCAACGTTCACCATCCAATCTGACAGAACTGGAGAGGATCTGCAAGGAAGAATAGCAGAGGATCCCCAAATCAAGGTGTGAAAAACTTGTTGCATCATTGCCAAGAAGACTTATGGCTGCACTAGCTCAAAAGGGTGCTTCTACTCAATACTGAGCAAAGGGTCTGAATATTTCAGTTTTTGTTTTTGAATAAATTTGCAAGAATTTCTACATTTCTGTTTTTTTCAGTCAAGATGGGGTGCAGAGTGTACATTTATGAGAAAAAAAATGAACTTTGTAGTAATCCTGGCACGATCTTTGGTTTGGCATTACTGTGATTGACTGGCCTTACAGCGTCATAGGGGATATTTTGTGCACATTGCAGTCGGAAACAGTGTAGTGTGAGCGTAGGGAGAGTGAAAGGAGTGTGTTTATTCCAAAAAGCTATTTTAAGAGCTCATGAGGGTGAAGATTAGTTCTTCGTTAGGTGGCGATAGCGTAGGGAGAGATTTAATACAAGGCAGAGTGAAAAGCAGGCACCTGGGGGTTATCAGTTCACATAATCATTGCAAGTACATTGTGAAGATCTCTGCTATTTTGCATTGAGTGTTGTACAGCTCAGGCAAAAATTAAGAGACCACTTTCAAATGTTCTGTTTGTTTGATTTTTCTCTTTATAGGTATATTTTTGAGTAAAATGTAAATTGTTCTTTTAGTCTACACTGTTTGCATAATTATTAGACAGGTTGCATTTGAGAGGATTATTTTTATTATTGAACAACAATTATGTTCTCAATCAACCCAAAAGACTCATAAAAATCAAAGCTTAATATTTTTGGACGTTGGAGTGGTTTTTTTTTAGATTTGGCTATCTGTTTGTGCAGGTAACTATTACTGTGCAGAATTATTAGGCAACTTAATAAAAACCAAATATATATACCCATCTCACTGGTTTATTTTCACCAGGTAAACCAATATAACAACACAAAATTTAGAAATAAACATTTCTGACATTCAAAATCCAAAAAAATCAGTGACCAACATAGCCACCTTTCTTTACGATGACACTCAAAAGCCTTCCATCCATAGATTCTGTGAGTTGCTTGATCTGTTTACGATCAACATTGCGTGCAGCAGCCACCACAGTCTCCCAGACACTGTTCCGAGAGGTGTACTGTTTTCCCTCCCTGTAGATCTCACATGTTATGAGTGACCACAGGTCCTCTATGTGGTTCAGATCAGGTGAACAAGGGGGCCATGTCTTTATTTTTTCTTCTTTTAGACCTTTACTGGCCAGCCACGCTGTGGAGTATTTGGATGCATGTGATGGAGCATTGTCCTGCATGAAAATCATGTTTTTCTTGAAAGATACCGACTTCTTCCTGTACCACTGCTTGAAGAAGGTGTCTTCCAGAAACTGGCAGTAGGTCTGGGAGTTGAGCTTCACTCCATCCTCAACCCGAAAAGGTCCCACAAGTTCATCTTTGATGATACCAGCCCATACCAGTACCCCACCTCCACTTTGCTGGTGTCTGAGTCGGAGAGGAGCTCTCTGCCCTTTACTGATCCAGCATCGGGCCCATCCATCTGGCCCATCAAGAGTCACTCTCATTTCATCAGTCCATAAAACCTTAGAAAAATCAGTCTTAACATATTTCTAGGCCCAGTCTTGATGTTTTATCTTATGTTTCTTGTTCAAAGGTGGTCATTTTTCAGCCTTACTTACCTTGGCCATGTCCATGAGTATGGCACACCTTGTGCTTTTTGATCCTCCAGTAACGTTGCAGCTCTGAAATATGGCAAAACTGGTGGCAAATGGCATCTTGGCAGCTTCACGCTTGATTTTTCTCAATTCATGGGCAGTTATTTTAAGCCTTTTTTATCAACACGCTTCTTGCGACCCTGTTGGCTATTCACCATGAAACGCTTGATTCTTCAGTGATCACGCTTCAAAAGTTTGGCAATTTCAAGACTGCTGCATCCCTCTGCAAGACATCTCACAATTTTTGACTTTCCGAGTACGTCAAATCTCTCTTCTGACCCATTTTGCCAAAGGGAAGGAAGTTGCCTAATAATTACGGACACCTGATATAGGGTGTAGATGTCATAAGACCACACCCCTCCTCATTACAGAGATGCAAATCACCTGATTTACATAATTGGCAGTTGGTTTTCAAGCCTATACAGCTTGGAGTAGGACAACATGTATAAAAAGGATGATGTGATCAAAATACTAATTTGCCTAATAATTCTGCACACAGTGTATAAACTTCTGACAACGTCTACGAATTTCCAAGCAAAAATATTTGTATTTTTTTCTGACAAAGAAAAATGGTCAAAATTAAAAAAAAAAAAACATTGCTTTCAGACCTCAAATAATGCAAAGAAATCAAGATCATAATCATTTAATAACAGCAATACTAATTTTTTAACTCAGTAAGAGTTCTGAAATCAAAATTTTGTGGAATAACCTTGATTTTTAAAAACAGCTTTCATGCGTCTTGGCATGCTTGCCACCAGTCTTTCACACTGCTCCTGGCACAAAAATTTAAGCAGTTCTTCTTTGTTTGATGGCTTGTGACTATCCATCTTCCTCTTGATTACATTACAGAGGTTTTCAATGAGGTTCAGGTCTGGAGAATGGGCTGGCAGGGTTTTGACGTGGTGGTCTCTTAATTTTTGCCAGAGCTGTATAGTTTATGATTAGGAACAGACTGTGGAATTAGGGAGAGATAGGCAGGCTTTCATCCACTACAATACAATAAAAATCAGCTCTTTTTATAGGAAAATAATATTAGGTAGTACCAGCTTATAGAAAACCAATTTATTTGGAGCTACATAATATTTCTGCATAGCAGCATGTCAATTTTTTTTTACAGCTAAATAAAATTCCTCAGTGCTGGCATATAGTAATATCCTTTTAATAGCTAATTGCTAAATAATATTCCAATTGCTAAATAATATTCCTCGCCTATTGCTTAAATAGCTAATATTTATCTAGCAGTTGTGTGACTGGCGCAAAACCTGCTGAGCTATGGAAACGTTACTCTTTACCAGTAATTTCCTTGAGCCTGCTGTTGGTGTGCTCATAAAGGCAATCTAATAACTCCTCCAAAATTTCTATTTGTTAAATAAATAGTGTATCTTTGTCAAGCAGTTGTGTGACTGGCGCAATCCGGGCAGAGATAATCAAATGTCGCAATTTACCAGTGGCAATAATTTTCATTAGTCCGCTGTTGCAGTGTGTCAGCAAGGTGATATTAAAAAATACTAGTTTTCTATTGGTTTAATAAATAGCTTATCTTTATCTAGCAGTTGAGCAACTGGCACAATTTGGGCAGAGATAATCAAACGTCACAATTTACCAGTGGAAATAATTTTCATTAGTCTGCTGTTACAGAGTGTCAGCAGGGCGATATTAAAAAAATACTTATTTTCTATTGGTTTAATAAATAGCGTATCTTTATCTAGCAGTTGTATGACTGGCGCAAAGCCTGCAGAGAAATGCAAATGTGACTATTTACCTGTAATTTTGGTGCCATGTGTAATAAAGCTGATATCTGAAAAAAATAGCCACACATTGCTAGATACAGGGAATTTGTACATAAGACCTTTGTAAGGGTATTTGTGAAAAATAAGCCAGGAATTTTTTTTTAATAAAAAATGCATTCAATATGAGAAAGGGTGACATTAAGGGACGTGGATGTGGTGGTGCCTGCCAAGGCCGTGTGACAGATCAGAAGGTGACTGTATCTCGTTCTAGCTTCCTGTCAAAATTTGGTCTGTGCGTTACACCACTGATGAACCCAGACAAATGAGAGTATGTTGTGGGTTGGATGTCTACAGTGTGTTGACAAGCAGCACCACAAAGTCTTCCACATGGTCCATTTTCAGTAGTCTAGAGGCTGGATTCTGAATCCTCAACCTAGTCCTCCTTCCTCCCACCATCAAGAGTCCCTGGAGACATATGACTCCCAACACTGGCCACTCTGAGGAACTATTTACGTTTCCTTGTAATTTGTCAGGCCTCTCAATGTGCACTATTAAAGAGGGTCATGAGGAGGTGGAGGGCAATGATGCCTAAATATTTGAACACCAATGTCCAGGAGAAAGCAATTTTGGGGAAAGTTGATTCATGTCTGAAGAGGTGGAGGATAATCAAGACGCACAGTTGCCATCAGGTAATACTAAAATCGCAACTCAGAAAGAGGATCAGATTGATGAATTGGAAGATGATGTGGTCGATGATGAGGCCACTGATCCAACTTGGCACTGTGGGATGCCTAGCGAGCACAGCAGTGCAGAGAGGGATGGATCCATAGCACGAAAACAGGCAAGACAACTGTTCCACAGAGCCCCCCACTCGGCTAGATAACAGGCCAAGGCTGCGTTGTTCCCGAGTATGGCAGTTTTTTTCTGAAATTCCTTCTGACAAAACAACTGTAATTTGCAGCATCTGCCAAACCAAGCTAAGAAGAGGCAAGAACACTGCCAATCTGAGCACCACCTGCATGCAAAAGCACATAGCAGCCAGGCACCCCCGTAGGTATGCGGAATGCCTGAGTACAAAATCTGTGTCTGAGGGTGAAACCACTGCCCCTTCCCCTGTGTTACAGCCTTCCCAATCTGCTGTCCATGAAGTAGACATTGATGCCTCCTGCCCACAGCCTGCAGGTGCACAGACATAACAGTCAACAACCACATCCAGTTCATTGCTGCAGCGCAGAGTTCAGTTGTCCCTGCCCCACACGCTTAACAGAAAGCAGAAAAATCCAACCATCAACAGGCCCAAACACTGAACACTCACATTGCCAGATTGCTAGCCCTGGAAATATTGTCATTTTGGCTTATGGGAACTGAGTCTTTCCCTAACCTCTTGGTGATTCCCCGTTGGCACTATTTTTCCCTGTGTGCCATCCCCGCGTTACATAAGCACGTGTTACACAATATCAGCCATGCTCTGGCCAACGCAGTCACAGGAAAGTTCCAACCAACCACAGACACGTGGACAAGTTCTTGTGGATATGGACACTACATTTCCTTGATGGCACACTGCGTTAACCTGGTGGAGTCTGGGACAGTGTCAGAGGCTGGGACATCACACATCTGGCCCACACCAAGAATAGTGGGCACAACTTCCATCAGGGTTTCAGTTTCCTCATATTAGAGTTCCTGTCTCTCCTCCTCCTCATCCTCAGCAGAACTAGCCTCCCCATCCCTCTCCAGCTGGGAAGTCTGCAGCACTGCCTTGGCGAAGCGACAGCATGCTCTGCTGAAGCTCATCTGTTTAGGTGATAAAGCTCACAACACAGCTGAGCTGTGAAAGGGATAAAAAAACAGACCGATTAGTGGCTCTACCAGCTGAACCTCTAACCACGTCAAGTTGTGTGCGATAATAGTCGTAACTTAATGAGGGCTTTAAAGCTCGGTAAGCTGGTACATGTTCCATGCATGGCCCACATACCCTGACTTGCCGGACCTACTTGCCAAGGTATGCCATGTCAGCGCACATTTCTGAAAGTCATCTCAGGCATTTGCTAGCCTAGCTTTGCTGCAGCAGCACTTTAATTTGTCTCATCACTGACTGATTTCTGACCTGCAACCTTTCATATGTTGGCAAGTATTAGTGAGCAGCAGAGGGCAGTGTCTGAATTCCAGCTTGCCCATTCAGAGTAACACTCAGCCCTCACATATAACAACTGCCGAGTGGGCGTGGATGGCTGACATATGTGAGTTTCTTCAAAACTTTGAGTTCTGCACCAAGATGGTGAGCGCTGATGAGCTATTATCAGCGTAACCATTCCGCTGCTCTGTCTATTTAAATGTTCACCTCAGAATCTCAAAGAAGAAGCTTTGAATGCAGAGCAGATGGCCATGGAGCAAGATTTTTCAGTGACTGATACCACACAGCTCAGCCTCACACAAAATTCTCAGGACACATTGGGTGATGATGAGGAACAGGAGGAGGATGAGGAAGAACAGGAGTTTTTGGTCTGCGCTACAGAGGGGACTCCCAATCCCAGCTTCATGCCTGTCCAGCATGGACTGCCTGAAAAGGAGGAGAAGATGCATTGTGAGGAGGAGAGGATGTTTAGTGTTCTTCCTGATGAGGACACTGAAAGTTTAACTCTTTGTAGTCTGCCACACATGGCACAGTTCATGTCCAAATGCCTTTCCCAAGACCCTTGCATGAAACAAATTTTGTTCAACTCGAAATACTGGCTGTGCATCTTTCTTGACCCACGGTACAAGGAGAAATTTCCTTCTCTATGTCAGAGGTAGATGTGCCATTTTCAGTGCATGCATGCCAAAGGGGCGTTGTGGAAGACTTGCTAAAAATATTACCCTCAGACAACGCTGCTGGCAAAGGTACCAGCTATTTTCACCCAGAAAATTACGGGGGAGGGCAACGCACACCAGGTGCAACTCACAGGGGGGGGGTCCACCAACTGGGCCAATTTCATGAAATTGTCACATCAGCAAGGGCTATCTGTGAGTGTAATTATGATGAGGAGGGTTAAGTTGACCAAGATAGTGAAGAACTACTTAAGTGACCATACCAGCGTCCTTCCTGATTCTTCAATGGCTTTTAACTATTGGTTGTCCAGGCTGCACACTTAGCCCGACCTCTACTTGTACGCCTTGGAAGGGCTGCCATGCCCTGCCACAAATATGTTGTCTGAATCGGTTTTTAGTTCGGCTGGTGCAATCATAACGAGTAGGTGCACACAGCTGTCAATGGAAAATGCAGACAGGCTGACACTTCTTCAGGTTAAAGTCTTACACAGAATAATAATATGAGTAATGAAACATGCTCTACATATATGCTGCTAGTTCGTAAATCTTACCCACACATCCCTTTATAAGGGGAAATTCGACATAATACCTCTGTTAGCATACGCCATTTACTGATCATATACGCAGCACCCCAGTAGGTGGGGGAATATTTAAAACATTGGATTGAGGGTGAAACCACTAGCCCTTCCCCTGCATTACATCCTTCCCAATTTGCTGTCCAGGAAGAAGGCGCTGATGCCTCCTGCCCACAACCTCTAGTTGCACAACAGTCAGCAACCATGTCCAGGCTCCACCGCCTACAGGAGACAACGGCAGCAAAGCGGAGCTGGGTGACTTGATCATTCAACATGTGTCTGTGTGAGTGGTGCTATGTGTGTGTGTGTAGAGGTGTGTTTGAGTGTGCGGAGAGGTAAGTGGTGCTGTGTGTGTTGTGTGTGTAGAGGTGTGTGTGTGAATGTGAGGCGAGGTGAATGGTGCTATGTGTGTGTCTCTGTGTGTGTAGGTGGTGGAGAGGGCAATGATGGAGGTGGTGGGGGATAAGGCAATGGTGGAGGTGATGGAGAGGGCAATGATGGGGGTGGTGGGGAAGAAAGCAATGATAGCGGTGGTGGAAAGGGCAATGATGAGGTGATGGGGAAGAAAACAATGATAGAGGTGGTGGAAAGGGAAATGAAGGGGGTGGTGGGGAGAAAGCAATGATGGAGGTGGTGGAGAGAACAATGATGGGGTGATGGGGAGAACTATGATGGAGGTGGTGGAGAGGGCAATGATGGAGGTGGTTTAGAGGGCAATGATGAAGGTGAAAAGGGAGGGCAATGACTAGGGTGGTGTGAGAGATGGCAATGATTGGTGTGATGGAGAGGGCAATGATGCAGGTGGTGGAGAGGGCAATGATGGAGGTGGTAGAGAAGGCAATGAAGGAGGTAATGGAGAGGGAAATGATGGAGGTGAGGAAAGGACAATGATGGGATGCAGGGGGAGGATGACAATGAGGGGTGTGGGAGATTGGGATAGGAGGAAGGGGGATTTATAATGGACTTACAAACAGGGGTAGGGTAGGACGCTAGATATGGATGTAAAATAAATTGGGTGGTGGTGGAGGATGCTAAGCCCCTGATAGTGTCCTCCTCATCTCACAATTCATTGTGATGCTATCGGGGATCTAAAATTTATTGTTTTTTTTTTCACTTTTTCCCATGCTTTTGTTACCTATTTCCCCCCTTTAATACTGGTGAAATACAATGCAAGAATTGACATTATGCAGATTTTAATCTGCTGCAAATCTGCAAGGAAAAAATAAGCAGTGTGTGCATGAGACTCCAGGGATCTCATTCACTTTTCCTGTACAGTAAAACCTTGCATATATTCCGTGTGCACATAGCTGAACAGTTAATTGGGGAGAGTCACAGACTGAATAATGTATATCATTGGGAGTCAGAGGTTATAGTTAATGGGGGACACAGTGCTGCTTAGCACCTTATATTTTTAATGGTGCGTAGCTAATAGTTAATTAATGTTGGTGTACATATCTGTATTCGGGGGAGACACCTGTATGTATACAATGTAAGTGACCTTGTTATTTTCAGGGCTGAGAAGATTATCGTGACAAGACAAGTTGTGGCTGGGAGATGTTGACATGAAGGTCTGACCAGATGGAAAAGAAATAGGAGAAAGCGGCTCTTATCAGACAAGATGTCAGCGGTAAGTGTCTGGATGTAGATATTATTCTGTATCTGCACTGTGTGACGTGGAGTGATAATGTTTTTTGTACATTCTCACATTTGTGTGAAATGTCCGTGTGCTTCCAGGTTTTTTTTTATCAGATGGCACACGGACTTATAGAGTTTTATAGTTTAATTTACACATACATGAAAATCATGAATCTGAGTATGAGATCTGTGAGGGTCAGAGAATATTCTATTCTGATCTGATTTTGAGGATCCTAATAGGGCATGCTCAATACAAGGATGTAGCCTTATTATGTATAGCACAGTCCCTTAGTATATAGTGTACTCATTTATTATGTATAGCACAATCCCTTAGTATATAGTGTACACGCTTATTATGTATAGCACAGTCCCTTAGTATATAGTGTACTCACTTATTATGTGTAACACCATCAGTAGTTACATAGTTTCCTCTTTGATTATGTATAACACCGTCCCTAATTGGGTACCATCCTCTCTAATTATATATGGTGCCATCCCTTATTACATAGCTATCGCTGCTGTTATGTACAATGGTGTCTCTTACATAGTTTATTCTTGTTATTTTTATTAATCACAGCCCCCTCTTTTATTACATAGTCCCCTCTCTTGCTAGATATAAAATGACTGCTGATGGAGCAGACATTGACCAGATGACCAGTCCATCAGCTATTCCATTAGAAAAGAAGCTTTCCAATGCTCCATCAGCTGTCATTGCATTATACATCTAACAAGAGAGGATGTTATGTAATTAAGACAGGGTTGTATATAATCCGATATGTAAGGGACAGAGCTGTACATAACAAAAGAGGGCACTGTGTAATAAAGGATGGAAATATACATAATAAAGGAGACTATGTAATTTATATACATATATCTGTGGACATATGGCTGGTATAGTGTATTGGTTAAGTGCACAGCCACACCTCCATGACTGAAAGTTCATTTTCTCCCGGCGGCAAGGCTTTCCGTGTAGTGGATGCAGGGATGTAAAATGCTATTAAGCTACAAGATTAATTCCATATCTGCAGGCTAAGACTGTTTTGGGACATGACAGGTTCCCTTTCATGTGTGTTCTGAAAAATTTAAATGTATCACTTACTATCACTGGTATAGTGTAATGGTTAATTGCACGGCCTATGACATAGGATACTGGGGTTCAAATCCTGGCTTTGACCTGTTGGAAATAATATACCAGAAGTGGTCACGACTACTAACGCAATAGTGCCTACCTCAATAAAAATGAGAGTGTCACAAGCAAAGAGAGTCATGCCGGCTTGAACATCGCCCGGATTAACAAGATCTACGTCAGGTGTCAAAGAACCAGGACAATTTGATGATAAATGGGCTACTGGAACAAACCATACATGGACATGGCAAGAGAACCTGGATTCGATGAAATGCTACTATAATAGTTTAATGTCATAAAGAGAAAGCCATTATCACAACATTAGATGGATCAACTACACTGAAAATCCTGATCCAACTAGACAGCACTGCAGTTTATCTGAAACAGAAGATCTTAGCTAAACTAAATACCATCAATACCAGAGATCGACTGCCTAGGCTCAGCAAAGAAACAGTATGCTAGAAGATGCCAATATGTAGGGATTCCAGATTTTCCATTGAGCCTGTTTGCTCTTGTACAACATGGAATCTTGTACCTCGCCCTGTCCTGGAACTTCCTGTCTGTCCTGATATTTAAGTCCTGGTAGGGTGTTCCTCCATACTTGCCTGAGTATTTTGTTCCTGTTGGCTCCTGAGCTTCTGCCTGTTTTCTTCTGGATTCCCTGCTGCTGCTCGTTACTCGGTGCTCTACCTCTCCACGTTCAGCTGCCTTCCGTCCTCTGTGCGGCTCCTTGATCCTGACCGGGATTACCTATTGTCCGGACTTCTAGGAGCTACATGCCTCTGGAACTGCTGTGGTCAGTAAGAAATTCTGACATCATTCTCGCTTCTAGGATTGTGTCTGTTGGGCTGCGGTGCTGGACTTTTCACCCCAAAAGGTACTTTTAGAGACTTTCTCTTATTAACGCTCCACCTGTGTATAATAATAATCTTTATATTAATCATTTTTTATATAGCGCTAACTAGAGATGAGCGACTTTGGCTCCGGGAGGGTCGAGTCGGGTTTCAGTCGGCTCGACTTTTCCAAAAGTCGAGTAGAACGAAGTCGGCCGCCTATCGGCAGGGTTTCGTCAACAGTCGGAGACCCGACACCAATGCAAGTCAATGGGGACGAAAAGTCGTCAGGGAGTGGAGGACAGTAAACACACCTACAGTGCCCATTTCAATGCCAATGACATCAATTCTTATTACTTAAGCTAGGCAACCTTAATTTACCTTATAATAAAAGTAACACATTGAAAACTGGTGGTTATTTGGCTAAAGTTGTGGGGGGGGCAGGGCTGGCTCCAGGTTTTCGTGTGCCCCAGGCGAAAGAGTCTCAGTGGGCCCCTTTAACACATACCACAATTCATAATGCTCCGATACGGCAGAGAAATATAGGTATAGTACAATGCCAAATACTTCACTTCTTACATTACATGAATGATATCTATTGTAAATTTTACAATAGCTCAAAAAACGGACAGTATAGTCCTCCATACAGTATTATGGGCACCACATAGTGCGCCATTCAGAATAATGAGCTCCATATACTGCTCCATACATAATTTGTCCCATATAATGCTCCATACAGTATATGATGTGCTCCACATAATGCTCCAGTATATGATGGTCTCCATATAATGTGCCATACAGTATAGGACGGTCCCCATAGAGTATAATGAGCCCCACATATTGTTCCATACAGTATAATGAGTAGCATATAAAGCTCCATACAGTATATGTTGGGCCCCATATATTGCTCCATACAGAATGGACTCCATATAATGCTCCATACAGAATAGGCCCCATATGTGCTCCATATGATGCTCCAGTATATGATGGGCCCCATGGATGATGTTCCAGTGTATGATGGGCCTATAAAATGCTCCATATATAATGGGCCACATATAATGCTCCAGTGTATAATGGGCACCAAATATAATTCTCCAGTGTATAATGCTCCCTATATATTGCTCCAAACATTAAAAAAAATTGAAATACCTCTCCTCACTGGTCATTGCTGTACTCTGGACTCCTCAGCGTCGCCATCTTCCAGTTCTCTGCACTCTGACTGTTCAGGCAGAGGGTGCACAGACATGACGTAATCGCGCTCTCTGACCTGAATGTCACTGTCAGGAAACGCGGAAGACGTCACAGCGGTAGAGCAGGGAGAGGTAAGTAATGCAATAGCTGGGGCCCTGAGCAAGCAGGGGGGCCTACTCGTGGGCCCCTCATAGTACACCGGTGTCGCTGATGGCGGGTGGGCCCCCCCACCGTCAGAGACACCGGCGTAATATGAGGGGCCCTGTGCCAGTGCCATCGCCCACGAGTGGGCCACCCCACCTGCTCAGGGCTCCAGCAATTGCCCGGGTGTGCCAGGTGGTGACGCCGCCCTGGGGGGTACAGCCCAGTTAGGGAGGTGGAAAAACTGGCATATGTTGAGGTGCAGGCTGGACGTTCAGCAGCTGCAAATGAAGGAATTGGAGAAGTAGGAGCACCAGGAACAGGTTTTGGCTTACATTGCCGAAACAGCCTCCAACTCTATCCTCTTCTGAAGTTTCAAAAAATGCAAGCACTAAGTTGTCAATGCAGGCTCCTGGTCAGGAACAACACCTTTCCTTGTGTCCTTCACCCCCACCAAAAGTGAAGGATGCGGCAGGAAACAATTCAGATTACTCCATGGTGCTCTTTTCACATATCATGCCTGGGTTATCAAGTCAAATCCTGAATTCCGCAGTCCAAGATGAATGTGACATGGAGTGCACTGATGTACAGCCACTGCTACCTGATTCTACTGGTACATTCACCCAGAGCACAGCATTGCCCTCGCAGTCTACTGAGCCAGAATCTGACCCTGATGAAACTCAGTTGTCTCTTCCAGCATACGATACCACCTTACACGGTGACACAGAGGAAGGTGCAGATGAAATTGAAGAGGAGGTGATGGATGACCCAGTTGTTGACCCAGATTGGCATCCAATGGGGAAGAGGGTGCCACTGGCAATAGCTCAGAAGAGGAGGAGGATCCGCGGCAGGCATCAACCTCGCAGCTGCGGTTAACTGGCAGGCCCGTAGCAGTCCAAAAACATGTTAAAAAAGCAAAAAGAGTTGCAGGACAGCTTGGCCAGACGGTCAAATTAGTACAGCATTCAAGCTCTGAAAATTTATCCCATAGTAGGAAGAGTGCAGTGTGGCACTGTTTTGACCAAAATCCTATTGATGAGGCAAAGGTTATCTGTAAGACGTGCGGAAGGACCTTTAGCCGAGGGAAAAATCTCCAAAAATTGAATACCAGTTCCATGCTTAGACATTTAAACATAATGCACTTTCAAGCGAGGACGGACTACAAAACCTCACTTGCTTTGAACGCCTACATTGCCAAACTGATCTCATTAGAGATGATGCCCTTCCGTTTGGTTGAAAGCGCAGCTTTCCGAGAGCTCATGGCTTCCGCTGTCCCACACTATGACCTACCCAGTCGGCACTTCTTTTCTAGAAAAGCCATCCCTGCCCTCCACCTGCATGTGAAAGACCGCATTGTCCTTGCACTCAAACAATCAGTGAGTGGAAAGGTGCACCTCACAACAGATGCATGGGCCACACTGGGCTAATGAGATGGATGCAGAGTCCACAGGGGAAAGCGGCGGTGGGACAGTGCTGCCTAGCCCACGGTATAGGCAACAGTTGGCTGTAGGCATTCGACCCTCCTCCTCCACCTCCTACTCCAGAAGCGAAAGCTCGTCAACAGAGCGCAGTCGCACAAGCACTCCATCCGCAGCTGCGAGTGTTGCACACGAGGTGTCCCACTATCGATCAGCTAGTGGTAAGCGTCACCAGGCTGTTTTAAAGATGATGTCTTTGGGCGACAACAGACACACCGCAGAGGTACTGGCCGACTACTTGCAGCGAGAAACTGAGTCATGGCTTGGCAGTCTACATCTTGAGCCAGGCAAGGTAGTCAGTGATAATGGCCGTAATTTTGTGACGGCCATAGCCCTGGCAAAACTCAGACTCATACCTTGCCTGGCTCACACCTTGAACCTGGTGGTGCAATTCTTCCTAAATAATTATCCAGAATTACCAGCCCTGCTCCATAAGGTGCGAAGACTGTGCTCGCATATCCGTCGCTCGCCCGTAGACTCCAGTCGTATGCAGAGGCAGCAGCGATCGCTCCACCTCCTCAAGCTATGCCTAATCATAGACGTTGCAACAAGGTGGAACTCCACCATGCGCATGGTTGAGAGGCTGTGCGAACAGAGGCAGGCTGTAATGCATTTGTTGGAGGATACACGGGCAGGCGGTTTGAGGGCAGACATCGAGTTGTCGAGTGTGCAGTGGTCAAAGCTGAAAGACCTCTGTAAAGTCCTTCAGTGTTTTGAGGAATGCACACGACTGGTAAGCGCAGACGATGCCATCATAAGCATGAGCATCCTACTTATGTGTCTCCTCATGCAAACTTTGACGCGCATTAAGGATCAGGCGTCTCCAACTGAGGAGGAGGAGAGGGAAGCCTTCATGATAGTCAGGCATTGTCTGCTCAGGGAACTGTCCTGATGAAGTGGAGGAAGAAGAGGAAGAGGAGGAGGAGGATGAGAGGGACAATTATTTTGGGGAGGATGATGCTTCTCAGGGGGAAAGAGAAAATGTTGGCTTGCCAAGGTCAGGTACAGGGTTTGTGCGTGACTGGAGGGACGTGGAATTGGCAGAAAGTGCTCCTCCACCCACCACTGGCAGTGCATCATTGACACCTGGAACATTGACCCACATGTGTGGTTATGTCTTGCGGATCCTAAAAAGGGACCCCCGCATTGGAAAAATTATGAAGGATGACTACTACTGGTTGGCCAGCATCCTCGATCCACGCTATAAAGGCAAATTACAGAACAACATGCCACAGGAGAACCTAGAGCTAATATTGGCGAGCAAACAAGCAACTCTGGTAAACCGTTTGTTAGAGGCATTCCCAGCACATAGCAGCAGTTGGCTGGTCATCGGGGGTACAGAAGACACAGGAGTTCCTGAATCATTTCTTTTGGTGGCTTACCTGTCTGAAGGACGTGAAGAGCTATGTTCTCTCTTGTGAGGTATGTGCACACTTTAAGACTCCTCGTGTATCACCTACTGGATTGCTACAACCACTACCCGTCACCTCTCGCCCTTGGGGGTCTATTTCTATGGACTTTATAGTTGAATTACCTACTTCTGGGGGAATGAATTATATCCTGGTTGTAATAGATTGCCCTACTAAAGCTGCCTACTTCATTCCTTGTACTGGTCTTCCCTCAGCCCAAGAGACAGTAGATCTGGTCATTCAGAATGTGTTTCGGCTGCATGGATTTCCGGATGAAGTTATCTCTGATCAGGAAGTACAGTTTAAATCCAGATTGTGGAAGAGATTCTGTTCTGCGCTTGGTATTAATGTTTGTCTGTCTTCTGCATATCATCCTGAGACTAATGGGCAGACAGAGTGGACTAATCAGACTCTGGAACAGTATCTTCGATGCCATATCAGTCATTCACAGGACGACTGGGTGGAGTTGCTTCCTCTAGCAGAGTTTTGTTACAACAACTCACATAGTGCATTGACCAAGATAACACCCTTCTTTGCCAAACTGGGTTATCATCCTAGTATTCTTCCCAGATCCCCGATCGATGCACCAGTACCTGCAGTTCATGAGAGTTTGGCAGCGATGAAACAGAATCTGGAAACTCTGAAGGAATCACTATCGCAGAGGAGAGATATAAAATATCTACTGATAGATTTCGGAGGCCTGCAGCTATGTTCAAGGTATTGGACTCAGTGTGGTTATCCACGAAAAATTTGAAAATGAATGTTCCGTCACAGAAGCTGGGACAAAAATTCATTGGCCCATTCCAGATCTCTGGGCTTGTGAGTTCCATTGCCTGTCGTCTGAAGTTACCAAGGACCATGAAGGTGCATCCTGTGTTCCATATCTCCCTTTTAAAACCAGTGTCTCCGAATACTTTTCAGGGTCATATTGTGCCTCCTCCTCAGCCTGTGTTGGTGGACGGTCAAGAACAAGTTGTCGTGGAGAAGATTCTGGACTCCAGGATCCACAGGAATCAGCTACAGTACCTCATCAAGTGGCAAGGATATCCATCAGAGGAGAACTCTTGGGAGCAAGTAATATCTGTGTTCCTCAAAAGATTGCTCTGTTTCACCAGAAATATCCTGGAAAACCTGGTCCTGGATTGTCCTGAGGCCACTTCTAAGGTGGGAGTAATGTAAGGATTCCGAATTTTCCATTAAGCCTGATTGCCCTTGTCCAAGATGGAGTCCTGTACCTCGCACTGTCCTGGAACTTCCTGTCTGTCCTGCTATTTAAGTCCTGGTCGGGTGTTCCTCTTTGCCTGAGTATTTGGTTGCTGTTGGCTCTTGAGCTTCTGCCTGTTTTCTTTTGGACTCCCTGCTGCTGCTGCTCGTTACTCGGTGCTCTACCTCTCCACGTTCAGCTGCCTTCGGTCCTTTGTGTGGTACCTTGAACCTGACCGGGGTTACCTATTGTCCAGACTTCTAGTGAGAAGCTACTCACCTCTGGAACTGCTGTGGTTAGTAAGAAATTCTGACATTATCTCTTCTTGGACTGTGTCTGTTGGGCTGCGGTGCTGGACTTGAGTGGCACTTTTCAGCCCAAAAGATATATTTAGAGACCTTCTCTTATTAATGCTCCACTTGTGTATTGCTGGACTCCCACGTTTAAGTGCTCTGTGCATTCTCACTAATATTATTGCTTGACTTTCACGTTTAAGGGCCATGTGCTCTCCTGCATCATATTACTGTTGGACTGGTTCGTATTACCAGTCGCGCCGCGTTATTCAGTTTGCTGAACATTTCTATACTGTGCTGTGCACTTCTTTACAATTGCAGGAAGATCTCTGTTAGTTTTCTTTCTATTTCTTACTTTGTTAAACTTGTTTGCCCCAGCGTTGGTGTCGTTTTATCCCACGTAATCAGATTCCATACTACCCTCATAATTGTTATACAATAGAGCACTTGAATCATTACCTACCACCACCATAACTCAAACTAATAAACTGATCTATGCTACTGCCTCAACAATCATGGAAATGTTTGGCTATACAACCAGCAAGAACAACAGAAGTATGTTGGAAAAGAAGACTGGAGACAAAGATCAAGGTGACACGAAGGAAAGTCAGCAAACTAAAAGAAATACAGAAAGGTGTAAAGCTCAAGAATAAGACCAAGCTGGACAAGTACAAAGGCCTGACCCCAACTGACGCCCTAGAGACTGCTAAACAAAATCTCACAGCACTCGCTGCAAGACTAGAGAGATACACTATAGAAGCTGAGGCCCAGAAGATAAATGCACTGTTCTCCAATAAACCATCTAAGGTGTACTCCCAACTCCAACGAAGGCAGCAACTCCACCAATAGCAGAAACTGAACAATACTGGAGGAACACATGGGAGAAGGAAAAAAACACACAACACCAGTGCAATGTGGCTGCATGAACGCATGGCAAAGCAGATGGACCAAATGCTAGAAGCAGGCCACCACCGAGCTTCTCTAACACAAGGAAGAACAGTGTCCCATCCAACTACCGCCCAATAAACTGCCTTACAACAACATGGAAACTCCTGTCAGGCATAATAGCCATTAGGCTACAGAACCATATGAACCATTACATGAATCCAGCTCAGAAAGGCATTGCGACCAATACCATAGGCTCTAAACACCAGCTCCTAGTTGACAGAGCAGTCGCTCAATACTCAAGATCCAAACAGACCAATCTCATCACAGAAAGGATTGACTCCAGGAAGGCCTATGACTCAATGCCATACACATGGATCTGTGAATGCTTGGCTCTCTACAATGTAATCAGGAAATTAAAAACCTTCCTCAGAAACTCGATGGGGCTATGGAGAACAACATTGGAAGTCAACTCAAGACAACTAGCACAAGTGACCATCAAATGCGACATATACCAAGGTGATGCACTGTCCCCATTGCTGTTCTGCAAAGGCTTGAACCCCCTCAGTGAGATAATTACATAGTCTTGCTTTGGATACAAGTTCAAGGGTAGAAGCCAGATCAATCACTTCCTCTACATGGATGACATCAAGCTGTATGCGAAAAATGAATGAGACATCAATTCTTTGATACACATGACAACGATCTACAGCGAAGACTTTGGGGTGTCCTTCAGACTGGAGAAGTGCGGCCGCTTGGTAATAAAGAGAAGCAAGGTAGTCAAGACTGATGGAGTGGAATTACCAGCAGGGCACACAGCAAATGTACAGACATGCTACAAGTACCTCGGCATCCCACAGGGATATGGTAACCATGATGAGGAGGCAAGGAAAGCAGCAACATCCAAATACTATCAAAGGGTAAGACAGGTCCTGAAGATCCAGCTCAATGGGAAGAATAAAATCTGCGTTATCAAATCATATGCCCTGCCAGTTATCAGATACCTTGCTGGCAGAGTGTACTGGCCAAAGAGATGGAAGCTGCAGATGTGAAGACACAAAAGATCCTCACATTGCTTGGAGGTCTCCACCCAAAGTCTGACGCCCAAAGATTATATACCTGTAAGGGAGTGAAGGAGTATTCCTGCCTTGCCCTTACCCCTTAAGTGCTCCTAATGTATATATGCTAATGTTGGTAATGTCTATGTAAATATTTGTGGTACTGCTACATAGTAATATATATTACCGCTCACTGCTTCTGGTATTGCCACATTCATACATGTGTTACCATTCTCTGTAGAACTGTATTATATTATAGCGTTTTGTTATGCTCTTCATTATATATAATGCTGATGTACAGTTTAGGGAAAGTTAGGTGCTGTCTTCTGGGGACACTAAAGGAGGGCACCTTTGTATATAGTTCTTATACATTGGGTAAGTGTAGTTCTGTTGTGGGCCACTAGATGGAGGCATACTAGTGGGCACTGTTAGGAATAATTGGTAGGATGTTTATAGAGGGTTAAGACTAGCAGGGGCTGCCGGGTAGTAAGAGAGAAGTTTCTAGATAACTAGCTCGGATGGGGCCAGAGTGCCCAGGTGTCCATATGGGCTATAGGCCCAGACAGCCGGCAGCCACGCAATGGTCAAGTGCTGCAGCCCATGTTACCCACTGCCACTGTATATCCTGTCAGTGGGCCTGTACAGAGAAGGAAGATGTGGTGTCTTACAGCCTGGGCAAATGCTTTTAGGGCAGAAGTTGGCTGGACTAAGATGGAAGGAGTTGGAACTTCGAAGGGATCGGTACAGATGGGCCGGATGCTTCAACGGGGGCCACCAAACGTACTGATTGATAAATTCATGTCTGGGGCGAAACAGGCTGAAGGAAATGTCATTATAGCGAGGTTAGGCCTGGAAGAAACTGGGAAGCAGTCTAGTACGGTCCGGTCCGGGTGTGTACTGCACAGAAGTGACAATAAAGCAGGGAAAGATAAGGAAACAAGTGATACCCATGATGTACCAACTGTGGATGTAAAGTGTGAAGAGTTAAGTAAAGAGAATGTTCAAGTTATCCCGGACTGTGTCTCCATTACTAAGGGTTGCCTGAAAGACGGACCATCGCCGCCTGGGAAGAGCCCAGGGAATTCTGTATGTGGAGATTCAGGTATGCTAAATAGAAGAATACAGTTTACTGTAGGGGAAGGACGGGACACTGATGTTGCAATAATTCAGATCATGACTACAGTACCATCCTCCCTTTACATGCCAACAGAAAGGAGGGTGGTCGAGGCTTGATAAGCATCCAAGCCACCATCACAGATGAAACAAGTAATATCCAGAAATACATCAGAAAAATGGCACCAAAAGATGAGATGCTGAGAGAAAGCCTAAGGCAGCAACAACAGATCTGGAAGGAAGAACAGGAACAAGAAGTGCCATGGCAAGACAAGCCACTGCATGGGATGTATCATTGACAGATAATGGAGGTGGCTGACATGGAGAAATCCTACCAATGGCTGGAGAAAGCTGGAGTACGAGACAGCACAGAGGCACTACAGCAATCATAGTGGCACAAGAGCAAGAACTAAGTACCAGATCCATAGAAGCAGGAATACACCACACAAGACAAGACCCAAGGTGCAGACTATGCAAAGAGACCTCAGAAACAGTCAAAAACATAGTGGCAGGATGCAAAATGCAAGCAGGAACAGCGTATACTGAACGCCACAACCAAGTAGCGGGAATTCTGTACAGGAACATCTGTACAGCATATGTGCTAAGTCACCCTAAGTCCAGGTGGGAGAACCCCGGAAAAAATGATGGAGAATGAAAGGGCTAAAAGATCTAGACGGATAAGCAAGTGTTGGCTAACCAACCAGACTTTGTGATAGTAAACAAGGATCAGAAGACAGCAATGATAATAGATGTGGCAATGCCAAGTGACAACAACATCAGAAAGAAGGAATATGAGAAGCTGGAGAAATACCAG
Source organism: Oophaga sylvatica (assembly GCA_033576555.1). Taxonomy (NCBI): domain Eukaryota; kingdom Metazoa; phylum Chordata; class Amphibia; order Anura; family Dendrobatidae; genus Oophaga; species Oophaga sylvatica. The sequence goes on along the minus strand of JARQOD010000006.1, from coordinate 216,133,942 downwards.
GATCTCAAAGGAGAACTGAAGAAGATGAGGAAGGTGAAGGCAACAGTGATTCCAGTGGTGTTAGGAGCACTTGGAACAGTGACCCCTAAGTTGGGAAAATGGCTACAACATATCCCAGGAGCAACATCTGAACTCTCTGTCCAGAAAAGCACAATGCTGGGAACAACTCAAGCCTCTGGTAGAGGACCCGAGAATGAGAAAGGACAAAAAAGACCACCCCCAATGGGGTGTGAGAAGGAAGTTTTTTTATTTATAGCTTTGTCGCCATAAAAGGAGGGGGGCCCAAACACATTTCTTGCACAGGGGCCCCAAGCTGTCAGTATCCGCTCCTGCTTCCAGATGTCATGGCATGGGTTCTGTGTAGGAGTGTGGGCCAATGGCCTCATGATGATGGGTGTCAGTGAGAAGTGGAGAGTCCGTAGAAGTGATCTGCGAGGTGAATATAAGGATTTTTTTATTTTGTACATACTATGTTAATTGTTCTCTGGAGTCAAGAAAGAACACAGAGCATATTAAGGTATTAAATTAGCGGAAAATAACTTCTCTACTAATCAAATTTCCTGGTGAAAAATGTGCAAATGACTTCCAATTTTGCTTGTCAGCAGTTGAAAAATTAAAACTGTGCATAAGCAGACATGCATAAAATCCATATCCTACAGAATATACATAAGTCCTAATTTACACATTTTGGTTCTTGAAATACTGAACAATTTACCATAGTGGGATGTTCTGGAGGGAAAAAAAAACTTTGACTTGTGCAATTCCTTAGTTAACATCAAACAATCAGCAGACTCCAGACTCCGACTGATCATTCACTAATGGATATTTCCAAAATAAACAGATGACAATTTCTTTAAAAGGCGTGGTCTGGTCATCTCTTGAATGACTGCAGTCACGCTATACAGACTTCTGAATTTCAGCGTATTGTAGATTCCTATAACTTATATATAGCATGTATAACTGGAAATGATACATGCAGGACCCAAGTCCAAATCAAGGATCTAGTTGAATACTAAATGTCAGGGGTCTAAAATTGAATGATGGAATGGGTATTGTAGCCTGAAACTTAGTGAACTTTTTTAAAATTAATTTAGCTATTTACATATGTAAAATATATCTTTCCTTGTAAATTGCATCCTAAGCTTTTAACCCATTCTCGAGATGCGCCGTACATATACTGCTTTGCGGAAGCTGCCTTCCCGCAAACAGCAGTATATAGAAACCATGAGAACAAAAAAAGGGAGCTCAAGTCACAAATGTATAACTAAATAATAAGAGCCAAATGCAGGGAGTAGCAAAAAAATGTAATAAATTTTATTAAACAATCAAATGACTATGCTACAAAATCACACATGATATAACAATATTAAAAAACCAGTGGAAAAGATGATTAGACCATGATGCGATAACAGCAGCAAAAGTTAGTACATAATAGTATCCCTATTGGGTGAGAAAAGAGCATGTATGAGGGGAATCAGTAGTTGTAATGATGCCCAGTTATAAAGTGGTAAGCAGGTTAGGTGTCCCAGTAAAATAAATGCAAGTGCCTAGTATATTGACCCATAATGGGTCTCACTGAGAGCCGAACACAGTCGCTTTGTACCACAAACTACCGATACTCCAGCTAGAAATGAGAAGGAGCCAAGCTCTGTAAATATATGTTAAATCCTGTATTCCCACTCACCCATAATGGATAGCTGCTGGTCGCACCGAGGCCCCGACGCCGTTTCGCGTTTCCGCTTCCTCGGGGGGCAGTGTGTAAATGTGTCAGAGGATGGGTTTAAATAATCCCGGACATAGCCCAATCGCCAATCGCGCTACGCTGTGAGGGGGGTACGGGCTCCATAATAGTGCTCGTCGCCTAGAGGCGGGACATCCGGTGCTGGTACCGTCACTTCCGGCTTCACGGGAACGATGTGCAGGAACAAATGTACAACAGTGAAGGATTTGCATTTGTTCTTGAGGAAGCTTATGTTGAAGCGTCTGCACTCTGGGGCTCGTCAGGACACAGACCTGGATAGCACCACAGAACAAGAAGCCCTGCGTATTCTGGAGGAATTGGAGAGTGAGGGCTCTGGTATCCAGACAGGTAAATTTCCCCCCTCTATTCTCCCGAGGTCAACCACATTCCCTCCCCTATCTTTATGCCCTCAGATTGAGATTTTCTGTAAATTGGTCACGGATGATCTTAAGACCGTCCCCACAGGTAGGATAGGGGACAACTTGACTGATGCACAGAGACGTGCACTAAGTGATCTGAGGGCGCTAAGGGATGTGGTAATTAAACCAGCTGATAAGGGGGGGAATGTGGTCATTTGGCCAGTGGGAATGTATGAGCGGGAGGCCTTCCGCCAATTGCGTGACAAAGAGGCCTATTTGCCCTTACCCTCCAATCCTCTGTCTATTTTTCAGGGTGAGATTGCTATAATTTTGGATAGGGCCTTTACTCAGGGCATCATTACAAAAAAGGTTCTGGAGGGACTCTCTGTCCGGTACCCAATGGTTCCAACCTTCTACCTTTTACCAAAGGTACATAAGGACCCTTTGTTCCCTCCGGCCGCCCATTGTCTCTGGGGTGGGGGGACTTTGTGAACCCATTTGTAGATTTATTGATTTCTATTTACAACCTTTGGTGAGTGCTCTGCCCTCATACATCAGGGACACTACTGATGCCCTCTGTAAACTAGATGGTCTCTCCCTGGAGCAGGATATGGTGCTGGCCACGGCGGATGTCGAGTCCTTGTATACTTGCATCAATCATGAACATGGACTGAGGGCTGTTAAATTCTACCTTAATACAAGTGATCTGGATCCCTCAATGCAGCTGCTAATCATAGAACTGTTAGATTTTGTTTTGACTCATAATTTTTTCACTTTCAAAGACCATTTTTATTTGCAGAAACGGGGAACGGCCATGGGGCGGCCTGCGCCCCATCGTATGCCAATCTCTTTCTGGGTTACTGGGAGAGGGAGGTGTTTGGTGATGGGGCGGGGGCCGCCTCCCGGGCCCTGTCATGGTACAGATATATTGATGATTTATTGATTATCTGGCAGGGCACACAGAGTGAACTGCAACATTTCTTGATCCATTTAAACCAAAATCCCTATAATATTAGACTCACCTATAAGTTCTATGAGGAGCAGCTTGATTTTTTGGACATCCGGATCACTGTGACTACAACAGGTATTATACAAACGGACGTACACCGCAAGGAAACGTCCGTTAATTCGCTTCTTCATGCAACCTCGGCCCATTTGTCGTCAACGGTGCGGGCCATCCCGGTGGGTCAGTTTCTGCGGATCAGACGTCTCTGCTCCACTGAGGGGAATTTTGAGACGCAGGCGGCTGACCTCCGGGATAGGTTCCGCACACGTGGCTATAGTCAACGATCTATTAAAAAGGGCTATAATCGTGCTAAGGCATCTGCCCGTGGCCCCCTTTTGTCTAAACCAGTGTCTGTTCCTGAGGAGCCTCAGAGTGTAAGATTTATTTCCACACATAACAACAGATGGAATACTATTAAAGGGATATTGAACAAACATTGGTCGGTTTTAAAAACCGAACCAACATTATGTAAGTGGCTTCCTGATAGACCGCTCCTCACTGCCAGGAGGAGTAGCAATTTAAAGGATTTACTAGTGAATAGCCACTATGTGGCTCAGCCACCCTCCTCTTTCTTTTCAAATAGCAAACCCCGTACTGGATGTTTCCCTTGTGGTTCGTGCCTAGCTTGTCGTAACATCGAACGTACAAACACCTTTTGCTCTTCGGATGGTAAACGTGAATTCCAGATTAGGGAATATATTTCATGCAGAAGTGATTTTGTAGTATATTATGCCACGTGCCCTTGTGGCTTGATATACGTGGGATTGACGTCACGCGAACTTAGAGTGCGCACAAGGGAACACGTTAGGGACATTCGGTCAGCTGTAACGGCTATTGATGTGGGTTCCCTAAAAACCATACCACGTCATTTTAGAGCGGAACATGCCTGCAATCCCGATCTACTAAAAATAAGGGGTATTGATCGTGTACATGGTGGGATTAGGGGTGGTGACCTCAAACGGAAATTATCCCAATTAGAATGTAGGTGGATAGTCAGATTGGGCACCATGTTTCCTCATGGGCTCAATGAGCAATTGAGCTTTTCATCATTTTTGTAATTCTTTTCACTTACCATTAGTTGCTCGTCTTTTTTTGGTTTTCTTACCTATATTGTCCATTTATCCATCTTTTAGTCTCAGAATTTTTATGTGATTTTAATTTTGTGTTTTGTGCAGTTTTTTATTTTAGTGGATGATTCTTGTCTCCTTCCATCTTCGTTTTGGATTTCTTGTGGGTTTATATTTATCCTGTGCGTTCCTTCTGGCCCATAGCGGATGAAGAACTACCTCAACATATCGTCTATTCTTCTTGCCTCTCAGCCTTCAATACCATTGTGTTCCTTTTTTTCTTTCTTATTTTTGTACATTTCTGTATTTACTCACTATTGTACCATTTAATGTGCATTAATTGTGATTGATTGGTTAGACTGCATGTGCATTGCTGTTTATACTTATAATTTGAATGTGATATGGTCTCGCATGTACATGTACACATATGGGGTTTGCCACACTGATTCTTTTACAGCAATATTTCATGGGCGGATGGGGCTCCATTACCGTCGCCTTCTGTCGGTCCTTCCTGCGTGCCCCCGTCACCTATGGCATCTATAGGGAACGTTGTGCGTTGATGACGTCCTAGGAACATTTGTTCCTGCACATCGTTCCCGTGAAGCCGGAAGTGACGGTACCAGCACCGGATGTCCCGCCTCTAGGCGACGAGCACTATTATGGAGCCCGTACCCCCCTCACAGCGTAGCGCGATTGGCGATTGGGCTATGTCCGGGATTATTTAAACCCATCCTCTGACACATTTACACACTGCCCCCCGAGGAAGCGGAAACGCGAAACGGCGTCGGGGCCTCGGTGCGACCAGCAGCTATCCATTATGGGTGAGTGGGAATACAGGATTTAACATATATTTACAGAGCTTGGCTCCTTCTCATTTCTAGCTGGAGTATCGGTAGTTTGTGGTACAAAGCGACTGTGTTCGGCTCTCAGTGAGACCCATTATGGGTCAATATACTAGGCACTTGCATTTATTTTACTGGGACACCTAACCTGCTTACCACTTTATAACTGGGCATCATTACAACTACTGATTCCCCTCATACATGCTCTTTTCTCACCCAATAGGGATACTATTATGTACTAACTTTTGCTGCTGTTATCGCATCATGGTCTAATCATCTTTTCCACTGGTTTTTTAATATTGTTATATCATGTGTGATTTTGTAGCATAGTCATTTGATTGTTTAATAAAATTTATTACATTTTTTTGCTACTCCCTGCATTTGGCTCTTATTATTTAGTTATACATTTGTGACTTGAGCTCCCTTTTTTTGTTCTCATGGTTTCTATCTTATTTGGAGAGCGTCTCATATTATTATTATGTCTTATAAGTTATTCTTTAGTTCTTGTTATGTTTTCATAATTCCTATACTGTGTATTTTCACAGCTTTTTCGCTTGGACAGATGGACATTCAGGCACGGGACAAAACGTGGCTGACTAAACTTAACCAGGTTTTCAGTGATGATAAGACTGTGATTTTTAACCATGATTCTGAGGATATGGATAATTCAATAACTAAACTTAAAGGTCTTTTCCACAAAAGAACGAAATGGTGGTGGAATAAATCTTTCATGGAAAGATATATTGATAAGGGCCTGATCCCTAGGGGATTACGGGTGCAGGTTTTCCCTTCATTCAGTATTGACAATGACGAATTTAAACAGCAATGGGAGGAAGCCGCATCTATTTGCTCAAAAGCTTTTATGAAGTTATTAATTAAATCAAATGAGACTTCAATTGGGAGGGCAGAAATTGAAATTAAGGAGATTCAGGAGACATTGATTAAACAATTGTCGACCGAAGCCCTCCATAAGCTTAATACGGAACTAGATGCGGATTTAATTAAATGGGAGAAAGAACTTGTTCAGACGAAAAGTAAGAAATACCAAAGAGACTGTGATGATTTTAAAAATCAAAGGGTATATAAATGGCAACATATGAGAGGGAAAAATCGAAATCGCCACCCAATTGATCGATCCAGCTCTGTGTCGTCCCTCTCATCAGTGGATGACGAATCTCCCTCCACATCGACATCTACCATTAACTTAATGGAAAGATTGGGTTCGAACAGATTCGTCAGTGGTAGAAAGGGAAAGTCATTTAATAAACGTAAGATTACTCCACCCCAATCCATTGAGAAGAAAAGTAAAAACAATAACTAGAGGTAATCAATCTATCATCACATATTTTGACTGATATTCAACTTGAGGTCCTTCAATTGGGCCTCTCGTTTGTCCCTAATAATAACTTTGATTTTTTTACAACAGTGAAGGATTTGCATTTGTTCTTGAGGAAGCTTATGTTGAAGCGTCTGCACTCTGGGGCTCGTCAGGACACAGACCTGGATAGCACCACAGAACAAGAAGCCCTGCGTATTCTGGAGGAATTGGAGAGTGAGGGCTCTGGTATCCAGACAGGTAAATTTCCCCCCTCTATTCTCCCGAGGTCAACCACATTCCCTCCCCTATCTTTATGCCCTCAGATTGAGATTTTCTGTAAATTGGTCACGGATGATCTTAAGACCGTCCCCACAGGTAGGATAGGGGACAACTTGACTGATGCACAGAGACGTGCACTAAGTGATCTGAGGGCGCTAAGGGATGTGGTAATTAAACCAGCTGATAAGGGGGGGAATGTGGTCATTTGGCCAGTGGGAATGTATGAGCGGGAGGCCTTCCGCCAATTGCGTGACAAAGAGGCCTATTTGCCCTTACCCTCCAATCCTCTGTCTATTTTTCAGGGTGAGATTGCTATAATTTTGGATAGGGCCTTTACTCATGGCATCATTACAAAAAGGTTCTGGAGGGACTCTCTGTCCGGTACCCAATGGTTCCAACCTTCTACCTTTTACCAAAGGTACATAAGGACCCTTTGTTCCCTCCCGGCCGCCCCATTGTCTCTGGGGTGGGGGGACTTTGTGAACCCATTTGTAGATTTATTGATTTCTATTTACAACCTTTGGTGAGTGCTCTGCCCTCATACATCAGGGACACTACTGATGCCCTCTGTAAACTAGATGGTCTCTCCCTGGAGCAGGATATGGTGCTGGCCACGGCAGATGTCGAGTCCTTGTATACTTGCATCAATCATGAACATGGGCTGAGGGCTGTTAAATTCTACCTTAATACAAGTGATCTGGATCCCTCAATGCAGCTGCTAATCATAGAACTGTTAGATTTTGTTTTGACTCATAATTTTTTCACTTTCAAAGACCATTTTTATTTGCAGAAACGGGGAACGGCCATGGGGGCGGCCTGCGCCCCATCGTATGCCAATCTCTTTCTGGGTTACTGGGAGAGGGAGGTGTTTGGTGATGGGGCGGGGGCCGCCTCCCGGGCCCTGTCATGGTACAGATATATTGATGATTTATTGATTATCTGGCAGGGCACACAGAGTGAACTGCAACATTTCTTGATCCATTTAAACCAAAATCCCTATAATATTAGACTCACCTATAAGTTCTATGAGGAGCAGCTTGATTTTTTGGACATCCGGATCACTGTGACTACAACAGGTATTATACAAACGGACGTACACCGCAAGGAAACGTCCGTTAATTCGCTTCTTCATGCAACCTCGGCCCATTTGTCGTCAACGGTGCGGGCCATCCCGGTGGGTCAGTTTCTGCGGATCAGACGTCTCTGCTCCACTGAGGGGAATTTTGAGACGCAGGCGGCTGACCTCCGGGATAGGTTCCGCACACGTGGCTATAGTCAACGATCTATTAAAAAGGGCTATAATCGTGCTAAGGCATCTGCCCGTGGCCCCCTTTTGTCTAAACCAGTGTCTGTTCCTGAGGAGCCTCAGAGTGTAAGATTTATTTCCACACATAACAACAGATGGAATACTATTAAAGGGATATTGAACAAACATTGGTCGGTTTTAAAAACCGAACCAACATTATGTAAGTGGCTTCCTGATAGACCGCTCCTCACTGCCAGGAGGAGTAGCAATTTAAAGGATTTACTAGTGAATAGCCACTATGTGGCTCAGCCACCCTCCTCTTTCTTTTCAAATAGCAAACCCCGTACTGGATGTTTCCCTTGTGGTTCGTGCCTAGCTTGTCGTAACATCGAACGTACAAACACCTTTTGCTCTTCGGATGGTAAACGTGAATTCCAGATTAGGGAATATATTTCATGCAGAAGTGATTTTGTAGTATATTATGCCACGTGCCCTTGTGGCTTGATATACGTGGGATTGACGTCACGCGAACTTAGAGTGCGCACAAGGGAACACGTTAGGGACATTCGGTCAGCTGTAACGGCTATTGATGTGGGTTCCCTAAAAACCATACCACGTCATTTTAGAGCGGAACATGCCTGCAATCCCGATCTACTAAAAATAAGGGGTATTGATCGTGTACATGGTGGGATTAGGGGTGGTGACCTCAAACGGAAATTATCCCAATTAGAATGTAGGTGGATAGTCAGATTGGGCACCATGTTTCCTCATGGGCTCAATGAGCAATTGAGCTTTTCATCATTTTTGTAATTCTTTTCACTTACCATTAGTTGCTCGTCTTTTTTTGGTTTTCTTACCTATATTGTCCATTTATCCATCTTTTAGTCTCAGAATTTTTATGTGATTTTAATTTTGTGTTTTGTGCAGTTTTTTATTTTAGTGGATGATTCTTGTCTCCTTCCATCTTCGTTTTGGATTTCTTGTGGGTTTATATTTATCCTGTGCGTTCCTTCTGGCCCATAGCGGATGAAGAACTACCTCAACATATCGTCTATTCTTCTTGCCTCTCAGCCTTCAATACCATTGTGTTCCTTTTTTTCTTTCTTATTTTTGTACATTTCTGTATTTACTCACTATTGTACCATTTAATGTGCATTAATTGTGATTGATTGGTTAGACTGCATGTGCATTGCTGTTTATACTTATAATTTGAATGTGATATGGTCTCGCATGTACATGTACACATATGGGGTTTGCCACACTGATTCTTTTACAGCAATATTTCATGGGCGGATGGGGCTCCATTACCGTCGCCTTCTGTCGGTCCTTCCTGCGTGCCCCCGTCACCTATGGCATCTATAGGGAACGTTGTGCGTTGATGACGTCCTAGGAACATTTGTTCCTGCACATCGTTCCCGTGAAGCCGGAAGTGACGGTACCAGCACCGGATGTCCCGCCTCTAGGCGACGAGCACTATTATGGAGCCCGTACCCCCCTCACAGCGTAGCGCGATTGGCGATTGGGCTATGTCCGGGATTATTTAAACCCATCCTCTGACACATTTACACACTGCCCCCCGAGGAAGCGGAAACGCGAAACGGCGTCGGGGCCTCGGTGCGACCAGCAGCTATCCATTATGGGTGAGTGGGAATACAGGATTTAACATATATTTACAGAGCTTGGCTCCTTCTCATTTCTAGCTGGAGTATCGGTAGTTTGTGGTACAAAGCGACTGTGTTCGGCTCTCAGTGAGACCCATTATGGGTCAATATACTAGGCACTTGCATTTATTTTACTGGGACACCTAACCTGCTTACCACTTTATAACTGGGCATCATTACAACTACTGATTCCCCTCATACATGATATTTTCTCACCCAATAGGGATACTATTATGTACTAACTTTTGCTGCTGTTATCGCATCATGGTCTAATCATCTTTTCCACTGGTTTTTTAATATTGTTATATCATGTGTGATTTTGTAGCATAGTCATTTGATTGTTTAATAAAATTTATTACATTTTTTTGCTACTCCCTGCATTTGGCTCTTATTATTTAGTTATACATTTGTGACTTGAGCTCCCTTTTTTTGTTCTCATGGTTTCTATCTTATTTGGAGAGCGTCTCATATTATTATTATGTCTTATAAGTTATTCTTTAGTTCTTGTTATGTTTTCAAAACAGCAGTATATGTACGGCGGCATGATCGCACGGCCTCATGCTGAGCGCCAAGACGATTGTGTGTGAGTATCAGCTCTATGCGAATGCTGACACCCCATAGCAACTCCCACAATCGGTGCTAGTACCGATCGCGGGTATTTAACCTCTCTGATACCGCTGTCAGTAGTGACAGTGACATAGAGCAGCATCGAGCAGGGAATGGGTTCCCTGTGCGCTTCCATCAGGACAACGCAATGCGATCGCATTGTCCTGATGGTCTACATGGAGACCCCCAGACGTAAGATGACCGTGGGGTCCTTCAAGGTCCTGCAGGGAAAATGAGTTGTGAAAAGATGCATGTAAATAAAAATGGTATTTCTGAAAACGTCATTTTGTCCAAAAAAAATAAGCTGCCATACAGCTCCATCAGAAGAAAAATAAAAAAGTTATAGCTCTCAGAATAAAGCAATGGAAAACTAATTATTTTTTCTATAAAATAGTTTTTATTGTGTGAAAGTGCCAAAACATAAAAAAATCAATATAACTTTAATATTTCTGCAATCGCACTGATCCGAAGAATAAAACTGCCTCACCAATTTTACCTCATGCGGAACAGTATAAAAAAAAGCAATTCCTGAATTGTTGTTTTTAGTTCATTCTGTCTCCCAAAGATCGGAGTAGAAAGCTATCAAAAAATGTCATGTGCCCAAAAATGGTACCACTAAAAACGTCAGCTCATCCTGCAAAAAACAAGCTATAACATGAGTTTGTTGGATGAAATATGGAAAAATTATACCTCTCAAAATATGGTGATCCAAAAACTAGTTTTCGCAATAAAAAGCGTCTTTTAGTGTGTGACAGCAGCCAAACATAAAAACCTGACATAAATCTGGTATCACTGTAATCGCACTGACTTGAAGAATAAAGTTGCCTAATCACTTATACCGCACAAATCTTCTGTTGATTTTTTCATTCTGCCTCCTAAAGATCGCAGTAAGGCTCGGCGCACATTAATCTGCGCTCTACGCTGAATTCTTACACCGGGCTTTCCATGTAAATCTCTGAAATACATGATTCAGACATAACCCCCAGTGGAAAATTCCCTATTTTGAGGCAGATGGAGGCACTGTGGAAGCCATAGGACCTGTGATCCAGCAGTGTCCATTAGAGTTGAGCAAAACAGGTCGGTCAGATTCAAAAATTGCTGACTTTCGCCATAGCGTTAAGTCGGCCATGCAGTCGTTGACCCGAGCGCCAAAGTCGGTTTTCCCATTATGCTTGCAGACACCTTTTCTCAGCCAATGAGCAAGGACGCACACTGTGGGCAACGAGATGACATGGGCAGCGGCCACCACAATCTTAGAGAAGGGCATTGCAGTGATTGGCTTGCTTTGTGTGGCTTCAAAGTGGCTATAAAAGCCCTGACCGCCGACCGCCATTTTACTTCTGCTGATCTTAGCGTAGGGAGAGGTTGCTGACGCTGTTTATCAGTAGGGAGAGAGTTAGGGCTGGAAAGAGAAGTTCTTATGTGCTTGTGCTGATAGCAATTCTGCTGTACAGTCAGTGTGCAGTGACAGGGGAAGATTTTGTTGTGTGCAGCAGCAGAGCTGATTAATAGGCTACCTGCTAGCTGTATTGCTGTGAGTACACTGCTGTGTAGACTGCTTTTTACACAGCACTAATACTTTTATTCTTTTTTTCTGCACAGTTACCGAGCATTCATCTTTTCCCACACCGTATAGAGATGTACGCTTCTCACACAGTACCGTGTACCGACTGGTATGATGGACAAATACATGCTGACTGTCTGTGTGTGACTCTGGAAATATATAAGGAGATTTACAATTTTTTCACTATACTATATACACCTGGTTTCTGCTGATACAGTACCCTTTTTCTGCTTTTTATATTCTCGTCTAATCCACACTGAGCCTGGGAGCGTCTGTGTGTTACTCCGGAAATATATACAGAGATTTACAATTACCCCTACACTGAATACAGCTGTACACTTGTGCTACAGTACCGTTTTTCAGCTTTTTATATTCTTGTCTAATCCATACTGAGCATGAGAGCGTCTGTGTGTGACTCCAGAAATATATACGGAGATTTACAATTTTTTCACTATACTATATACACCTGGTATCTGGGGATACAGTACCCTTTTTCTGCTTTTTATATTCTGGTCTAATCCATACTGAGCCTGAGACCGTCTTTGTGTTACTACTGAAATATGTACGGAGATTTACAATTACACCTACACTGTAAACAGCTGTACGCTTGTGATACAGTACCCTTTTTCAGCTTTTTATATTCTTGACTAATCCATACAGGGCCTGAGAGCGTCTGTGTGTGACTCCAGAAATATATATGTAGATTTACAATTTTTTTACTATACTATATACACCTGGTATCTGGGGATACAATACCCTTTTTCTGCTTTTTATATTCTGGTCTAATCCATACTGAGCCTGAGAGCGTCTGTGTCTGACTCTGGAAATATATACAGAGATTTACAATTACCCCTTCACTGTATACAGCTGTACACTTCTGATACATTAAACTTTTTCTGCTTTTTATATTGTGGTCTAATCCATACTGAGCCTGAGACCGTCTTTGTGTTACTCCGGAAATATATACGGAGATTTAAAATTACACCAACACTATATACAACTGGTATCTTCTGATACAGTACCCTTTTTCTGCTTTTTAGATTCTGGTCTAATCCATACTGAGCCTGTGAGCGTCTGTGTGTTACTCTCGAAATATAGAAGGAGATTTAGAATTTTCCCCTTCACCTTATACAGCTGTACGCTCCTCATACAGTACCATATATCTGCTGGTATTTTGGGTACATTTTCCAAACATGAGGAAGTATGGTGGAAGAGGCCGCGGACGTGGGCGTGGGGGGCCAGCTGGTACTGATGGTGGTGGTGGTGCATCTGCTGGAAGTGCCAAAAGCACAATAGCACCTAAGGCAGCAGGTGTTGAGCCTGCATCATCGTCTGGCTCAAGAAGGCCTGGAAGGCTCCCTTTTCTGGGAGTAGGTAAACCGCTTTTAAAGCCATAGCATCAGGAACAGGTTTTGTCATACATTGCCGAAACAGCCTCCAGCTCTATCGCCTCTTCTTCTGAAGTTTCAAAAACTGCAAGCACTGAGTCGTCAGTGCAGGCTTCTGGTCAGGAACAACATCTTTCCTTGTATCCTTCACCCCCACCAAAAGTGAAGGATGCGGCAGGCCACACTTCAGATTACTCCATGGAGCTCTTTTCACATACCGTGCCTGGGATATCAAGTCAAATCCTGAATTCTCCAGTCCAACTTGAATCTGACATGGAGTGCACTGATGCACAGCCACTGCTAGATGATTCTGCTGGTACATTCATCTAGAGCACTACATTGCCCTCACAGTCTACTGAGCCAGAATCTGACCCTGATGAAACTCAGGTGCCCCTTCCCACAAACTACACCACCTTACACAGTGACACAGAGGAAGGTGCAGATGAAATTGAAGAGGAGGTGATGGATGACTCAGTTGTTGACCCGGACTGGCATCCATTGGGGGAAGAGGGTGCTGCTGGAAATAGTTCAGAAGAAGAGAAGTATCTGTAGCAGGCATCGAATTTGCAGCAGCGGTTATCTGGCAGGCCCTAAGCAGTTCAAAGACGTGTTAAAAAAACATCTTTGGGCGACAACAGACACACCGCGGAGGTACTGGCCGACTACTTGCAGCGAGAAACTGAGTCATGGCTGGGCAGTCTACATCTTGTGCCAGGCAAAGTTGTCAGTGATAACGGCCGTCATTTTGTGGCGGCCATAGCCCTGGCAAAACTCAGACACATTCCTTGCCTGGCTAACAACTTGAACCTGGTGGTGCAGTGCTTAATAAATAATTATCCGGAGTTACCAGCCCTGCTCCATAAGGTGCGAAGACTGCGCTCGAACAACCATCGCTCGCCCGCAGACTCCAGTCGTATGCAGAGGCTGCAGCAATCGCTCCACCTCCCCAAGCACTGCCTAATCATAGACGTTGCAACAAGGTGGAACTCCACCATGCACATGGTTGAGAGGCTGTGCGAACAGAGGCAGGCTGTAATGTATTTGTGGGAGGATGCACAGGCAGGCAGATTGAGGGCAGACATGCAGTTGTTGGGTATGCAGTGGTCAAAGCTGAAAGACCTCTGTAAAGTCCTTCAGTGTTTTGAGGAATGCACACTGCTGGTAAGCACAGACGATGCCATCATAAGCCTGAGCATCCCACTTATGCGTCTGCTCATGCAAACTTTGACACACATTAAGGATCATGCGTCTGCAGCGGAGGAGGAGGAGGGAAGCCTTCATGACAGTCAGGCATTGTCTGCTCAAGGAACTGTCCTGGATGACGTGGAGGAAGAAGAGGAAGAGGAGGAGGAGGAAAAGGGGATGATTATTTTTGGGGAGGAAGATGCTTCTCAGGGGTAAGAGAAAATGTTGGCTTGCCAAGGTCAGGTACAGGGTTTGTGCGTGACTGGAGGGACGTGGATTTGGCAGAAAGTGCTCCTCCACCTACCATTGTCAGTGCATCATTGACACATGGAACATTGGCCCACATGTGTGATTATGTCTTGCGGATCCTAAAAAGGGACCGCCGCATTGCCAAAATTATGAAGGATGATGACTACTGGTTGGCCAGCATCCTCGATCCATGCTATAAAGGCAAATTACAGAACATCAAGCCACAAGAGAACCTAGAGCTAATATTGGTGAAAAAACAAGCAACTCAGGTAAACCGTTTGGTATAAGCATTCCCAGGAGACAGAAGCGGTGCAGGTTCTACCACGAGCCGTACTGGACCAAACGGAAGAGGTGCTCTTGGTGCGCACAGCCAAAGTTTCGTTGGAGACAGGGGTTTCATGACCATGTGGTGGACTGATTTCTCGAGTAACGCTCACACGACTGGTAATACTGAATCGATTGCAACAGACAGGACACAACAGTTGTCAACTATGGTTCAAAATTACCTCTCCTCCCCATATCGATGTTCTCCCTCACAGTTTATTCCCCTTTGACTACTGGGCCTGTAAACTGGACACCTAGCCTGAATTGGCCCAGTATGCTTTACAGGAGCTCGCTTGCCCTGCTGGTAGTGTGTTATCAGAAAGAGTCTTCAGTGCTGCTGGATCTATCCTGACAGAAAGAAGGACCCGGCTGTCGACCCAAAATGTTGGTGTTCTCACCTTCATAAAAATGAACCATGCCTGGGTTTCAAAGGATTTTGTACCATCTTCCCTGATAACACATAGGTTGCCAGCAAAATGGCTCGCTTTGTCCTCCTCTTCCTCCAACTTCTCCAATTCCACCATTTGCAGCTGCTGAACGTCCAGCCTACACCTCAACATATGCCAGTTTTTCCACCTCCCTAACTGGACTGTACCCCCCCAGGGCCGGCGTCAGCACCTGGCGCACCCGGGCAAGTGCTGATTCCCTGAGCAGGTGGGGGGCCCACTCACTGTCAGAGACACCGGCGTACTGTGAGGGGCCCTGTGGCAGTGCTGGCGCCCACGAGTGGGCCCCCCCTGCTGCTCAGGGACCCAGCACTTGCAATACTTACCTCTCCCTCCTCCACCGCTGTGACATCTTCCGCGTTTCCTGACTGTGACATTCAGGTCAGAGAGCGCGATGATGTCATGTCTGTACGCCCACTGCCTGAACAGTCCAAGTGCAGAGAGCTGGAAGATGGCAACGCTGAGGAGTCCAGAGTAGAGCAGTGCACAGCGAGGAGAGGTATTTCATTTTTTTTAATGTTTGGAGCAATATATGGACAGCATTATACACTGGAGAATTATATATGGGCCAATCATACACTTGAGCATCATAGATAGGGCCCATTATATATGGAGAATTAAATAGGCCCATCATACACTGGAGCATCATCTATGGAGCCCATTATATATGGAGCATTATATTGACCCATCATACACTGGAGCATCATCCATGGGGCGCATCACACACTGGAGCAATATAAATGGGGCCAATCAGACACTGGAGCAGCATATACGGGGCCTATTATACACTGGAGCATTATAAATGGGGCCCATTATACATGGAGCATTATATTGGCCCATCATACAATGGAGAATCATCCATGGGGCCCATCATATACTGGAGCATTATAAATGGGGCACATCAGACACTGGAGCAGCAAGTACGGGCCCATTATACACTGGAGCATTATAAATGGGGCCCATTATATATGGAGCAATATATTGGCCCATGATACACTGGAGCATCATCCATGGGGCCCATCATAAACTGGAGCATTATAAATGGGGCCCAATAGACACTGGAGCAGCATATACGGGACCCATTATACACTGGAGCATTAGAAATGGGGCCCATTATATACAGAGCATTATATTGGCCCATAAGACACTGGAGCATCATCCATGGGGCCCATCATACACTGGAGAATTATAAATGGGGCCCATTATATATGGAGCATTATATTGGCCCATAAGACACTGGAGCATCATCCATAGGGCCCATCATACACTGGAGCATTATAAATGGGACACATCAGACACTGGAGCAGCATATACCGGGCCAATTATACACTGGAGCATTATAAATGGGGCGCATTATATTTGGAGCATTATATTGGCCCATCATACACTGGAGCATCATCCATTGGGCCCATCAAATACTGGAACATCATATGGGGTTCATTATTTATGGGGCATTATATAGGGTATGGAGCATCATATGGCGCACATATGGGGCCTATTCTGTATGGAGCATTTTATGGAGCCCTTTCTGTATGGAGCAATATATGGGGCCCATCATATACTCTATGGAGCTTTATATGCGACTCATTATACTGTATGGAGCAATATGTGGGGCTCATTATACTCCTTGGGGACTGTCCTATACTGTATGGCACATTATATGGGGACCATTATATACTGGAGCATTATGTGGAGCTCATCATATACTGTATGGAGCATTATATGGGGCTCATTATTCTGTATGGCGCACTATGTGGTGGCCATAATACTGTATGGAGTTCTATACTGTCCGGTTTTTGAGCTATTGTAGAATTTACAATAGATATCAGTCATGTAATGTAAGAAGTGAAGTATTTGTCATTGTACTATACCTGTATTTCTGTGCCATATTGGAGCATCATGAATTGTGGTATGTGTTAAAGGGGCCCACTGACACTCTTTCGCCCGGGGCACACGAAAACCTGGAGCCAGCCCTACCCCCCACAACTTTAGCCAAATAACCCCGTTTTCAATGCGTAACGATTAATTATTAAGTAAATTAAGGTTGCCAAGCTTAAGTAATAAGAATTGATGTCGTTGGCATTGAAATGGCCACTGTTGGTGTGTTTACTGTCCTCCACTCCCTGCCGACTTTGCTTCCCCATTGACTTGCATTGGGTTTCGTGTTTCAGTCAGACCTCCGACTTTTCCAGATAGTCGGCCGATTTCGTTAGACTTGACTTTTGAGAAAGTCGGGTTTCATGAAACCCGACTCGTCCCTAAAAAAGGCAAAGTCGCTCATCTCTAGTGTTCGTCTTTTTAGGATTACATAAAAGTGCCATTGGCCACAGTTTTGTGCACTTGTGAAAAGGACACCACTGAACAGAGGCCAGATGGAGTCCAGAGTTTCTTTGCTGCCTCATTATAGTTAATGGATCCATCGCGTGTTTCATCTGTCAAATCACTCAAAGATTTAGATGGAAACGCCAAAGTAAGTGCTCAGCGTAGAGTTCCGGATAAATGTGATCATCAATGTTTTGCAAAATGTTCCCAATACAAGCTTCAACTCAATCCACAAAAAAGCAAGCCATCACTTAGGTTAACAGAAATATACGGGGCTTCCACATTACTGGTAGCACAAAGTCTGTTGAAAAGCTAAATGGCTACTCACCCCCCAAAAGAAATTCAGCAAATTCTCCACTCCAAAATCAAAATGCCCCCTCCCTCCTGAGCCACAATGTACCTAAACCTCATTTATCGTCCAAATTTGGCATTTCTAAAGAGATGAAAGCCACCTAATTTACAGGTGCGTGTCTCCAGAAGCATGAGCTGGGCATAATTTACTGGTGACTGCAATGATACTTGTCCCTACAGCGTACTGGTCACTTCATCGGCAGTTTGCAATTTTCACTCAGCAACATCCACTGCTGCTTGTTTCTGGAGAACACCCATTGAGTCAAAATCGTCACTACATCTGTAGATAAATTCATAAAGGGTATAATTTCCAAAATGGGGTCACTTGAGAGGGATTCTGCTTTTCTATCACTTAGGGCTGTTTATATGGAATCCTCAAACTATTGTAGGAAAATCTGCGTTTTAGGATGCAAATAGCGTTCTGTCTCTCCCAAGTCTCTCCATATGGCTAAGTAGTACTGTGCAGCCACATATGGAGCATTGCCACGTTCAGTAGAAATTGTGGGACCAATTTTGGTGCAATTTTGACCCATAACCAAGTATGAAAATGTAAAACTTAGGACTAACACATAATCACTGCACCCCTAGATAAATTCATTGAGAGGTTTAGTTTGTAAAATGGGGACACTTATGGGGGTTCTGCTGTGTTGGCACTTCAGTGGCTCTGCCAATGTAACATGGCACCCTTAAACAAGTGTAGCTGAATCTTCACTATAATATGATGTTTCTTCCCTTCTGAGCTTTGCACTGTGCCTCAAAAGTAGTTTCCAATGACATATGGGGTATCGGTAAACTCAGGAGAAGTTGCACAACAAATTTTGGTCTCAATTTTCTCTTGTTACCCTTGGGAAAATACAAAGTTTGGAGCTAAAAAAGATTTTTGCAGGAAACAAATGTGATTTTTTTTTTTATTTTCCTGGCTTAAAAACTTCTGTGAAGCACCTGAGGGTTCAAGGTGTTCAATACACATATAGATAAGCTCCCAAAGGGGTCTAATTTCCAAAATGGTATAACTTGTGTGGTGTTTCCATTTGTGTAGGCACATCAGGGCACATCAGGGGATCTCCAAACCTGACATGGTGTCCGCTAATTATTCCAGCAAATTTAGCTTTCAAAAAGTCAAATGGTGCTCCTTATTTTCAAAGCCCTGCCAAGAGCCCAAACAGTTGTTTTCCTCCACATATTGGGTATCGGCCTACTCAGGAGAAACTGCACAACAAATTTTCTGGAGCAATTTATCTTGGTGAAATGGCGCTCCTTCCCTTCTGAGCCCTGCCGTGTACCCAAACAGTAGATTTCCCCAACATATGGGATATCTGCATGCTTAGGAGAAATTGCACAAGTTGTGTGGTCCATTTTCTCCTGTTACTCTTGCGAAAGTAAATAAAATTAGGTCTAAAGGAAAATTTTTGAGAAAGAAAAGTAAATGTTTTTTGAATAGTGTCACTATTGGGTATTTTCTGTCATAGATCCTCTCAAGATCTCCTTCTCGACTCCCCCCTCATCTCTTCTTCCCACAACCGCATACAAGACTTCTCCGGGCTTCCCCCATACTCTGGAACTCTCTGCCGCAAAACATCAGACTTTCACCAACAGCGGAGACCTTCAAGAAAAACCTGAAGACCCACCTGTTCCGACAAGCCTACAACCTGCAATGATCCTCAGTGTACTGAACCATCGCACAACCAGCTCTACCCTCTCCTAGTGTATTCTCACCCATCCCTGTAGACTGTGAGCCCTCGCGGGCAGGGTCCTCTCTCCTTCTGTACTTATTCGTCCCTTGTCTAGCACATATTTATTGTATCTGTCTATATTTTTCCCCTTTTCATATGTAAAGCGCCATGGAATAAATGGCGCTATATAAATATATAATAATAATAATAATAATATATGCCCCACAAAAGTCACTTCAAATGTGAGGTGCTCCCTAAAAAAATGGTTTTGCAAATTTTGTTGTAAAAATTAGAAATCGCTGTTTAATTTTTAACCCTTATAACTTCCTAACAAAAAAAATAATGTTTCAAAAATTGTGCTGATGTAAAGTAGACGTGTGGGAATGCTATTTATTAAATATTTTGAGCGATACGACTCTCTGATTTAAGGGCTTAAAAATTAAAAGTAAATATATATACTACTTACTGTAAACAGGGGGAAGGGAAAAACTAAACAACAATCACACGGTCTACAGTAAAGTGTATATAAAATTGCTTTTTTAGTAATAGAACAGGCAAGAGAAAGCGTGCTGCATAATGAGCTGTATTTGAGATTTTTTCTGCCCTGTTGATTGAAGTTCTTATCTCTTACACTGGTATTATCAGTTGCCTGTCATTTGCCTGACTTTTACTATTTCAGTCATTATTATTTTTGTATTTACATATGATATATGAGACATAATTTTCATACGGGTCTCTAATGGTCCAAGATGCCTCCAACATTTCGTGTGCATGTTGGTTCATGTATGTTTGTGCACACTTTCTCTTGCCTGTTCTATTACTAATAAAGCAATTTTATATTACTGTAGATCGTGTGATTGTCGTTTGTTTTTTCCCTTTCCCCTGTTTGATGTAATACATTGACAATCAGTCATAAGTCCATTATGCTGTACATGTGGGATGATAGAAACTCATGTATTTGTACCCATTATTGGGGTTAATGAGACTTATAATTTTCTTCTACTTATTCCTCCACATAAGTAATGTGTATCATTAATCTGCTCTGTTACTACTTAATGTAAGTAAAGGGAGTTCAAACAATCCGAGGTAGGTCCAGGAAATGGTGCAGTATGACAAATGGAAGTCAGAGACAAAGTCCAATACACGAGTCGAGATCAGGAAAGCCAGAGAGACAAAACAGTTTACAAGGAGCAGGCACAAGCAAAGTCAGGTCACAAGCAAAGGGAACCAGCATGCTTAAGTTGAAGCCTGAATAAGGAAAATGAACACAGGTGATTGCAGCACAGACCAGCACAGACAGACAGCCCTGACACAAAGTAACAAAAAGACAGAAACAGAGTGGAAGTCGTGACAAATATGTCAAGAGAAAATCAGTGGGATCCATTGAACCGTTCCAGAGTAATGACCTCATAAAGTAACAGTGGTCAGAATTATAAAAAATGGCCTGGTCAGGAAGGTAATATAGGCTTTGGGGTGAAGGGGTTAAGATAAAGTGAGCTCTTGCATGAAATGCCATAGAAAAAGTAACGATTAAAGATTAAATACACATATCAATTGATATGTAATATATGATAACAATATGATTAATCAGAATCTATTCAGTATGCACTATAGCTATATTTTATTTTATCCAAACTGCCCAGCAATACAAAAATAAAGAAACACTAAATGAATTTTATGTTTGAGATAAAAGCTTCAAGCAACAACAATATTACCTGAATATACAGAGAATTGAAGCCTGCTACTATCTCTTGCCCTTTTCTTTCTCCAGTGCAACCTTTACTTAATAAAATATATGACTCATTTTTATGAAGCTGTTTCCAAAACCAATAATGTAATATATTGGGATTTGCTAATATGAAGTGGAACACTGCTGGTAACACAGTACATATTGTTTTGTAGAACTTCACTAACTCAATATTAAATTCCAATAAGAACAAACATGTTTTGTTGACTCGAGCCATCTCTTGTTTACATTTTATTAACTGAATTGTGCTGAACAGATTACTGCGTACTTTTGTTAATCCTTGACATATTCTTTCAAACGTTTATTGACTTTCTAAAAAGTGTTGCTACTTTATTATTGAGAGTTCTACGTATAATCTGGAAATCATATAAAAGAAGCTGGTTTTAAAGTCTTAAATTCACTCGTAGATGCATTGTATTTAGTGATGAACGAGTATACTCATTGCTCGGGTTTTCCCAAGCATGCTCGGTTGTCCTCCGAGTATTTCGGTATACTCGGACATTTAGTTTTTGTCACCCCAGCTGCATGATTTGAGGCTGCTAGACAGCCTGAATACATGTGGGTATGCCTGTTTGTTAGGAAATCCCCACATGTATTCAGGCTGTCTAGCAGCCGCAAATCATGCAGCTTCCGCGTCAAAAACTAAATCTCCGAGCATGCCGAAGTACTCGGAGGACACCTGAGCATGGAAAACCCGAGCAACGAGTATACTCGCTCATCACTAATTGTATTCATTGAAAAGTTCATTGCCTTTTTTGCCTAATTTTTAGTAGGAAACACGGTTAAAACATTTTGCACAAAACCAATAATCATCTCTACTTTAGGCTTTAGACTTTATTTAAAAAAGTTTCAAAAATTGTGAGTATAAATTTATAGTTACATATACATATAGTTATATAGTTACATAAGTTGAAAAAGATCTAGGTCCATCAAGTTAAACCCTCCTACTGGAGTTCATATGTGCAAAAATTTGGGTATTCAAAAATGTCACAAATAGTGTTGAGCGTTCCGATACCGCAAATATGGGGTATCGGTCGATATTCGCTGTATCGGAATTCCGATTCTGAGATCCGATATTTTTTGCATATCGGATGCCGGAATCGGAGTTTTCCTGTAAAGTCAATGGGGAGTTCCTGTGTCACAGAACGAAGTACGTGACACAGGAACTTCCCGAAAGAGTTACTGTCAGTGTCAGTCGGGTCTGTCAGGACTCAGCACTTACCTGGCAAAAGATCCCGTTGGTCACGTCCTAGATGGCCGGCCATTACCCTCTCCCTGGCGGTCACGTTCAGCTTCTCGCGATAACTGCACATGACTGCTGGTTACTGGGTAATCTCGGCCAGCTGTACTCTCGCGACAGCTGGCCGTAAAGCAGTCTGGATGATGTCACCGCCGGGAATCTCCTCCGGTAAGCAGCTCTGCTGTGTCGGATGTCAGGCTGAGCCTAGCATCCAGATGTAGCAGAGCTGGACTCGTCGTGGGACACTCGTGATTTTGGACTGCGTCGGACAGGGAGTATTTGTGTTGGTTTGTTACTTTTGTTTTTTTACAGGAGATCGATGGCGTCGCAGGATGAGAGTACAATTAAAATAATGAAAACTGTGTTGTGTATTATTTCATTAAAAGACTTTATTCTGGCTGTGTCTTTTTTTAAAAATTTACAAACTTATTGACGCCTCTCCATTATTAACCGGGCTTATTGTCACCGTTTAATCAAAGGTGACATTAACCCTTTATTACCCCACTTGCCACCGCTACAGGGCAAGTGGGAAGAGTCGGGTAAAGTGCCACAATTGGCGCATCTTTGGATTCGCCAATTGTGGGGCTGCTGCAGCCAGGTATTTTTAGGCTGTTGAGGGCCAAAATCCATGGACCTTGACAGTCTTTTAATACCAGGCCGCAGCAGTCTTCTCTTGGCTGGTTAACAAAAATAGGGGGACCCCCACAGTTTTTTTTTTTCGAGGGGATTCCTCGACGTCACTGATGCTGTGCGGTGTCCCTGGCTGACCTGAAGTGAAAGTGGGAAGCAATCAATTAAGCTTCCCAGCTAACCACTTCCTCTCCTGTCAGCCAGGAGAAGAGATGATTCATTCGGGGGTTTACTGCGAGGCTGGCAGCATTAGCTGCGGTCCCTGCAGTAAACGTTAACCCTTTCACAAGGATTACATCGGGGGACCTGACTGTGCATCGGATAGGTAAGAATAATGTTGCTTTATTATTTTATTTTTATCACAGGAGAACAAGGGAATCGAGGATTACCAGTACAATAAAATATGGTCAAAAACTGTGTATTTATTTCATTAAAATGATTTTTCATTAATGTGTGTGCGATTTTTTTTATTTCATGCAATAGGATTAATAATTGATAGTTGTCTAATTGACAGCTCTCAATTATTAACCTGGCTTAAAGTCACTTTTAAATAGCAAGGTGGCTTAAACCCATTATTAACCCATTCGCCACCACTACAGGGCAATGGGAATAGACAAGCTAAGTGCCAGAAAGGGCAAATCTAATTATAGATTTGCCTTTTCTGGGGTGTCTGGGGGCAGATGTTAGCAGCCAGGGGGGGCCAAAAAATAATGGTCCCTCTCTGGGCTATTATTATCTGCCCCCACTCACTGGCTTTGTCTGTCTGGTTGAGAAAATAGGACGGGAGCCCACACATTTTTTTTCAACAATTTTACACCTCATATATATATATACATGTCATTGTCACACATATATATAAATATATATATTTATAGTACATACACTTCTACATAGTATAATAGCTGCTTAATTCAATTGCCGGCTTTTGTAAAATTACAGACCCAACATGAAATGACACATGGTTTACATAGAGTTAACCATGTCATTTCATGTAGTTTGATATATGGTTTTCACTAACAATTACATGAGTGTATGTGTGCAAAATTTCACACATGTAGGGGTTAATTAAAGGTGTAAATTCATAGAAAAAATGTGTTTTTTTACAATGAATTTACACCTTTAATTAACCCCTACATGTGTGAAATTTTGCACACATACACTCATGTAATTGTTAGTGAAAACCATATATCAAACTGCATGAAATGACATGGTTAACTCTATGTAAACCATGTGTCATTTCATGTCGGGTGCTTCTGTAATTCCACAAAAGCCGGCATTGCCCGGCAATTGAATTAGCGGCTATTTTACTATGTAGAAGTGTATGAACTATAAATATATGTATATATATATATATATATATATATATATATATATGTCACAATGACATGTAAATATATATATATATATATATATATATATTCTATGTGTGTTTATATAGTGTTTACAAGGAAAGAAAGGGTTTATTTTAATTACGCTATTTCTGTCCCATTGACTTGCATTGGTTTCTGGTATCGGAATCGGCGATACACGATAATTTTTGGTTATTGGTCCGATCAAATCCGACTTCTTGATATCGGGCAGTATCCCTCAACACTAGTCACAAATGATGAAACAAGTAAAAAAACTGATACCTCACCCACAATGACAAAACAGAAGAAAAAAAAACAGGTGAACAAATAAATAGTAAACAGGTAGGTGATACAATCAGCGAATTAGAGTTAGCATGATAAGGGTGCTAGTTCCTCTGGAGCTAACCACTGAGGTCATATAGACCAGTGATAGACAGAGTAAAGGAACTGTACAGCTAAAAGCACGTGGAGATGCTTCAAATGGGATTTATTGATAGTATTCTATATACAATGGTTACACCACGCCGTCGCTAAGTACAATATTACATAATGCTTTGGATGAAAAACCGTTCATCAGACATATAGGCTATGTTCTCTGCATATAGGTCAAGGGGATCCAGGATTCAAGGTGGATTTCCAGCAAACAGGGACAACCAGGATCTAATTCTATCAAGGCCTGCGGCATGCGATCTTGATAAAGTTGTTGATACAGTTGGATTCTGGTCGTCACTGTTTGAAGGAAGTCCACCTCATACCTTGGTTTCTCTTAATGAAGGGTTTTTCACGCAAAACCTTATGTAATATTGTACTTAACACAGTGTAATCAGTGGATATGAAATAATGTCAATAAATACCATTTGAAGCAAATCCGTGTGAATTTAGCTGTGCAGTTCCTTCACTCTGCCTTCTAACAACTAAATAGTGACTTTATAAAAGCAGAAAAACAAGTGGAAAATACACAAACTAGACAAAAAAGACACTAAAACAATGATGAATTGGTCCCACAATCACTCAAGATGAGGACTGATATACATTTGCAAAAAGTTTTGCGACATTATGAAAAGTATCAAATACTGAATCAGATGAAACCTCTGAAAACCCTAAACCACACTTAATATGTCAAACTAATAATATAATAATAATAATAATCTTTATTTATATAGCGCCATCATATTCCGCAGCGCTTTACAGTTTAACAGTTTCAAAACACAAGTCATAAGTAACAACGTTAACAATACAGTAATTAAAGCAGAGTAAGACGGCCCTGCTCGTGAGAGCTTACAATCTACAATGAGGTGGGGGAGATACAAAGTACAGGTGTATATATACAATGGTGCATTTACAATGATGGTCCAGCCATCTTGAGGTAGTGAGGGATGGATGGAGATAGTGAATGGGCTACACACACACACACTTACACAGAGAATGACTTTGATTAGTGAATGTGATAGGCCGCTCTGAACAGATGTGTTTTGAGGGAGCGCCTGAAACCATGCAAATTGTGGATAGTCCTAATTTCTTGGGGTAGAGCATTCCAGAGGATTGGCGCAGTGCGGGAGAAGTCTTGGAGTCGGGAGTGGGAGGTACGGATTAGTGCAGAGGTTAGTCGAAAGTCGTTTGCAGAGCGCAGCAGTCGGTTAGGCCGATAGATAGAAATGAGGGAGGAGATGTAGGGGGGTGCTGCAGTGTGGAGAGCTTTGTGGGTGAGAACAAGTACTTTGAATTGGATCCTATAATGAATGGGCAGCCAGTGTAAGGACTGGCGAAGAGCGGACGCGTCCGAGTACCGATTAGCCAGATGGATGACCCTGGCTGCTGTATTAAGGATGGACTGGAGAGGGGATAGTCGAGTAATGGGGAGGCCAAGTAATAGAGCGTTGCAGTAGTCCAGACGGGAGTGGATCAATGCTACAGTGAGGGTTTTTGTTGTTTCCATGGTGAGAAAAGGGCGGATTCTAGAGATGTTCTTTAGGTGTAGGCGGCAAGAGCGGGCAAGAGATTGTATATGGGAGGTGAAGGAGAGATTGGTGTCAAACATAACACCCAGACAGCGAGCCTGCTGCCGGGGTGTTATTATGGTGCCGCCCACTGAGAGGGAAATGTCAGATTTAGGGAGGTTAGTAGACGGCGGGAGCAGAAGAAATTCAGTTTTGGAGAGGTTAAGTTTCAGATAGAGAGCAGACATGATGTTGGAGACTGCGGACAGACAGTCGGTGGCGTTCTGTAGTACAGCGGGGGTAAGGTCGGGGGATGACGTGTATAATTGTGTGTCATCAGCATAAAGATGGTACTGAAAGCCAAATCTGCTGATGGTCTGTCCAATTGGGGCGGTGTAGAGAGAGAAGAGAAGGGGGCCAAGGACTGAGCCCTGGGGTACACCGACAGTGAGAGGAAGAGGAGATGAAGTGGAGCCAGAGAACGAAACACTGAAGGAGCGGTCAGAAAGATAGGAGGAGAACCAGGAGAGAACAGTGTCCTTAATACCTAGTGACTGGAGCCTAGACAGTAGGAGACGGTGGTCAACCATGTCGAAAGCTGCAGAAAGGTCGAGTAGAATGAGCAGAGAGTGGTCGCCGTTACGTTTTGCTGTCAGAAGGTCATTGGTCACTTTGATGAGTGCAGTTTCAGTCGAATGTAGGGGTCGGAAGCCAGACTGTGAAGGGTCTAGGAGGGAGTGAGTGGAGAGGTAACGGGTGAGGCGGGAGTAGGAGTAGACTAGGCGCTCCAAAAGTTTAGAGATGAAGGGGAGATTGGAGACCGGTCTGTAGTTGTTTGTGCAGGAAGGGTCAAGAGCGGGGGTTTCTTTAGTAGTGGAGTAATGATGGAGTGTTTGAAGGAGGATGGGAAAATGCCAGAGGAGAGTGAGAGATTGAAGATTGTAGTTAGGTGAGCTGTGACAACAGGAGAGAGAGACTGGAGGAGATGTGAGGGGATGGGGTCGGTAGTGCATGTAGTCGGACGAGAGGAAGAGAGGAGTCTGGAGACTTCTTCTTCTGTGATGGGATCAAATGTGGAAATTGAGCCAGGGGAGATGCAGGGAGGGATGGGAGTCACAGCACTTGGTGATTGAGAGCAGATTTCCTGACGGATAGTATCTATTTTTTCTATAAAGTGGGAGGCCAGGTCGTTAGCACAAATGTCAGTGATAGGGGCTTGTGCTTTTGGCCTGAGGAGGGAGTGAAAAGTGTCAAAAAGTTTCTTGGGGTTGTTGGCTAGTGAGGAGATCAGGGTGGTGAAGTAGGTCTGTTTGGCGAGGTGAAGGTCTGCATTATAAGTTCTTAACATGAATTTAAAGTGGATGAAGTCTTCTGGTGTGCGGGTTTTTCTCCATAGGCGTTCAGCACTCCTAGAGCATCGCTGGAGAAGGTGAGTTTGCGATGTGAGCCAGGGCTTTTTTACTGTGTGTTTGGAAGTTCTGAGGGTGAGCGGTGCTACTTGGTCAAGGGTGCTTCTAAGAGTGTCATTGTAGTGATGAACAGCCAGATCAGGACAAGAAAAAGAGGAGATTGGGGACAGCGAAGAGTATAGGGAGTCTGAGAGTGTCTGAGGGTTAATGGCTTGTAGATTTCTGAATGTGTGGTAGGTAGGAGTTCGCTGGGGTGGTGGAGGATTTGTGAGCGTGAAGGAGAGAATGTTGTGGTCAGAGAGTGGAAGCGTTGAGTTATTTAGGTGGGAGATTGAACAGAGGCGGACAAAGACCAGGTCAAGGGTGTTGCCATCCTTGTGTGTCTCAGAGGTTGAAAGCTGTGAGAGGCCTAGAGAAGTGGTTAGTGATAGAAGCTGAGATGCAGATGTGGAAGTAGGACTGTTAATGGGGATGTTGAAGTCTCCAAGGATAAGGGTTGGTAGTTCTGAGGACATGAAGTGCGGCAGCCAGGCTGAGAAGTGGTCAAGGAACTGGGTGGGTGAGCCTGGGGGCCGATATATGACCGCTACTCTGAGGGAGAGGGGATGGAAGAGCCTGATGGTGTGGACCTCAAAAGAAGGGAATGAGAGTGATGGAATTGGGGGGATGAACTAAAAAGAACACTCATAAAATAAAGTTAAAAAGGCGCAATTGGGGGGCGGAGTCTGGCCGCGTTCCTGTGAAGACGCATGCAGGACTAGCTCTGCCTTTGAGCCGGTTTTAGGAGCCCTCTAGCCGTTTATCTAGCGACCTAATGGTTCGTACAGGGAGAGAAAGAGGTGGGGAGCATACCGGGACCCCCAAAAAGCAGAAAGTCCAAGGCAACATTCAGCGCTTCGTGCAGAAAGGCAGCTGTACATCCCCGGGCTCATCACGCAAGATGGCGCCGACACCATCAGCCCGCTCAGCTTCCCCGCTATCAGAAGGATCTGATACTTCAGACATGGACAGCGTGGATGGGGCAGCCGTCGCTGCAGCGCGCAAAGGACTGGTGACAAAAACCTACCTGGACGCAGCTCTGCAGAGAGTATTCACCCCGCTAATGAAGGAGCTCTCTGACTTCAGGGCCGAAATAACAGCGCGGGTGGAGTGGGTGGAAGAGGACTGCTCCACGTTGTCAGGAGCTACGGAGGACTTAACCGGGGTGGCAGGATCCCATGCACAGCATCTCAACCATGTATACACGATGCTGGAGGACCAGGAGAACCGGTCCCGGCGCAATAACATCCGGATGAAAGGCCTGCCGGAAAGCTGGGCCTCTGAAGCCCTTCCTAAAGTGGCCATGGAGATGTTCAGCGATTTACTGGGACAGGACAGAGCCGCAGCACTCACCATTGAGCGCATCCATAGGGCTTTGCGGCCGCAAAACGCGCCATCTGATCCACCGAGGGACGTGATATGCAGGTTGCTTTCATATGTGGACACTAAAGATATCCTGATCGCAGCCCGCACTAAAGGTACTTTAAAGTATGGTGATGCTGCCGTTCACCTTTATCAAGATCTGGCACCCGCCACACTGGCCAAGCGTCGTATGCTGCGTCCTCTGCTCCAGGCACTTGCTCAGCACAACTGCAGGTATGCCTGGCTTTTCCCCTTTGGCTTGCGTGCCACCATAGGTGGCAAACGACTGGAACTGCACACACCTGCTGACCTAATGGCATTCTGGAAAGCTTTGGGAATTGAACCGATCGACATACCTTCATGGCTTACTGTGGATGCTGCACCGATGGTTCGGAGAGTAACTCCTGGATCTCCCTGGAAGGTTGTGAAGAAAAAGAAAGCTGCGGCAGCGGGGAGAAGCCCTACATCAGACAAGACCTGAGCCTTCCCGGGCTGATTTCTTCAAACCTCCATTTAGAAGAGATTACATTCATCGGCCACTAGATGGCATTGTTACCTTGCTCTATACTTAGCTGTTGTGACGTTGCAGTTAATTCTGGTTGTGTGGTAGCAGGGGCGGGGCGGCGGGGAGAGCCTACGGGTAAGTCTAGCAGTTTGTTACTGTTCATGCTGGCGGCTTGCTAGCATAATGAGGCATCGCCTTGCATGTGGTCTCCTCTTACCTTCCCTCTCCCTATCACTGAACATGTTGTGAAAAGCTGCCTTGAGAAGATGCGGGTTAATAGGACATGCACCTATGTTTAGCACTTCTATTATATAGACAGCCTGGTGGCCCATGCAGGCTGTTCACGCTCTAGTTTAAGTTTTTTGGGTCTCCAATGTTATTGTTACGTTATAGAGTTGTCCAGGTAGATGGAAGTTACACCGTATGATTCCATTGCTTTATGCTTGATTTCATGATTGCCACTACAACTCTCCTTACTTTGATTTATGAATATGTAGATGTTTAGACAGAGATATGTCTCACATCCTCATCCCCATCTTACCTTTAATTAATCTACCAAGCACACTTGATCTATCTCTCCTACACACACTAACTGCTCATTCAATTGTTTCTTAATCCTTCCTGCTACTCTTTCTTTCTTTCATCCCTCAACCCATCTCCCTCTTTTCCTTTCCTTTTTTTCCTCTTCATTGGCAAAGGTACGCTCTGTTTCTCTTGCAGCCATATCACCGAATGGTATAGTTAGACCGCTGCTAGTTATGGCTGCCCTACACCTCGATCCAGCTATAGAAAGAACCATTTAGTCCTCATATGCATAGAAGTTAGGGGCTCCTAACCCTGCTGCTTGTTGTCATATGGGAATGAGTCTGACTAACTCACATTGTTGTGACACGCCCCTGATGAGTGGGGCCTGGCTTTTGGGGGAGTTTACTCTCAGGGCGGACTATGTATTTCTGCTTGGGAGTGGATCTTCCCTGGAGGATACGCCGCACCCCAGTTTGCTTACTCTTAGAAGTTTGGCTTGTTACGTGCATTTTTGTGGATTGTGTGTATGTTTGTTGTCCTATCTTTCCCTACCCCTATGTAGTCGCATCACAAATCCTCCCTCCCTGATGCCTCACATTTCCCCTCATAAAACCCTATTCTCCGACCCCTTCCAGCAGCACTCAGAGAATTGTGTTGCCGTGGGTTAACACACTGGTTTTTTACCTACCCATTGAGTCATTTGCGATTTGTATTATCTTGGCTAGTGCCGTCTCTCTCAGGCTTTTTGGATGATCCATCATGATGAGCTATCCTTGTAAATTAACATCATACAATGTCAAAGGCTTTAATTCACCAGTTAAACGCAGTAAAGTCTTTTCCATTCTGCGTACTAACCCAGTCGATTTCCTTCTGTTACAAGAAACCCATTTCCGCACTGGGAAAATCCCGCATCTGCCGTCAAGAGTGTACAGCCAATGGGTTCATGCCGCTGCATCTGACTCCTCGACCAGAGGGGTGAGTATTGGGATTCATCGGAATTGCCCATTTAAAATCCTCACCACGTTTTCGGATGATGCAGGTAGGTTCGTTTTTGTGAAGGGGAAATTGGGAGGTCTGACACTGACAGTTTGCAACATATATGCACCCAATCAAGGTACGGTTGCTTGGCTGATAGAGACATTGGCTAAACTCAAGACATTTGCTGAGGGACTTGTGCTGGTGGGCGGTGACCTAAACATAGTGCTGAATCCCTTATTGGACACGTCTAGACCCAGGGTACATGTTACCTACAGAGCATTGAGGAAATTGCACTTACTCTTGCAAGATTTGAAGCTTAGGGATAGCTGGAGATTACTTCACCCATCTGAGCGGGACTACTCCTTTTATTCACATCCCCATAAATCCTACAGCAGAATAAATTATTTGCTAGTACCTGAGTCGTTGGTCCCCTTTGTGTCATCGGCGCAGATAGGAAATATCGGCATTTCCGACCACACACCCGTTTCGGTCACGTTTGGATTGCAGGATCTCCCTGCTCGCCAGGGTTCCTGGAAATTGAACGTCAAATCTCGGATTACTTTGTAGCTAATGACGCGGAGGGGATGCATGCGACAACGGTTTGGGAGGCCCATAAGGCCGTGATGAGAGGCAATTTTATCAAACTGGGGTCCATGGTTAAACGTAAACGCATGCACACGATCAGATCCCTGCTCTCAAGGATTAACACTTTGGAACTAGCCCACAAGCGCACTATGGCGACGCAAACGTTTGAGGAGCTGCAGTTGTGCAGATCTCAACTTGCAGATATGCTCAACACTATTGCTACCAATAACTACGCTAAAATCAAATTCACCTCTTACTTACATGGCAACAGAGGAGGGAAACACATGACTGCGGCTCTTAAAAAACAAATTGCCTCCACCACTATCCCATCAGTGGTGGGCCCTAACGGCACACTGACAGAGGACTCAAAAGGTATCGCAGACGCTTTTTCATCTTATTTGGGTTCGTTATATAACCTACAATCTGCGACAAATTGCACTACAGCACCTGATAGAATGGTGGCAGTGCACGCCTTTCTGGATAATCTGTCACTCTCTTCTTTAGACAAGACTGCAGCAGAATCTCTGCTGGCACCAGTGACTGAAGATGAAATAAAGCAAACATTAAAATCTACACCATCTGGAAAGAGCCCTGGGCCCGATGGGTATCCCATTATATATTATAAGAAGTTCTTCTCAACACTGTCCCCTTACCTAGTCAAATACTTCAACTCACTTTTATTAGGCTCCCCGCCCCTTCCCCAATCTCAAGAAGCGTTCATCTCGCTCATTCCGAAGCCGAACAAAGATCACTCAATTTGCAGTAATTTCCGACCAATTTCTTTACTCAATACGGACTATAAATTATGGACCAAACTTTTGGCCCGTAGATTGGCGAGCCTGCTGGGATCCCTGATTCACCCGGATCAGGCGGGTTTTGTCTTGGGGAGAGAGGGGAGAGACAATGTCCAGAGAGCGATATACTCTTTAGCGATTGCTAAACGACGTTCCCTCCCCCTCTCTCTATTAAGTTTGGATGCAGAAAAGGCTTTCGACCGGGTGGATTGGGGATTCCTAGAGCAGGCTCTCTTGAAATTCGGATTTCCACCCCGCTTCATCTCCATTATTCTGAATCTATATTCCTCACCCTCAGCGAAGGTTCGGGCTAATGGGCAACTGTCAACACCCTTTCGCATTAGTAACGGAACGCGTCAAGGGTGCCCACTTTCACCGTCTTTATTTGTATTAACTATGGAGCCTCTACTCCAAGCTATTAGACAGTGCCCTGATATTGTAGGCTTCCGGGTCGGCTCCGAGGACTACAAGGTTAGTGCCTTCGCTGATGATGTATTGCTAAGTTTATCAGACCCCATCATATCCCTCGAAGCAGTAATGTCACTTCTCCAGCGCTATGGGGAAGTTTCCAATTTTAAAATTAATGTCTTTAAATGCGAAATGATTGGCTTGAACCTCCCGAGTTCCACAGTTACTTCACTACAGGCCATATATCCCTTTACCTGGCCCCCGTCCCACATAACATACCTTGGAATTCGAATTCCTGGGGACCTATCCCAATTACATGAATGTAATTACGACGCCAGCCTAGCTGACGTTAAAACTATGCTTCAGAAAATAGATATTCCGTATCTCTCATGGCTGGGCAGGAAAAACCTTCTGAAAACTTATGTAGTCCCCAAACTATTATATCTTTTGCAGACTCTTACCATTCCAGTGCAGCCCGCCTATTTTACATCCATAAGACGTATCTTCTCTGCCTTTCTCTGGAAGGGGAACAGACCTCGTCACGCGCATGCATGCTTGCGGCGTCCAAAACACCTAGGGGGAATTGGTCTTCCTGATGTGGGACTGTATTACCGGGCGACTCACCTTCGGTTACTGGCAGAATTGCTCTCACCATCTTATTCCAAACCCTGCAAATCCTTAGCTCTCTGGTTGATGGGGGAGAAAGGTGTGAGAATGCTATGGACAATACCTTTTCATGATAAACCTAAAAACACTTTACACACATTAAAGGACATGCATTGGCTGTTTAAGGGACTCCCTATAGTGGGGACAGGGGAACATGAGGGAAGACAACTCTTACCCCGTCCGCTGTACTCAGCCCCACTGGCGGTACTCCCATGGTATGTGGATTTCCTGTTCAAAGACACTATGGGCGTATGGGCGAAACTACATGACATTACATTAGGACAGCTAGTAAGGGGTGAGGAGTCAGAGGCTAAAACCTTGATAACGGAGACCTTACGTTCTTTAGGAGGAGGGGAACTTCACCGCTCACATGTTATGTTTTTCTGGTCCAGGTTTATCGCCTTGGGAGTGCATCGTAACCCACCCTCATGGTTTGAAAAGCTAGTATCCCAACCCACTCTCCCAACTAGATTGACCTCCTTTTTCTATACCAAATTAGTAATGGAACATCCCCCAGCTAAACCCCTTGCTATTTTGCAATGGGAAACAGACCTATCCTGTACGTTTTCAGACGAAGAGACAAAACAAATCCTGACCCGCTCACATGGCTTTTCTCGGTGCATACTCTCTCAAGAAAATGCTTTGAAACTCACCCTGCGCTGGTATAGATCCCCAGTAAAGATCTCACAGATGTTTCCCTCCACACCGTATACCTGTTGGCGATGTAACACCGCCAAAGGTACCCTCAGCCATGTTTGGTGGTCCTGCCCAGGTATCCAACCATTCTGGCTACAGGTGCAGAGTTCTATTCAGGATATTTTACGCAAACCGTTTGTGTTACATCAGACCATGGTACTATTGAATATGGACTCTCCAGAGATCTCTCTAAAGAAAAACTCAGTTGTAGTGCATCTCTTGACGGCAGCTAAACTCTTAATCCCCGCATATTGGAAGTCGACTGAGGTCTCTGACTATAACCAATGGGTAGCTAAAGTGGATCAGATAAGGAGAATGGAGGAGACGTTCCACTGGTTGAATGGCTCACGGGGACGGTTCCTTCAGATATGGGATCCTTGGATTAAGTGGAAAGACTCTACTGCTATCGGTTAAAGCTCTACTAACACGATAATGACGAAAGGCTGTAATAGGAAAAGATATAAACCCCTAACTTTGGTATGTCTGGGTTCCCTCGGGACCCTATTGCTGGCTTATTAGTCTACTCACCATAATCTAGAGCACTAATCTCAAATGGCGACTATATAGATCCACGCCCCTCACCTTCCACCCCCCCTCTCCCACACCGCTCTCCCACACCCACCCCCCCATTGTAATTGGTCGTCTGTTGTGATCGTGCCTGTGGTTTGTCGTAGTATTCATGTTTCATGTTCAATGTTTAATGTTCAGTGTTGGCTACATTGATACCTAGTATGGGACTTATTGGCGACGCACTGACACAGTCTGTCCAAAGATTAGTATTCACTAAGCAAAGATTTGTATGAAAACCTATAGTAGAATCTACCATAACCTGTCCCGCTGTGCAGAGGCGGATGTACAAGACTCATTATCGCCAACTTCAGCGATCAGTCCCTTTTAAGATAAGATTTGCTTTGTATTTTGTCTACACGTTGTTTGTAAATTGTTCTGCCTATATCGCAGTACCTAAATGTACTTTGTTACCAATTTTCTTGACATTGACATGTATTTTCTGTTATATTGCTGATATTTCAAAATACAATAAAAATTTGAAATATAAAAAAAAAAAGGCGCAATTGGAAAAATGAATGTAGTGCAAACAATTAGGCGTAAAACACCAAAAACTTGTAAAAAAACCCAGTGGAAATAATGAATAGGCATATAGTGACTTAATGCATATTGTTTTGCTGAGCACACTGACATTACTAAGTATTACAAAGATCAAATTAAAGCCCACAAAAGAATAAAGGCCTTATTCATGTGCTTTTTTAAGTAACTTTTTTATATTACGGCATTCACTGTCATTTTTTGTGCCAAATTCATCAAAATGGCACACGGTTCATTAACTCTTTTACCCCCGAGGGTGGTCTGCACTTTAATGACCAGGCCAATTTTTACAATTCTGACCACTGTCCCTTTATGAGGTTATAACTCTGGAACGCTTCAACGGATCTTGGCAATTCTGAGATGGTTATTTTATGACATATTGTACTTCACGATAGTGGTACAATTTCTTCAATATAACTTGCAGTTATTTGTAAAAAAAAAGAAATTTGGCAAAAATTTTGAAAATGTTGCAATTTTCAAACTTTTATTTTTAATGCCCAAAAATCAGAGAGATATATCACAAAAAATAGTTACTAAATAACATTTCCCACATGTCAACTTTACATTAGCACAATTTTGGAACCAAATTTTTTTTTGTTAGGAAGTTATAAGGGTTAAAAGTTGACCAGCGATTTCTCATTTTTACAACACAATTTTTTTTTTAGGGACCACATCACATTTGATGTCACTTTGAGGGGACTATATGATAGAAAATACCCAAAAGTGACACAATTCTAAAAACTGCACCCCTGAAGGTGCTCAAAACCACATTCAAGAAGTTTATTAACCCTTCAGGAGCTTCACAAGAATTTTTGGAATGTTTAAAAAAAATGAACATTAACTTTTTTCACAAAAAATTTACTTCAGATCCAATTTGTTTTAATTTCCCAAGGGTAACAGGAGAAATTGGACACCAAACATTGTTGTGCAATTTGTCCTGAGTATGCTGATGGCTCATATGTGAGGGTAAACCACTGTTTGTGTGCATGGCAGAGCTCGGAAGGGAAGGAGTACTGATTGACTTTTTCAACTGAGAATTGGCTGGAATTGAGATCAGACTCCATGTCGCTTTTGGAGAGCCCCTGATGTGCCTAAACAGTGGAAACCCCCAATTCTAACTCCTACTCTAACCCCAACACAAGCCTAACCCTAATTCCACCCTAGCCCTAACCCTAACCACAAACCTAACCCTAACACCAACACACCTATAACCCTAATCTCAGCCCTAATACCAACCCAACCCTAATTCCAACCGTAACCGTAATCCAAACCCCAACCCAAACTCTAGCCCCAACCCTAACCCTAACTTTAGCCCAACCCTAACCCTAACTTTAGCCCTAACCCTAACTTTAGCCACAAACCTAACTTTAGCCTAAATGCTAACCCTAACTTAAGCCCCAACCCTAACCCTAAATTTAGCCCTAACCCTAATCCTAACCCTAACTGTAATGGGAAAATGGAAATAAATACACTTTTTTACTTTATTATTTTTCCCTTACTAAGGGGGTGATAAAGAAGGGTTTGGTTTACTATTTATAGCGGGTTTTTATAGCAGGTTTATATGTTTGGCAGCTGTCACACACTAAAAGATGCTTTTAATTGCAAAAAATAGTTTTTACATCACCACATTTAGTGTAAGGTTCTATGTATATATTCCTGAAACTCAGTTTGTTCGTCAGCCATTTTACTTTCTGTCTTGCTGCAGCTATCTTGCCCTCAGTCAAAATGGAGTTTCCAGCTTGCATGTTCCCGCCCTGATTCTCTCCTTTGCTTCTTAAGCAGCCACAGCTGAGCAATCAGTGCTTCAGAATCTAGCCTGCAGTGAACCTGTGACTTGACTCCTGTAAGCCTTGGACCTTGTACTCCAGCTATTCCTACTGAGGAACTCTGAAGCACTTGTGGACTCTGAACCCTGCTCTTTGAAAGACCCACGTTTGCATGGACTTACGGTAACAGAGAAGAAGATCCTGAATCTGTATTGGAGAGTGATTGCTGAGCTTGGATTACTCTGGCCTGCTGTGTCTCCTGTTTCTGTGTCTGCAAACTGTGTGACTATTTCTGCCAACTTGTATGAAGTAATACAGGACTTTTCTATATCAAATCTGTGACTCCTGTGTTTTCATCGCACCCAAGCACAAGACGCTATATGAACTGTACTACATACATTACAAGATTCTGAAGCCAAAACGTTAGTGTCTGCTGGGTCTGGAAGGCTGTGTCTGCTGTACTGTGGATATCAGACGTCCGGTTGTACTTTCTGTGATGACAGTGGTTGTGACTTCTCACAACCATTCCAGGTGAGCAATTCCCTTAAGTTTTTTTTTTTTTTTGCAGTGTTACCACAGGTAAACACTATTGTTTTTTTTTTTTTTCCTTTCTTTTCT
The DNA here is from genome assembly GCA_033576555.1 of Oophaga sylvatica. Taxonomy (NCBI): domain Eukaryota; kingdom Metazoa; phylum Chordata; class Amphibia; order Anura; family Dendrobatidae; genus Oophaga; species Oophaga sylvatica. Next base: position 216,095,957 of record JARQOD010000006.1, on the reverse strand, counting down.
CTTTTTTGTCTGCTGTAACTCTGGATATCAGATGTCTGGTTGAAACTTTCTGTGATGATAGTGGTTGTGACTTCTCACAACCATTCCAGGTGAGCAGTTCCCTTAATTTTTTTTTTCTCTCTGCAGTGTTGCCACAGGTGAACACTATTGTTTTTTTTTTTCTCTCCTCTTCTTCCAGTAATCCTGTCTTAAAAGATCTGGAAAATGGAGGCCCGCATAAAGGAACTTTGCGGAGTGACTGATAATATCCTTGCAGATTTGCAGAATATAAAGACCCGTTTTACAAATCTACAGGACCTCAATAATCACAATTTGCAAGTGGTTGGACAGACTACCCAGGATTTGCGAGCCAGGATTGAGGTTCTAGAGGGGCGAGTCCAGGCTCCTGCCGTATCCCCGAGTGCTGGGATTCCCAAGTTGCCCCCTTTTCGTTTTGGCGGTGAACGTGAGAAATTCAGGGGATTTATTAATCAATGCAATCTTTTTTTTTCTGCACATGCTTCACAATTTCCCACTGAACGATCTAAGGTGCTTACTATAATTATGTTGCTTACCAACAAGGCTTTAATGTGGGCAAACCCTCTGATTGAGACTGAGGATGATTGTTTGAATCACCTTGATGATTTTATTTCAGCCATGGGGCAGGTGTTTGATGACCCCAATCGAGGTGCAACAGCTGAAGCAGCCATGTTAGCTTTGCGCCAAGGTAAGCACTCGGTAGCTGAATATGCCTTGGATTTCAGGAGATGGGCCCTTGATACCACCTGGGACAGTTCCGCCAAAAAATCTATTTTTCGAAAGGGGTTATCTCCACTGATTAAGGATGAACTTGCTCGTGCCGACCCTCCCACTGCGTTAGGTGACTTTATTAACTACTGCATCCGTATTGATACTCGTCTGACTGAACGCAGGCAAGAGAGATGGTTCGAAAGCAATCGTACTAACCTTTTCCTACCTTCCTCTCCAGCTAAGGAACCTTTGAGTAGGATTACACGGGAACCTGAACCTGAACCCATGCAGGTAGACTCTTTACAACGACGGGTTAGTGATGCACGCAAGGAACATCGTTTTAAGGAGAATCTATATTTCTATTGTGGTAAGTCAGGGCACTTCATTATAAACTGCTACAGCCGTTCTCGTAAGACTACTGCAGCACTCATTCATTGTGAGTGTTGCGAGAGGGGATCTGTCAGGTCCGAGCCTCAGGCTCCAGAGAGATCTGCAGCAACAGATCTTGATTTCTCGGACTTAAACTCCGTTACCTCTGAGGACGTTGACTGTGTAAACGCTGCCATTTTTCAAGTTTCCTCAGCGGTGTCCCAGCTGAGTTGTAAGAAAAACAATTCTCATTGCTTTCTTTCCATCAAACTCTGGGTTGACTCAGCTTGGGTGTCTAGCTCTGCTATGATCGACTCAGGGGCAAGTGGAAATTTTATGGATGTCTCCTTTGCTCTGAAACAGGGAATACGTTCAGTGAAGAAGGCTACTCCAGTACAGATGGAAACTGTGGATGGCTCCCTGCTGACCTCTGGACCAGTGGATCAGGAAACAGAGCCTTTGAGGGTTCTTATGGGTAAAGATCATCAAGAGAAACTGTCCTTTATGCTTATCTCTTCTCCCCACTTTCCCATTATTCTAGGGCTACCATGGCTGCAGGCTCAGAATCCTACCATTAACTGGGAGACCAAGGAATTACACTTTCCAGAGAAACAGATGAGTCCAAAAGTTTCAGCTTGCTCTGTTCCTAAAGGAATCATGTCAGTCCCTGAACTACCAGCTGTATTCCAGGACTATGTGGATTTATGTGACAAGAAGAACGCTGACCAGCTTCCTCCTCACCGTCCATATGATTGTCCAATTGAATTATTGCCTGGAGAAGAGATACCTTTTGGTAAGATCTACCCCCTGGCGGGGCCCGAGCTAAAGGCTTTAAAGGATTACATAGATGAAAATCTAGCCAAGGGCTTCATACGCCCCTCTTCATCTCCTGCAGGTGCACCCACCTTCTTTGCAAAGAAGAAAGATGGATCTCTGAGACCATGCGTAGACTATAGGGAACTCAATAAGGTTACTATTAGAAACCGTTATCCATTGCCTTTAATCCCTGAGTTATTGGAGAGAGTGCGACATGCCAAAATTTTTTCTAAACTAGATCTTCATGGGGCCTATAACTTAGTCCGTATTAGACCTGGGGATGAATGGAAGACTGCATTCAGGTCACGCTATGGACACTTTGAATATCTAGTTATGCCTTTTGGTCTGAGTACCGCCCCAGCCACTTTCCAACACTTGGTGAATGACATCTTCAGGGATCTCCTAGATACATTTGTGGTAATTTATTTGGATGATATTCTAATTTTTTCTAACTCCACAGAGGAACATCATGGACATGTGAGAATGGTCTTGGAACGTCTAAGACAAAATCATCTTTACATCAAACTTGAAAAGTGTGAATTCCATAGGACCGAAATTCAATTTCTGGGGTATGTACTGTCTACACAAGGAATTAGTATTGATGGAAGCAAAACCCAAGCCATCAAGGATTGGCCAAGTCCTAGAAATGTGAAGGAGGTACAGCGCTTCATCGGGTTTGCCAACTTCTATAGACGTTTCATTAGAAATTTCTCTGAGGTAGTGTCACCTATCACTCAACTTACCCGGAAAGAGTCTAGGTTTTCCTGGACTCCCCAAGCCCAGGAAGCATTTTCCCGTCTAAAAGATAAATTTACCACTGCACCTATCCTAGTACATCCCAACCCCGAGCTTGCCTTCATAATAGAGGTGGATGCTTCAGACTGTGCCGTTGGAGCTATACTCTCTCAGAGAACAGGTGAGAAGAATGTCTTGCATCCCTGTGCCTTCTTTTCCCAGCAGTTGTCTTCGGCTGAGAGGAACTACGATGTGGGCAATAGAGAGTTGTTGGCCATTATTGCCGCCTTCAAAGAATGGAGACACCTTCTTCAGGGTGCTGCACAGCAAATAGTCGTCCTGACAGACCATCGTAACCTTGAGTTTATCAGGTCGGCTAAGTGCCTGACTCCTCGCCAGGCTCGCTGGAATCTTTTCTTAAACCAATTTAATTTTATCATCTCTTATAGACCAGGATCGCGCAATGGAAAGGCTGATGCACTCTCTAGGATTTACTCAGCAGAGACACGTCCAATTACTCCTCCTAAGACTATTCTTCCTGACTCTAGATTCCTAGGAGTAATTCATAATCAAGACCTACTTAAGGACATCAAGGAAGCATACCATGCGGATTCCTTTTTGGCACAACCCCCAAGGGACGTAAGTCTTGTCTTTAAGAATGGTGTGTGGATTCAGGGACAACGTCTGTATATTCCTGAAACAGTCAGATTAAGAGTATTGCAACTCATTCACGATTCCAAGATAGCTGGGCATAGAGGAATTCTAAAGACACAGGAATTTCTTTCTCGTTTCTTTTGGTGGCCCACTTGCAGGAAGGATGTTTTGAATTATGTCACTTCATGTGAGGTCTGTGCAAGATGCAAAACACCTCGCTCCTCACCAACTGGTCTGTTACAGCCTCTTCCCACCCCGTCCCGCCCGTGGGGATCCATTTCTATGGACTTCATTGTGGAGTTACCAACCTCTCAGGGGAAGAACACCATTCTAGTGGTGGTTGACCGTCTAACAAAGGCAGCTCATTTTATCCCTTGTGTCGGCTTACCCACTGCAAAACAGACATCAGATTTGATGATTAAAGATGTGTTTCGCTTACATGGAGTACCGGATGAGGTTATTTCGGATCGAGGGGTGCAATTCACTTCTAGGTTTTGGCAAAATTTCTGTGCAGCATTGGACATTAAAGTAAACCTTTCTTCTGCTTTTCATCCCCAGACTAATGGACAGACCGAACGAACCAATCAAACCCTGGAGCAGTATCTCCGCTGCTTTATCTGCCACCTACAGGATGATTGGGTGGATCTACTTCCATTAGCTGAGTTCTCGTATAACAACTCTCAGAGTGCCTCCACTAAACAGTCTCCTTTTTACTCTAATCTAGGTTATCATCCTAACATTCTACCACGATTTCCCATAGAAACGCCTTTACCAGCAGTGGCTGAAAGAATCACGTCTTTACAGAAGAATATGGATCTTCTAAAGGAAAATCTGGAATCGGCTCAAGAAAGGTACAAGAAAGCAGCAGATAAATTTCGTAAACCTGCACCAGCTTTCAAGGTAGGAGACTTGGTCTGGCTGTCAACCAGAAATCTTAAGTTAAGGATTCCATCGTCTAAGTTGGGACATAAGTACATTGGACCCTATAAAATCAGTAAAATTATAAGTGCCGTTGCTTGTCGTCTTCAACTGCCCAGAACTATGAGAATCCACCCTGTCTTTCATGTATCCCTACTAAAGGCTGCGACACCCAATACGTTTCCTGGACGTTCCTCTCCTTGCCCTGACCCAGTGCTAGTCGATGGTCAGGAAGAATTTGTGGTGGAAAGGATTTTAGATTCCAGGTTGTATAGAAATCAGTTACAATATCTGATTAAATGGCAGGGCTACCCAGTGGAGGACAACTCATGGGAACCGGTCAATAACGTTAATGCTCCTCGCTTGCTCCGTCAGTTTCATCAGAGGTACCCACACAAGTCTGGTCTGAGGCCATCCGGAGGTTGTCCTTAAGGGGGGAGTAATGTAAGGTTCTATGTATATATTCCTGAAACTCAGTTTGTTCGTCAGCCATTTTACTTTCTGTCTTGCTGCAGCTATCTTGCCCTCAGTCAAAATGGAGTTTCCAGCTTGCATGTTCCCGCCCTGATTCTCTCCTTTGCTTCTTAAGCAGCCACAGCTGAGCAATCAGTGCTTCAGAATCTAGCCTGCAGTGAACCTGTGACTTGACTCCTGTAAGCCTTGGACCTTGTACTCCAGCTATTCCTACTGAGGAACTCTGAAGCACTTGTGGACTCTGAACCCTGCTCTTTGAAAGACCCACGTTTGCATGGACTTACGGTAACAGAGAAGAAGATCCTGAATCTGTATTGGAGAGTGATTGCTGAGCTTGGATTACTCTGGCCTGCTGTGTCTCCTGTTTCTGTGTCTGCAAACTGTGTGACTATTTCTGCCAACTTGTATGAAGTAATACAGGACTTTTCTATATCAAATCTGTGACTCCTGTGTTTTCATCGCACCCAAGCACAAGACGCTATATGAACTGTACTACATACATTACATTTAGATAGCTATCATTTTTCCATATTTTGGCCCACAGAGTCATGCGAGGTCTTGATTTTTTGAAGGACGCGCTGACGTTTTTATTGGTACGATTTTCGGGCACATGACATTTTTTGATTGCTTTCTATTCCAATTTTTGGGAGACAAAATGAGCAAAAACCAGCAGTTCATAAATTTCTTTTGGAGGGGCATTTACACCGTTCCGCATGTGGTAAAATTGATAGGCAGTTTTATTCTTTGGGTCAGTATGATTACAGCGATATCAAATTTATATATTTTTTATGTTTTGGCGCTTTTATTAATAAAAATATTTTATAGAAAAAATAATTGTTTTTGCATCACTTTATTCTGACAGCTATAACTTTTTAATTTTTTTGATGATGACTGTATTGTGGCTCATTTTTAGTAGGTCAAGATGATGTTTTCAGTGGCACCATGTTTATTTATATCTGTCTTTTTGATCGCCTGTTATTCCACTTTTTGTTCAGCAGTATGATGCTAAAGCATTGTTTTTTGCCTTTTTTTATGGTGTTCACTAAAGGGGTTAACTAGCGGGACAGTTTTATAGGTCGGGTCGTTACGGATGGGGTGATAACAAATATGTGTACTTTTATTGTTTAGATTTTTTTATTCAAATATTTATTTAATGATAGAATAAATATTGATTTTTTTATTATTTTTTTTAAATATTTTTACAATTATTTAAATTTATTTTTTAATTTAATTCTTACTATTACACTTTGTCCCACTATAGGAAAATCATTTTATGCAGGCTGATCGCTTCTATAACATGCAGATGAAGCAGCATCTGCATGATACAGAAGCTGTCAGCTCTGCGCTTTCTGCACACTGACCTGTGAGACTTCCTGACATGCATTGCACATGACAGGAAGTTTCACAGCTCTGGATGACGACATCGGGTCTCCATAGCAGCGTGCCGCGGGGTCTCTGATCCAAAGGCAGATGGGCTGTCACCCCCTGTTCCAACTCCAGAATGCTAAGAACATGTTTGATCACAGTGTTTTGGGGGTTAAAGTGCCAGGATTGGTCTATGATCTCTCCTGGCACTTTGTGCCAGGTATCAACTGTTAGAATCAGCTGACACCCGACCGCGATCGGCCGTGCTCCCCCCATGAGCACGGCCGATCGCACATGACATACTACCCAGTCCATGGTCATAGGGGCCCAGGTCACATGGACGGGATATTACGTCCAATAGCATCTTTTAGACACTGGTAGTTGTATTCCTGAATCTAATTCACTGATGGTTTTGCCATCATTCATGTGAAGGCTCCACTGCCGGCATCTTTTACTCTATGCTTTCATGTATAGAATGAGCATATCACTTCTTTTTACTGATGGTATTTTTTACATTGCTGTGAATTATGTTCATTTTATGTGTGTAAGGATTATGTCACAGGTTTACTGCAACAGAGAGGAGCCAGAAGACTGCAGTGTCTGATTTCTCTTACTCCTACATTGTTTACAAGCTCTTCACCTTCATATTAAATACTGCAGGTTTATTTTAGCAGTGAAGGGGTGAATCTGCTCACTTGAGAGCTCTTGGAAGCTTTCCCGCATTAATGCTCTCAGCTGTTCACTGTTACACGCTCCCTTCTCCTATATAATCTGGGCCCTGGCTAGCACTCATTGCCTGAGTAGCTTATGCTGCATGGTTAGTAGATGGTGGTTTGTGGTTGTTGTTTGAGAAAATGTTTGCTGGATTTATCTGAGGCTGTTGCTAGGTTTTGAGTGTGTTGTGTGTGCTAATTCTCCTCCTCCTACTTTGGTATTACAGCATACCCCACTCCCCGGTGTTTACCTCAGTTGTCTGTGTGAGTATATTTGTATGACTGGTAATTTCCTTTATCCCTGATTGTATTACCTTGTTAGTATGGTTGGTGTATTACAGTACACTACTACTCCCCTCTTCCCTGGGTGAGGGAAGGTAAGAGACTGAGGGTAGATTCAGTAGCTAAGGTAAGGTATGTAACCCTGGCGTCTTCACCATCAGAAGCACTCTGGGGAACAGGGAGAGCTAGGGCGCTCCTAGTGTTAGGGACAGGAAAGGAGCCCTTGATCCCGGGACACCTGACAATAGAATCATGACATTAGCTGTGGTCGAAACCATTTTTTGATCCATTATGGATCCTACCTCTGCTTTGACAGGGCAACTGCATCAACTCAGCCTGGAGGTGTCAGATCTGCACACAGTTGTTTTGCAGCACCCTAATACATCAGGTTTGTTGACTGTGACTCCCAGGTATCAGGGTCTTTGGGAGGCGAGTCAAGTTTGTTGTTTTCAGGGAGGTGTTGTGAATGTGCTAGAGATGGTTTCTGAGCAGAGGCTCCCTCTGGTGGTTACAGACAGTACTGAACCTTTCAGCGAGGAATGGCAATCTGGGATCACTGACTGGACTGATATAAGGGTGGTTCCCTCCCATGATGGTCTCCAGTGATCAATTGTTCTTGTCTCAATTGTGGTTCCTGGTTCATTTGGAAGTTGCTGGAGTCTTGCCTGCACCTGCTGCTTTCAGATAAGATATTTTCTGATTTTCTTTTTGTGCTTGCTTTTTTCATTGCACTTTTGTGGAGGTCAGCCGGGTCCCCTCCTGGGGCCTGTGCTCCTCTCAATTTATCTGTAGCCACTGTTGTTTGTTCATTTGCTTTTTCCTGTTTTTTCAGTGGCTGCGGCTTTGTTTTGTTACACCAGAGATCTGATTTAGGTGGTAGAGATCGTGTGATCTCAGGTTTTTTGGCAATCAGAAGTGCTGGTATTTTTTAGGGTTTTTGTTGGATTGCAGTCAGAATTCTTTCCTATACTTTTCTGTCTAGACAGATTGGGCCCCAACGTTTGCTCATTCTATTTTCTGTCTGTGTCCGTGCTATCTTCTTGTCTAACTGCCATTATATGTTTGGGGGCTTCCTATTTTCTTTGGGGATCTGCTCCGGGGCAGATAGCTTTCATCTTTCTGCCTTTAGGTGTAGTTATCTCTCAGGCTGTGACGAGGCGTCTAGGATCAACGTAGGAACGCTCCACGGCTACCTCTAGTTGTGTGGTTAGTTCAGGTTACTGCAATCCAATAGGTTACAGCCTCTCTGGTGTATTACCGTTTTTGCTTTTTCTCATTAGCTACCTAAACATAACAGGGAGGTCTGTAAGCTGTTTTCAGGTTATGTCCTTGTTCCTCAGGAACCGAGGAGCAATGGGTGGGGATAGTAATCTCTCCAGTCTGACTCCCAGGCGATCCATGCAGAGGAGGAATTTGTTCTGGTGCTGGGTCATATATACGACGATCCCGACCACGTCTCCCTGGATGAGTCCATACTACTTAAGCTTCAGCAGGGAGACTGGCTGGCAGAGGAGACTTTTTCCGAGTTTCAAAGGTTGTCCACTGACACTAAGTGGAATGACCCCATGCTCCATAGCCAATTATATCAAGGGCTGTCAGTAATGGTGAAGGATGCCTTAGCTGTTATGTTTTGGTAGCTGAGGAGGCAGGAGCAAAATACCGCATAGGCAGCCAAACACCAGAGAGGTTGGAAACTAATAGGTTGCAGACCCCTAAACTAACCGCACAACTAGAAGCAGCCGTGGGACTTTCCTACAGTGCCTTAGACACCTTGTCACAGCCAGAGAGATTAGCTATCCCTGAAGATGGAAAGAGGAAAGCTAGTTGCCCCGGAGTAGAGCCCCAAAAGAATAGGAAGCCTCCAAACATATAATGGCGGTGTAAGGTTCTATGTATATATTCCTGAAACTCAGTTTGTTCGTCAGCCATTTTACTTTCTGTCTTGCTGCAGCTATCTTGCCCTCAGTCAAAATGGAGTTTCCAGCTTGCATGTTCCCGCCCTGATTCTCTCCTTTGCTTCTTAAGCAGCCACAGCTGAGCAATCAGTGCTTCAGAATCTAGCCTGCAGTGAACCTGTGACTTGACTCCTGTAAGCCTTGGACCTTGTACTCCAGCTATTCCTACTGAGGAACTCTGAAGCACTTGTGGACTCTGAACCCTGCTCTTTGAAAGACCCACGTTTGCATGGACTTACGGTAACAGAGAAGAAGATCCTGAATCTGTATTGGAGAGTGATTGCTGAGCTTGGATTACTCTGGCCTGCTGTGTCTCCTGTTTCTGTGTCTGCAAACTGTGTGACTATTTCTGCCAACTTGTATGAAGTAATACAGGACTTTTCTATATCAAACCTGTGACTCCTGTGTTTTCATCGCACCCAAGCACAAGACGCTATATGAACTGTACTACATACATTACAAGATTCTGAAGCCAAAACGTTAGTTTCTGCTGGGTCTGGAAGGCTGTGTCTGCTGTACTGTGGATATCAGACGTCCGGTTGTACTTTCTGTGATGACAGTGGTTGTGACTTCTCACAACCATTCCAGGTGAGCAATTCCCTTAAGTTTTTTCTTTTTGCAGTGTTACCACAGGTAAACACTATTGTTTTTTTTTTTTTTCCTTTCTTTTCTCTTTTTTGTCTGCTGTAACTCTGGATATCAGATGTCTGGTTGAAACTTTCTGTGATGATAGTGGTTGTGACTTCTCACAACCATTCCAGGTGAGCAGTTCCCTTAATTTTTTTTTCTCTCTGCAGTGTTGCCACAGGTGAACACTATTGTTTTTTTTTCTCTCCTCTTCTTCCAGTAATCCTGTCTTAAAAGATCTGGAAAATGGAGGCCCGCATAAAGGAACTTTGCGGAGTGACTGATAATATCCTTGCAGATTTGCAGAATATAAAGACCCGTTTTACAAATCTACAGGACCTCAATAATCACAATTTGCAAGTGGTTGGACAGACTACCCAGGATTTGCGAGCCAGGATTGAGGTTCTAGAGGGGCGAGTCCAGGCTCCTGCCGTAGCCCCGAGTGCTGGGATTCCCAAGTTGCCCCCTTTTCGTTTTGGCGGTGAACGTGAGAAATTCAGGGGATTTATTAATCAATGCAATCTTTTTTTTTCTGCACATGCTTCACAATTTCCCACTGAACGATCTAAGGTGCTTACTATAATTATGTTGCTTACCAACAAGGCTTTAATGTGGGCAAACCCTCTGATTGAGACTGAGGATGATTGTTTGAATCACCTTGATGATTTTATTTCAGCCATGGGGCAGGTGTTTGATGACCCCAATCGAGGTGCAACAGCTGAAGCAGCCATGTTAGCTTTGCGCCAAGGTAAGCACTCGGTAGCTGAATATGCCTTGGATTTCAGGAGATGGGCCCTTGATACCACCTGGGACAGTTCCGCCAAAAAATCTATTTTTCGAAAGGGGTTATCTCCACTGATTAAGGATGAACTTGCTCGTGCCGACCCTCCCACTGCGTTAGGTGACTTTATTAACTACTGCATCCGTATTGATACTCGTCTGACTGAACGCAGGCAAGAGAGATGGTTCGAAAGCAATCGTACTAACCTTTTCCTACCTTCCTCTCCAGCTAAGGAACCTTTGAGTAGGATTACACGGGAACCTGAACCTGAACCCATGCAGGTAGACTCTTTACAACGACGGGTTAGTGATGCACGCAAGGAACATCGTTTTAAGGAGAATCTATGTTTCTATTGTGGTAAGTCAGGGCACTTCATTATAAACTGCCCCAGCCGTTCTCGTAAGACTACTGCAGCACTCATTCATTGTAAGTGTTGCGAGAGGGGATCTGTCAGGTCCGAGCCTCAGGCTCCAGAGAGATCTGCAGCAACAGATCTTGATTTCTCGGACTTAAACTCCGTTACCTCTGAGGACGTTGACTGTGTAAACGCTGCCATTTTTCAAGTTTCCTCAGCGGTGTCCCAGCTGAGTTGTAAGAAAAACAATTCTCATTGCTTTCTTTCCATCAAACTCTGGGTTGACTCAGCTTGGGTGTCTAGCTCTGCTATGATCGACTCAGGGGCAAGTGGAAATTTTATGGATGTCTCCTTTGCTCTGAAACAGGGAATACGTTCAGTGAAGAAGGCTACTCCAGTACAGATGGAAACTGTGGATGGCTCCCTGCTGACCTCTGGACCAGTGGATCAGGAAACAGAGCCTTTGAGGGTTCTTATGGGTAAAGATCATCAAGAGAAACTGTCCTTTATGCTTATCTCTTCTCCCCACTTTCCCATTATTCTAGGGCTACCATGGCTGCAGGCTCAGAATCCTACCATTAACTGGGAGACCAAGGAATTACACTTTCCAGAGAAACAGATGAGTCCAAAAGTTTCAGCTTGCTCTGTTCCTAAAGGAATCATGTCAGTCCCTGAACTACCAGCTGTATACCAGGACTATGTGGATTTATGTGACAAGAAGAACGCTGACCAGCTTCCTCCTCACCATCCATATGATTGTCCAATTGAATTATTGCCTGGAGCAGAGATACCTTTTGGTAAGATCTACCCCCTGGCGGGGCCCGAGCTAAAGGCTTTAAAGGATTACATAGATGAAAATCTAGCCAAGGGCTTCATACGCCCCTCTTCATCTCCTGCAGGTGCACCCATCTTCTTTGTAAAGAAGAAAGATGGATCTCTGAGACCATGCGTAGACTATAGGGAACTCAATAAGGTTACTATTAGAAACCGTTATCCATTGCCTTTAATCCCTGAGTTATTGGAGAGAGTGCGACATGCCAGAATTTTTTCTAAACTAGATCTTCGTGGGCCTATAACTTAGTCCGTATTAGACCTGGGGATGAATGGAAGACTGCATTTAGGTCACTCTATGGACACTTTGAATATCTAGTTATGCCTTTTGGTCTGAGTACCGCCCCAGCCACTTTCCAACACTTGGTGAATGACATCTTCAGGGATCTCCTAGATACATTCGTGGTAATTTATTTGGATGATATTCTAATTTTTTCTAACTCCACAGAGGAACATCATGGACATGTGAGAATGGTCTTGGAACGTCTAAGACAAAATCATCTTTACATCAAACTTGAAAAGTGTGAATTCCATAGGACCGAAATTCAATTTCTGGGGTATGTACTGTCTACACAAGGAATTAGTATGGATGGAAGCAAAACCCAAGCCATCAAGGATTGGCCAAGTCCTAGAAATGTGAAGGAGGTACAGCGCTTCATCGGGTTTGCCAACTTCTATAGACATTTCATTAGAAATTTCTCTGAGGTAGTGTCACCTATCACTCAACTTACCCGGAAAGAGTCTAGGTTTTCCTGGACTCCCCAAGCCCAGGAAGCATTTTCCCGTCTAAAAGATAAATTTACCACTGCACCTATCCTAGTACATCCCAACCCCGAGCTTGCCTTCATAATAGAGGTGGATGCTTCAGACTGTGCCGTTGGAGCTATACTCTCTCAGAGAACAGGTGAGAAGAATGTCTTGCATCCCTGTGCCTTCTTTTCCCAGCAGTTGTCTTCGGCTGAGAGGAACTACGATGTGGGCAATAGAGAGTTGTTGGCCATTATTGCCGCCTTCAAAGAATGGAGACACCTTCTTCAGGGTGCTGCACAGCAAATAGTCGTCCTGACAGACCATCGTAACCTTGAGTTTATCAGGTCGGCTAAGTGCCTGACTCCTCGCCAGGCTCGCTGGAATCTTTTCTTAAACCAATTTAATTTTATCATCTCTTATAGACCAGGATCGCGCAATGGAAAGGCTGATGCACTCTCTAGGATTTACTCAGCAGAGACACGTCCAATTACTCCTCCTAAGACTATTCTTCCTGACTCTAGATTCCTAGGAGTAATTCATAATCAAGACCTACTTAAGGACATCAAGGAAGCATACCATGCGGATTCCTTTTTGGCACAACCCCCAAGGGACGTAAGTCTTGTCTTTAAGAATGGTGTGTGGATTCAGGGACAACGTCTGTATATTCCTGAAACAGTCAGATTAAGAGTATTGCAACTCATTCACGATTCCAAGATAGCTGGGCATAGAGGAATTCTAAAGACACAGGAATTTCTTTCTCGTTTCTTTTGGTGGCCCACTTGCAGGAAGGATGTTTTGAATTATGTCACTTCATGTGAGGTCTGTGCAAGATGCAAAACACCTCGCTCCTCACCAACTGGTCTGTTACAGCCTCTTCCCACCCCGTCCCGCCCGTGGGGATCCATTTCTATGGACTTCATTGTGGAGTTACCAACCTCTCAGAGGAAGAACACCATTCTAGTGGTGGTTGACCGTCTAACAAAGGCAGCTCATTTTATCCCTTGTGTCGGCTTACCCACTGCAAAACAGACATCAGATTTGATGATTAAAGATGTGTTTCGCTTACATGGAGTACCGGATGAGGTTATTTCGGATCGAGGGGTGCAATTCACTTCTAGGTTTTGGCAAAATTTCTGTGCAGCATTGGACATTAAAGTAAACCTTTCTTCTGCTTTTCATCCCCAGACTAATGGACAGACCGAACGAACCAATCAAACCCTGGAGCAGTATCTCCGCTGCTTTATCTGCCACCTACAGGATGATTGGGTGGATCTACTTCCATTAGCTGAGTTCTCGTATAACAACTCTCAGAGTGCCTCCACTAAACAGTCTCCTTTTTACTCTAATCTAGGTTATCATCCTAACATTCTACCACGATTTCCCATAGAAACGCCTTTACCAGCAGTGGCTGAAAGAATCACGTCTTTACAGAAGAATATGGATCTTCTAAAGGAAAATCTGGAATCGGCTCAAGAAAGGTACAAGAAAGCAGCAGATAAATTTCGTAAACCTGCACCAGCTTTCAAGGTAGGAGACTTGGTCTGGCTGTCAACCAGAAATCTTAAGTTAAGGATTCCATCGTCTAAGTTGGGACATAAGTACATTGGACCCTATAAAATCAGTAAAATTATAAGTGCCGTTGCTTGTCGTCTTCAACTGCCCAGAACTATGAGAATCCACCCTGTCTTTCATGTATCCCTACTAAAGGCTGCGACACCCAATACGTTTCCTGGACGTTCCTCTCCTTGCCCTGACCCAGTGCTAGTCGATGGTCAGGAAGAATTTGTGGTGGAAAGGATTTTAGATTCCAGGTTGTATAGAAATCAGTTACAATATCTGATTAAATGGCAGGGCTACCCAGTGGAGGACAACTCATGGGAACCGGTCAATAACGTTAATGCTCCTCGCTTGCTCCGTCAGTTTCATCAGAGGTACCCACACAAGCCTGGTCTGAGGTCATGCGGAGGTTGTCCTTAAGGGGGGAGTAATGTAAGGTTCTATGTATATATTCCTGAAACTCAGTTTGTTCGTCAGCCATTTTACTTTCTGTCTTGCTGCAGCTATCTTGCCCTCAGTCAAAATGGAGTTTCCAGCTTGCATGTTCCCGCCCTGATTCTCTCCTTTGCTTCTTAAGCAGCCACAGCTGAGCAATCAGTGCTTCAGAATCTAGCCTGCAGTGAACCTGTGACTTGACTCCTGTAAGCCTTGGACCTTGTACTCCAGCTATTCCTACTGAGGAACTCTGAAGCACTTGTGGACTCTGAACCCTGCTCTTTGAAAGACCCACGTTTGCATGGACTTACGGTAACAGAGAAGAAGATCCTGAATCTGTATTGGAGAGTGATTGCTGAGCTTGATTACTCTGGCCTGCTGTGTCCCTGTTTCTGTGTCTGCAAACTGTGTGACTATTTCTGCCAACTTGTATGAAGTAATACAGGACTTTTCTATATCAAACCTGTGACTCCTGTGTTTTCATCGCACCCAACCACAAGATGCTATATGAACTGTACTACATACATTACACAATCAAACCGTGGAGCAGTATCTCCGCTGCTTTATCTGCCACCTACAGGATGATTGGGTGGATCTACTTCCATTAGCTGAGTTCTCGTATAACAACTCTCAGAGTGCCTCCACTAAACAGTCTCCTTTTTACTCTAATCTAGGTTATCATCCTAACATTCTACCACGATTTCCCATAGAAACGCCTTTACCAGCAGTGGCTGAAAGAATCACGTCTTTACAGAAGAATATGGATCTTCTAAAGGAAAATCTGGAATCGGCTCAAGAAAGGTACAAGAAAGCAGCAGATAAATTTCGTAAACCTACACCAGCTTTCAAGGTAGGAGACTTGGTCTGGCTGTCAACCAGAAATCTTAAGTTAAGGATTCCATCGTCTAAGTTGGGACATAAGTACATTGGACCCTATAAAATCAGTAAAATTATAAGTGCCGTTGCTTGTCGTCTTCAACTGCCCAGAACTATGAGAATCCACCCTGTCTTTCATGTATCCCTACTAAAGGCTGCGACACCCAATACGTTTCCTGGACGTTCCTCTCCTTGCCCTGACCCAGTGCTAGTCGATGGTCAGGAAGAATTTGTGGTGGAAAGGATTTTAGATTCCAGGTTGTATAGAAATCAGTTACAATATCTGATTAAATGGCAGGGCTACCCAGTGGAGGACAAATCATGGGAACCGGTCAATAACGTTAATGCTCCTCGCTTGCTCCGTCAGTTTCATCAGAGGTACCCACACAAGCCTGGTCTGAGGTCATGCGGAGGTTGTCCTTAAGGGGGGAGTAATGTAAGGTTCTATGTATATATTCCTGAAACTCAGTTTGTTCGTCAGCCATTTTACTTTCTGTCTTGCTGCAGCTATCTTGCCCTCAGTCAAAATGGAGTTTCCAGCTTGCATGTTCCCGCCCTGATTCTCTCCTTTGCTTCTTAAGCAGCCACAGCTGAGCAATCAGTGCTTCAGAATCTAGCCTGCAGTGAACCTGTGACTTGACTCCTGTAAGCCTTGGACCTTGTACTCCAGCTATTCCTACTGAGGAACTCTGAAGCACTTGTGGACTCTGAACCCTGCTCTTTGAAAGACCCACGTTTGCATGGACTTACGGTAACAGAGAAGAAGATCCTGAATCTGTATTGGAGAGTGATTGCTGAGCTTGGATTACTCTGGCCTGCTGTGTCTCCTGTTTCTGTGTCTGCAAACTGTGTGACTATTTCTGCCAACTTGTATGAAGTAATACAGGACTTTTCTATATCAAACCTGTGACTCCTGTGTTTTCATCGCACCCAAGCACAAGACGCTATATGAACTGTACTACATACATTACAGGCGGTTAGACAAGATGAAAACACGAACACAGACAGAAAATAGAGTGAGCAAACGCTGGGGCCCAAAACTGTCTAGATAGGACAGCACAGGAGAGAATGCTGTCTGCAACCCAGAAAAACCCTAGGAAAAACTCCAACACTTCTGAATCCAAAAATAATGAGACCACACGGTATCGACCACCTATATCAGATCTCTGGTGTGGACACGTAGCTACCCAGCAGTAAAATATCACAAGAACTGAGCAAATGAACAAATACAAAAAGCGAACGGAGAACAGCCCAAGCCCCCCAAAGGGGACCCTGCTGAACTCAAAAAACAATGCAGCAAAAAACAAGGAAAATCAAACCACAGTAAAAAACACTGAAAGTGACTTATCAGACTGCAAGCTGGAGACAGCAGAAAAGCAAGCTAAATTCCAACCTAGACCAGGAAGAACAATTGATCACCGGCAAGGACCATGGGAGGTCAGCCCACTTATATCAGGCCAGTCCATCCCACCTGATAACCAATGGTCATTTGCAGGTGGTGGATTTTTGCTGTTCAACATAGGTTCAATACCACCAGAAGGAGCTTCAGCTCCGAAGTCATCTCCAACACATTCACAACAGTACCCCCCCTTGAGGAGGGGTCACCGAACCCTCACGTGTGCCACCAGGCTGATCAGGATTAGCTCGGTGATAGGCACGGACCAGTCTCTCAGCATGAATGTCAGAAGCAAACACCCAAGAATTGTCCTCCTGACCATAGCCTTTCCACTTCACCAGGTACTGGAATCTCCACCTAGCCCAACGAGAATCCAATATCTTCTCAACCATATACTCCAAATTGCCCTCAACCAAAACAGGATCAGGAGGCGCAGCCATAGGAAACACTGGCTCTACAAACCTCTTCAATAAAGATTTGTGGAATACGTTGTGAATCTTTTGAATGTTCCTGGAAGAAGCAAACGGAAGGAAACGGGATTAAGAATTTCCATGATCTTATAAGGTCCAATGAATCTTGGCTTAAATTTTGGAGACGCGACCCTCATAGGGATATTTTTTGAGGATAACCAAACCAAGTCACCCACTTTAAACCGAGGACCATCAGTCCTATGCCGGTTGGCAAACCGCTAGGCCTTCTCCTGAGAGAGAGACAACTTATCCACTACTTGATCCCAAATCTGCTGCATTCTCTCCACGATAGAGTCAACACCAGGACAGACAGATGCCTCCACCTGCCCTGAAGAAAATCGAGGATGAAACCCAAAATTGCAGAAAATTGGAGACATCAAGGTGGCAGAACTAGCCCTATTATTCAAAGCAAACTCAGCCAAAGGCAAAAAAGAGACCCAGTCATCTTGATCAGCAGACACAAAGCATCTCAAATAAGTCTCCAAGGTCTGATTTGTTTTCTCAGTTTGTCCATTGGTCTGAGGGTGGAATGCAGAGGAAAAAGACAGCTGAACTCCCAGTTTGGAACAAAATGTCCTCCAAAATCTGGAAACAAACTGGACTTCTCTGTCAGACACAATGTTCTCTGTAATGCCGTGCAACCGAACCACCTGTTGAAAAAATAAGGGCACCAACTTGGAGGAGGATGGCAACTTAGGTAGTGGCACAAGATATATCTTCTTGGAAAACTTATCACAGATTACCCAAATAACGGTCATTCTCTGAGAGACAGGGAGGTCGGAAATAAAATCCATAGAGAAATGGTTCCATGGCCTCTTGGGCACAGGCAATGGCATTAACAAATGACTAGAGCGAGAGCAAGGTTTGGACCGAGAACAAGTTGCACAGAACTGCACAAAGTCCCTGATGTCACAAGACAAAGTGGGCCACCAAAAGGACCGACTCACCAAATCTCTGGTACCAAAAATACCAGGATGGTCAGCCAACATGGAGCAATGAATCTCAGACATCACATTCTTCCCCCACTGGGACAAACAATTTCCCAACAGGGCAGCGTTCAGGTTTATCCTCCTGAAACTGCTCCAGGGCCAGTCTCAAATCGGGCGAGATAGCGGAAAGAACCACATCCTCCTTCAGAATAACAGCGCGCTCAGTTACTTCAGGAGAATCCACAAAGAAACTCCTCGAGAGGGCATCCGCCTTAACATTTTTAGTGCCCGGGAGAAAAGAGACCACAAAATTAAAACGTGTGAAAAACAAGGCCCACCTGGCCTGCCTAGGATTAAGTCGCTTGGCCGATTCAAGATAAACCAGGTTCTTGTGATAAGTGAGGACCATCACCTGATGTTTGTCTCCTTCAAGCCAATGTCTCCACTCTTCAAAGGCCCACTTCATAGCCAATAGCTCCCGATTTCCCACATCATAATTAAAAAATTTTCGAGAGAAAAAGGCACAAGGGTTACTCTTAGAAGTCTCCGGATCTCTTTGGGACAAAATGGTTCCTGCACCAATCTCAGAAGCATCAACTTCCACCTGAAATAGTAGAGAAACATCAGGTTGCAGTAGAACAGGAGCAGAAGTGAATCTCCGCTTAAGCTCCTGAAATGCAGAAACTGCCTCAGGAGACCAATTCACTACATCAGAACCCTTTTTGGTCAAATCAGTCAGTGGTTTCACAATAGTAGAGAAGTTACCTATAAATTTACGATAAAAATTAGCAAAACCCAAAAATCTCTGAGGAGTAGTGTTGAGCATTCCGATACCGCAAGTATCGGGTATCGGCCGGTATTCGCTGTATCGGAATTCCGGTACTTAGTTCCGATATTTTTCCAATATCGTATACCGGAATCGGAAGTTCCCATAATTCTTTGAGAGGCAATGTGATTTTAGTCAGCCAATGAGGAATCTTATGAAGTGTGGGCACATCCTGTAATGCTGCGGTCATCTTAACTAATGGCATGGCTGTGATTGGCTGCTGAAATGATGTCAGAATGCACTATAAAAGGCGCCGCCGCCATTTTAGCATCACTGTGCTGTGAACTCAGTTAGGGACAGAACGCTGTTCTGCTGACTTTGAGGGACAGTTAGATATTGTGATTTTGTGTGTACTGGGCTTTAGGCAGGCTAGTTTACCAACCGCTGTGTAAAGCTACCTTTTGCCAGTGTTGTTTTAACAGCTCTGTGCAAGGTGTGTGTGAGAGTGCAGGTGACGCTGCAGTTTGCTCTGCATGCAACGCTGTCTGTAGGCATCTGCACGTTTCACTGACAGACTCTTTTTTTTTTCTTCAGTGTAATTCTTGCTGCTCCATGCAATTTAACTATTAGTGTGACGCGCTTCCATCCGTATCCAATACATTGGTTGCAAACACTATAGAAGTAGACAAAGGAGTAGCCTTTCACAGCTTGTGAACAGTTGTGTTTCAGTGTTCACTTCAGTCTGTGTTTTTATTTTTTGAGTGCACATCACGCTCCAGTTACTTGTTCAAGCACTGCTGCTTGTACTCTGCTGAGCGTGTCTCAGTGCCTCATCCTTTTCATTTATCTCCAATTGGTGCTGCTCCATTCCATTTAAAATCTAATCTATTAGTGTGACGCGCTTCCATCCGTATCCAATACATTGGTTGCAAACACTATAGAAGTAGACAAAGGAGTAGCCTTTCACAGCTTGTGAACAGTTGTGTTTCAGTGTTCACTTCAGTCTGTGTTTTTTATTTTTTGAGTGCACATCACGCTCCAGTTACTTGTTCAAGCACTGCTGCTTGAACTCTGCTGAGCGTGTCTCAGTGCCTCATCCTTTTCATTAATCTCCAATTGGTGCTGCTCCATTCCATTTAAAATCTAATCTATTAGTGTGACACGCTTCCATCCGTATCCAATACATTGGTTGCAAACACTATAGAAGTAGACAAAGGAGTAGCCTTTCACAGCTTGTGAACAGTTGTGTTTCAGTGTTCACTTCAGTCTGTGTTTTTTATTTTTTGAGTGCACATCACGCTCCAGTTACTTGTTCAAGCACTGCTGCTTGTACTCTGCTGAGCGTGTCTCAGTGCCGCATCCTTTTCATTTTTCTCCAATTGGTGCTGCTCCATTATATTTGAAATCTAATCTATTAGTGTGACGCGCTTCCATCCGTATCCAATACATTGGTTGCAAACACTATAGAAGTAGACAAAGGAGTAGCCTTTCACAGATTGTGAACAGTTGTCTGCAGTGTTCACTGCAGTCTCTGAGGAATAACCACACTTAGGCCTTATAACTTTTCTGACTTTCTTTATCAATCTACCAAGATGAAGAAGTCAGTGAGTAAGGCACGTGGTCGTGGCCGTGGAGTTTCAGCAGGGAGAGGACGTGGGGATTCTGTGGCTGCTGCCACACCCAGTGACACAGCATCCACCAGTTTTCCCAGTGAGCGTTCCTTTATGCACACTTTTGTAGGAGCTCAGCGTACCCCCTGCTGCGGGAAGAACAAATTGAAGCCATTGTTGGTTGGATGGCAGCCAATGCATCGACTTCAATTCCTTCCACCTCCTCTCAGGACCACAGCACTGTTGAACAACCATCTGTCTCTTCACCGCCTGCCAAATTGCCCAGGCAGTCAGAGAGTTCTGAACTGGAGCCAGCTGAGTCTCTGCTTCTGTTCTCAGAATCTGTTGGCTTGCAAACAGGGGCCCAGCCAAGCAGCATTCTGGAATGTGAAGAAGAGGCAGTATGCAGTGATGCGCAACAGCTGTGTCTCTCTGAATGTGAAGAGGCGGGTGAGCCAGTGCCGATGGTCAGCACACCGCAGAACGCATCTGATGATGATGAGACTCAGGTGCCATTTTCTGTTGAGCGTGGTGCTGGCCAGACCACCCAACAGCAGCAAGTGCCGTTGCTTGTCGTCTTCAACTGCCCAGAACTATGAGAATCCACCCTGTCTTTCATGTATCCCTACTAAAGGCTGCGACACCCAATACGTTTCCTGGACGTTCCTCTCCTTGCCCTGACCCAGTGCTAGTCGATGGTCAGGAAGAATTTGTGGTGGAAAGGATTTTAGATTCCAGGTTGTATAGAAATCAGTTACAATATCTGATTAAATGGCAGGGCTACCCAGTGGAGGACAACTCATGGGAACCGGTCAATAACGTTAATGCTCCTCGCTTGCTCCGTCAGTTTCATCAGAGGTACCCACACAAGCCTGGTCTGAGGTCATGCGGAGGTTGTCCTTAAGGGGGGGAGTAATGTAAGGTTCTATGTATATATTCCTGAAACTCAGTTTGTTCGTCAGCCATTTTACTTTCTGTCTTGCTGCAGCTATCTTGCCCTCAGTCAAAATGGAGTTTCCAGCTTGCATGTTCCCGCCCTGATTCTCTCCTTTGCTTCTTAAGCAGCCACAGCTGAGCAATCAGTGCTTCAGAATCTAGCCTGCAGTGAACCTGTGACTTGACTCCTGTAAGCCTTGGACCTTGTACTCCAGCTATTCCTACTGAGGAACTCTGAAGCACTTGTGGACTCTGAACCCTGCTCTTTGAAAGACCCACGTTTGCATGGACTTACGGTAACAGAGAAGAAGATCCTGAATCTGTATTGGAGAGTGATTGCTGAGCTTGGATTACTCTGGCCTGCTGTGTCTCCTGTTTCTGTGTCTGCAAACTGTGTGACTATTTCTGCCAACTTGTATGAAGTAATACAGGACTTTTCTATATCAAACCTGTGACTCCTGTGTTTTCATCACACCCAAGCACAAGACGCTATATGAACTGTACTACATACATTACAGGCGGTTAGACAAGATGAAAACACGAACACAGACAGAAAATAGAGTGAGCAAACGCTGGGGCCCAAAACTGTCTAGATAGGACAGCACAGGAGAGAATGCTGTCTGCAACCCAGAAAAACCCTAGGAAAAACTCCAACACTTCTGAATCCAAAAATAATGAGACGACACGGTATCGACCACCTATATCAGATCTCTGGTGTGGACACGTAGCTACCCAGCAGTAAAATATCACAAGAACTGAGCAAATGAACAAATACAAAAAGCGAACGGAGAACAGCCCAAGCCCCCCAAAGGGGACCCTGCTGAACTCAAAAAACAATGCAGCAAAAAACAAGGAAAATCAAACCACAGTAAAAAACACTGAAAGTGACTTATCAGACTGCAAGCTGGAGACAGCAGAAAAGCAAGCTAAATTCCAACCTAGACCAGGAAGAACAATTGATCACGGCAAGGACCATGGGAGGTCAGCCCACTTATATCAGGCCAGTCCATCCCACCTGATAACCAATGGTCATTTGCAGGTGGTGGATTTTTGCTGTTCAACATAGGTTCAATACCACCAGAAGGAGCTTCAGCTCCGAAGTCGTCTCCAACACATTCACAACAGTACCCCCCCTTGAGGAGGGGTCACCGAACCCTCACGTGTGCCACCAGGCTGATCAGGATTAGCTCGGTGATAGGCACGGACCAGTCTCTCAGCATGAATGTCAGAAGCAAACACCCAAGAATTTTCCTCCTGACCATAGCCTTTCCACTTCACCAGGTACTGGAATCTCCACCTAGCCCAACGAGAATCCAATATCTTCTCACCATATACTCCAAATTGCCCTCAACCAAAACAGGATCAGGAGGCGCAGCCATAGGAAACACTGGCTCTACAAACCTCTTCAATAAAGATTTGTGGAATACGTTGTGAATCTTTTGAATGTTCCTGGAAGAAGCAAACGGAAGGAAACGGGATTAAGAATTTCCATGATCTTATAAGGTCCAATGAATCTTGGCTTAAATTTTGGAGACGCGACCCTCATAGGGATATTTTTTGAGGATAACCAAACCAAGTCACCCACTTTAAACCGAGGACCATCAGTCCTATGCCGGTTGGCAAACCACTAGGCCTTCTCCTGAGAGAGAGACAACTTATCCACTACTTGATCCCAAATCTGCTGCATTCTCTCCACGATAGAGTCAACACCAGGACAGACAGATGCCTCCACCTGCCCTGAAGAAAATCGAGGATGAAACCCAAAATTGCAGAAAATTGGAGACATCAAGGTGGCAGAACTAGCCCTATTATTCAAAGCAAACTCAGCCAAAGGCAAAAAAGAGACCCAGTCATCTTGATCAGCAGACACAAAGCATCTCAAATAAGTCTCCAAGGTCTGATTTGTTTTCTCAGTTTGTCCATTGGTCTGAGGGTGGAATGCAGAGGAAAAAGACAGCTGAACTCCCAGTTTGGAACAAAATGTCCTCCAAAATCTGGAAACAAACTGGACTTCTCTGTCAGACACAATGTTCTCTGTAATGCCGTGCAACCGAACCACCTGTTGAAAAAATAAGGGCACCAACTTGGAGGAGGATGGCAACTTAGGTAGTGGCACAAGATATATCTTCTTGGAAAACTTATCACAGATTACCCAAATAACGGTCATTCTCTGAGAGACAGGGAGGTCGGAAATAAAATCCATAGAGAAATGGTTCCATGGCCTCTTGGGCACAGGCAATGGCATTAACAAATGACTAGAGCGAGAGCAAGGTTTGGACCGAGAACAAGTTGCACAGAACTGCACAAAGTCCCTGATGTCACAAGACAAAGTGGGCCACCAAAAGGACCGACTCACCAAATCTCTGGTACCAAAAATACCAGGATGGTCAGCCAACATGGAGCAATGAATCTCAGACATCACATTCTTCCCCCACTGGGACAAACAATTTCCCAACAGGGCAGCGTTCAGGTTTATCCTCCTGAAACTGCTCCAGGGCCAGTCTCAAATCGGGCGAGATAGCGGAAAGAACCACATCCTCCTTCAGAATAACAGCGCGCTCAGTTACTTCAGGAGAATCCACAAAGAAACTCCTCGAGAGGGCATCCGCCTTAACATTTTTAGTGCCCGGGAGAAAAGAGACCACAAAATTAAAACGTGTGAAAAACAAGGCCCACCTGGCCTGCCTAGGATTAAGTCGCTTGGCCGATTCAAGATAAACCAGGTTCTTGTGATAAGTGAGGACCATCACCTGATGTTTGTCTCCTTCAAGCCAATGTCTCCACTCTTCAAAGGCCCACTTCATAGCCAATAGCTCCCGATTTCCCACATCATAATTAAAAAATTTTCGAGAGAAAAAGGCACAAGGGTTACTCTTAGAAGTCTCCGGATCTCTTTGGGACAAAATGGTTCCTGCACCAATCTCAGAAGCATCAACTTCCACCTGAAATAGTAGAGAAACATCAGGTTGCAGTAGAACAGGAGCAGAAGTGAATCTCCGCTTAAGCTCCTGAAATGCAGAAACTGCCTCAGGAGACCAATTCACTACATCAGAACCCTTTTTGGTCAAATCAGTCAGTGGTTTCACAATAGTAGAGAAGTTACCTATAAATTTACGATAAAAATTAGCAAAACCCAAAAATCTCTGAGGAGTAGTGTTGAGCATTCCGATACCGCAAGTATCGGGTATCGGCCGGTATTCGCTGTATCGGAATTCCGGTACTTAGTTCCGATATTTTTCCAATATCGTATACCGGAATCGGAAGTTCCCATAATTCTTTGAGAGGCAATGTGATTTTAGTCAGCCAATGAGGAATCTTATGAAGTGTGGGCACATCCTGTAATGCTGCGGTCATCTTAACTAATGGCATGGCTGTGATTGGCTGCTGAAATGATGTCAGAATGCACTATAAAAGGCGCCGCCGCCATTTTAGCATCACTGTGCTGTGAACTCAGTTAGGGACAGAACGCTGTTCTGCTGACTTTGAGGGACAGTTAGATATTGTGATTTTGTGTGTACTGGGCTTTAGGCAGGCTAGTTTACCAACCGCTGTGTAAAGCTACCTTTTGCCAGTGTTGTTTTAACAGCTCTGTGCAAGGTGTGTGTGAGAGTGCAGGTGACGCTGCAGTTTGCTCTGCATGCAACGCTGTCTGTAGGCATCTGCACGTTTCACTGACAGACTCTTTTTTTTTTCTTCAGTGTAATTCTTGCTGCTCCATGCAATTTAACTATTAGTGTGACGCGCTTCCATCCGTATCCAATACATTGGTTGCAAACACTATAGAAGTAGACAAAGGAGTAGCCTTTCACAGCTTGTGAACAGTTGTGTTTCAGTGTTCACTTCAGTCTGTGTTTTTTATTTTTTGAGTGCACATCACGCTCCAGTTACTTGTTCAAGCACTGCTGCTTGTACTCTGCTGAGCGTGTCTCAGTGCCTCATCCTTTTCATTTATCTCCAATTGGTGCTGCTCCATTCCATTTAAAATCTAATCTATTAGTGTGACGCGCTTCCATCCGTATACAATACATTGGTTGCAAACACTATAGCAGTAGACAAAGGAGTAGCCTTTCACAGCTTGTGAACAGTTGTGTTTCAGTGTTCACTTCAGTCTGTGTTTTTTATTTTTTGAGTGCACATCACGCTCCAGTTACTTGTTCAAGCACTGCTGCTTGTACTCTGCTGAGCGTGTCTCAGTGCCTCATCCTTTTCATTTATCTCCAATTGGTGCTGCTCCATTCCATTTAAAATCTAATCTATTAGTGTGACGCGCTTCCATCCGTATCCAATACATTGGTTGCAAACACTATAGAAGTAGACAAAGGAGTAGCCTTTCACAGCTTGTGAACAGTTGTGTTTCAGTGTTCACTTCAATCTGTGTTTTTTATTTTTTGAGTGCACATCACGCTCCAGTTACTTGTTCAAGCACTGCTGCTTGTACTCTGCTGAGCGTGTCTCAGTGCCGCATCCTTTTCATTTTTCTCCAATTGGTGCTGCTCCATTATATTTGAAATCTAATCTATTAGTGTGACGCGCTTCCATCCGTATCCAATACATTGGTTGCAAACACTATAGAAGTAGACAAAGGAGTAGCCTTTCACAGATTGTGAACAGTTGTCTGCAGTGTTCACTGCAGTCTCTGAGGAATAACCACACTTAGGCCTTATAACTTTTCTGACTTTCTTTATCAATCTACCAAGATGAAGAAGTCAGTGAGTAAGGCACGTGGTCGTGGCCGTGGAGTTTCAGCAGGGAGAGGACGTGGGGATTCTGTGGCTGCTGCCACACCCAGTGACACAGCATCCACCAGTTTTCCCAGTGAGCGTTCCTTTATGCACACTTTTGTAGGAGCTCAGCATACCCCCCTGCTGCGGGAAGAACAAATTGAAGCCGTTGTTGGTTGGATGGCAGCCAATGCATCGACTTCAATTCCTTCCACCTCCTCTCAGGACCACAGCACTGTTGAACAACCATCTGTCTCTTCACCGCCTGCCAAATTGCCCAGGCAGTCAGAGAGTTCTGAACTGGAGCCAACTGAGTCTCTGCTTCTGTTCTCAGAATCTGTTGGCTTGCAAACAGGGGCCCAGCCAAGCAGCATTCTGGAATGTGAAGAAGAGGCAGTATGCAGTGATGCGCAACAGCTGTGTCTCTCTGAATGTGAAGAGGCGGGTGAGCCAGTGCCGATGGTCAGCACACCGCAGAACGCATCTGATGATGATGAGACTCAGGTGCCATTTTCTGTTGAGCGTGGTGCTGGCCAGACCACCCAACAGCAGCAAGTGCCGTTGCTTGTCGTCTTCAACTGCCCAGAACTATGAGAATCCACCCTGTCTTTCATGTATCCCTACTAAAGGCTGCGACACCCAATACGTTTCCTGGACGTTCCTCTCCTTGCCCTGACCCAGTGCTAGTCGATGGTCAGGAAGAATTTGTGGTGGAAAGGAT
Organism: Oophaga sylvatica; assembly: GCA_033576555.1. NCBI lineage: Eukaryota > Metazoa > Chordata > Amphibia > Anura > Dendrobatidae > Oophaga > Oophaga sylvatica. Next base: position 216,069,186 of record JARQOD010000006.1, on the reverse strand, counting down.
TTTAGATTCCAGGTTGTATAGAAATCAGTTACAATATCTGATTAAATGGCAGGGCTACCCAGTGGAGGACAACTCATGGGAACCGGTCAATAACGTTAATGCTCCTCGCTTGCTCCGTCAGTTTCATCAGAGGTACCCACACAAGCCTGGTCTGAGGTCATGCGGAGGTTGTCCTTAAGGGGGGAGTAATGTAAGGTTCTATGTATATATTCCTGAAACTCAGTTTGTTCGTCAGCCATTTTACTTTCTGTCTTGCTGCAGCTATCTTGCCCTCAGTCAAAATGGAGTTTCCAGCTTGCATGTTCCCGCCCTGATTCTCTCCTTTGCTTCTTAAGCAGCCACATCTGAGCAATCAGTGCTTCAGAATCTAGCCTGCAGTGAACCTGTGACTTGACTCCTGTAAGCCTTGGACCTTGTACTCCAGCTATTCCTACTGAGGAACTCTGAAGCACTTGTGGACTCTGAACCCTGCTCTTTGAAAGACCCACGTTTGCATGGACTTACGGTAACAGAGAAGAAGATCCTGAATCTGTATTGGAGAGTGATTGCTGAGCTTGGATTACTCTGGCCTGCTGTGTCTCCTGTTTCTGTGTCTGCAAACTGTGTGACTATTTCTGCCAACTTGTATGAAGTAATACAGGACTTTTCTATATCAAACCTGTGACTCCTGTGTTTTCATCGCACCCAAGCACAAGACGCTATATGAACTGTACTACATACATTACAGGCGGTTAGACAAGATGAAAACACGAACACAGACAGAAAATAGAGTGAGCAAACGCTGGGGCCCAAAACTGTCTAGATAGGACAGCACAGGAGAGAATGCTGTCTGCAACCCAGAAAAACCCTAGGAAAAACTCCAACACTTCTGAATCCAAAAATAATGAGACGACACGGTATCGACCACCTATATCAGATCTCTGGTGTGGACACGTAGCTACCCAGCAGTAAAATATCACAAGAACTGAGCAAATGAACAAATACAAAAAGCGAACGGAGAACAGCCCAAGCCCCCCAAAGGGGACCCTGCTGAACTCAAAAAACAATGCAGCAAAAAACAAGGAAAATCAAACCACAGTAAAAAACACTGAAAGTGACTTATCAGACTGCAAGCTGGAGACAGCAGAAAAGCAAGCTAAATTCCAACCTAGACCAGGAAGAACAATTGATCACCGGCAAGGACCATGGGAGGTCAGCCCACTTATATCAGGCCAGTCCATCCCACCTGATAACCAATGGTCATTTGCAGGTGGTGGATTTTTGCTGTTCAACATAGGTTCAATACCACCAGAAGGAGCTTCAGCTCCGAAGTCGTCTCCAACACATTCACAACAGTACCCCCCCTTGAGGAGGGGTCACCGAACCCTCACGTGTGCCACCAGGCTGATCAGGATTAGCTCGGTGATAGGCACGGACCAGTCTCTCAGCATGAATGTCAGAAGCAAACACCCAAGAATTTTCCTCCTGACCATAGCCTTTCCACTTCACCAGGTACTGGAATCTCCACCTAGCCCAACGAGAATCCAATATCTTCTCAACCATATACTCCAAATTGCCCTCAACCAACACAGGATCAGGAGGCGCAGCCATAGGAAACACTGGCTCTACAAACCTCTTCAATAAAGATTTGTGGAATACGTTGTGAATCTTTTGAATGTTCCTGGAAGAAGCAAACGGAAGGAAACGGGATTAAGAATTTCCATGATCTTATAAGGTCCAATGAATCTTGGCTTAAATTTTGGAGACGCGACCCTCATAGGGATATTTTTTGAGGATAACCAAACCAAGTCACCCACTTTAAACCGAGGACCATCAGTCCTATGCCGGTTGGCAAACCGCTAGGCCTTCTCCTGAGAGAGAGACAACTTATCCACTACTTGATCCCAAATCTGCTGCATTCTCTCCACGATAGAGTCAACACCAGGACAGACAGATGCCTCCACCTGCCCTGAAGAAAATCGAGGATGAAACCCAAAATTGCAGAAAATTGGAGACATCAAGGTGGCAGAACTAGCCCTATTATTCAAAGCAAACTCAGCCAAAGGCAAAAAAGAGACCCAGTCATCTTGATCAGCAGACACAAAGCATCTCAAATAAGTCTCCAAGGTCTGATTTGTTTTCTCAGTTTGTCCATTGGTCTGAGGGTGGAATGCAGAGGAAAAAGACAGCTGAACTCCCAGTTTGGAACAAAATGTCCTCCAAAATCTGGAAACAAACTGGACTTCTCTGTCAGACACAATGTTCTCTGTAATGCCGTGCAACCGAACCACCTGTTGAAAAAATAAGGGCACCAACTTGGAGGAGGATGGCAACTTAGGTAGTGGCACAAGATATATCTTCTTGGAAAACTTATCACAGATTACCCAAATAACGGTCATTCTCTGAGAGACAGGGAGGTCGGAAATAAAATCCATAGAGAAATGGTTCCATGGCCTCTTGGGCACAGGCAATGGCATTAACAAATCACTAGAGCGAGAGCAAGGTTTGGACCGAGAACAAGTTGCACAGAACTGCACAAAGTCCCTGATGTCACAAGACAAAGTGGGCCACCAAAAGGACCGACTCACCAAATCTCTGGTACCAAAAATACCAGGATGGTCAGTCAACATGAAGCAATGAATCTCAGACATCACATTCTTCCCCCACTGGGACAAACAATTTCCCAACAGGGCAGCGTTCAGGTTTATCCTCCTGAAACTGCTCCAGGGCCAGTCTCAAATCGGGCGAGATAGCGGAAAGAACCACATCCTCCTTCAGAATAACAGCGCGCTCAGTTACTTCAGGAGAATCCACAAAGAAACTCCTCGAGAGGGCATCCGCCTTAACATTTTTAGTGCCCGGGAGAAAAGAGACCACAAAATTAAAACGTGTGAAAAACAAGGCCCACCTGGCCTGCCTAGGATTAAGTCGCTTGGCCGATTCAAGATAAACCAGGTTCTTGTGATAAGTGAGGACCATCACCTGATGTTTGTCTCCTTCAAGCCAATGTCTCCACTCTTCAAAGGCCCACTTCATAGCCAATAGCTCCCGATTTCCCACATCATAATTAAAAAATTTTCGAGAGAAAAAGGCACAAGGGTTACTCTTAGAAGTCTCCGGATCTCTTTGGGACAAAATGGTTCCTGCACCAATCTCAGAAGCATCAACTTCCACCTGAAATAGTAGAGAAACATCAGGTTGCAGTAGAACAGGAGCAGAAGTGAATCTCCGCTTAAGCTCCTGAAATGCAGAAACTGCCTCAGGAGACCAATTCACTACATCAGAACCCTTTTTGGTCAAATCAGTCAGTGGTTTCACAATAGTAGAGAAGTTACCTATAAATTTACGATAAAAATTAGCAAAACCCAAAAATCTCTGAGGAGTAGTGTTGAGCATTCCGATACCGCAAGTATCGGGTATCGGCCGGTATTCGCTGTATCGGAATTCCGGTACTTAGTTCCGATATTTTTCCAATATCGTATACCGGAATCGGAAGTTCCCATAATTCTTTGAGAGGCAATGTGATTTTAGTCAGCCAATGAGGAATCTTATGAAGTGTGGGCACATCCTGTAATGCTGCGGTCATCTTAACTAATGGCATGGCTGTGATTGGCTGCTGAAATGATGTCAGAATGCACTATAAAAGGCGCCGCCGCCATTTTAGCATCACTGTGCTGTGAACTCAGTTAGGGACAGAACGCTGTTCTGCTGACTTTGAGGGACAGTTAGATATTGTGATTTTGTGTGTACTGGGCTTTAGGCAGGCTAGTTTACCAACCGCTGTGTAAAGCTACCTTTTGCCAGTGTTGTTTTAACAGCTCTGTGCAAGGTGTGTGTGAGAGTGCAGGTGACGCTGCAGTTTGCTCTGCATGCAACGCTGTCTGTAGGCATCTGCACGTTTCACTGACAGACTCTTTTTTTTTTCTTCAGTGTAATTCTTGCTGCTCCATGCAATTTAACTATTAGTGTGACGCGCTTCCATCCGTATCCAATACATTGGTTGCAAACACTATAGAAGTAGACAAAGGAGTAGCCTTTCACAGCTTGTGAACAGTTGTGTTTCAGTGTTCACTTCAGTCTGTGTTTTTTATTTTTTGAGTGCACATCACGCTCCAGTTACTTGTTCAAGCACTGCTGCTTGTACTCTGCTGAGCGTGTCTCAGTGCCTCATCCTTTTCATTTATCTCCAATTGGTGCTGCTCCATTCCATTTAAAATCTAATCTATTAGTGTGACGCGCTTCCATCCGTATACAATACATTGGTTGCAAACACTATAGCAGTAGACAAAGGAGTAGCCTTTCACAGCTTGTGAACAGTTGTGTTTCAGTGTTCACTTCAGTCTGTGTTTTTTATTTTTTGAGTGCACATCACGCTCCAGTTACTTGTTCAAGCACTGCTGCTTGAACTCTGCTGAGCGTGTCTCAGTGCCTCATCCTTTTCATTTATCTCCAATTGGTGCTGCTCCATTCCATTTAAAATCTAATCTATTAGTGTGACACGCTTCCATCCGTATCCAATACATTGGTTGCAAACACTATAGAAGTAGACAAAGGAGTAGCCTTTCACAGCTTGTGAACAGTTGTGTTTCAGTGTTCACTTCAGTCTGTGTTTTTTATTTTTTGAGTGCACATCACGCTCCAGTTACTTGTTCAAGCACTGCTGCTTGTACTCTGCTGAGCGTGTCTCAGTGCCGCATCCTTTTCATTTTTCTCCAATTGGTGCTGCTCCATTATATTTGAAATCTAATCTATTAGTGTGACGCGCTTCCATCCGTATCCAATACATTGGTTGCAAACACTATAGAAGTAGACAAAGGAGTAGCCTTTCACAGATTGTGAACAGTTGTCTGCAGTGTTCACTGCAGTCTCTGAGGAATAACCACACTTAGGCCTTATAACTTTTCTGACTTTCTTTATCAATCTACCAAGATGAAGAAGTCAGTGAGTAAGGCACGTGGTCGTGGCCGTGGAGTTTCAGCAGGGAGAGGACGTGGGGATTCTGTGGCTGCTGCCACACCCAGTGACACAGCATCCACCAGTTTTCCCAGTGAGCGTTCCTTTATGCACACTTTTGTAGGAGCTCAGCGTACCCCCTGCTGCGGGAAGAACAAATTGAAGCCGTTGTTGGTTGGATGGCAGCCAATGCATCGACTTCAATTCCTTCCACCTCCTCTCAGGACCACAGCACTGTTGAACAACCATCTGTCTCTTCACCGCCTGCCAAATTGCCCAGGCAGTCAGAGAGTTCTGAACTGGAGCCAGCTGAGTCTCTGCTTCTGTTCTCAGAATCTGTTGGCTTGCAAACAGGGGCCCAGCCAAGAAGCATTCTGGAATGTGAAGAAGAGGCAGTATGCAGTGATGCGCAACAGCTGTGTCTCTCTGAATGTGAAGAGGCGGGTGAGCCAGTGCCGATGGTCAGCACACCGCAGAACGCATCTGATGATGATGAGACTCAGGTGCCATTTTCTGTTGAGCGTGGTGCTGGCCAGACCACCCAACAGCAGCAGGTGTTGGAAGAGGGTAGTGGAGATGATGAGGTCCAAGACCCAACATGGCGTGAGGAACAGGAAGGTGGTGGTAGCAGCTCTGAGGAAGAGATTGCCTCAACGGTCCAAACAGTAGGGAGAGGTAGGCTGCAGACTCGGTTGCCTGTAGCCTCCAGTTTGGCACCCGTTTGTAGCAGTTCTCTTCCAACAGCCAAAACGGGCGCTCCCAGGACTTGCACTGCGTGGTCCTTTTTTGACACACTTGCAGATGATATTTGCTATGTCAAATGCAAGCTGTGTAATCAAAAAGTAAAAAGAGGTAAAAATGTCAGTAACCTTAATACCACAAATATGTGGAAACATGTGCGGTCAAAGCACGTGGTTGAGTTACAAAGACACACTGGAGATGTAGGCCAACCTACAGCAGCACCTACATCTTCAGCTCGTGTTGGAGCCTCTTCCTCCAGCTCACACACAGCTGGTTCGGCTTCCTCACAGGATCGCCATGGAAGAACCTCTGTCACTGTTGTCCAGAGACCCAGTGTTATTCCACCCACAGCTGCAAGTTCCCTGTCATCCTCACACTCCCAGGCCACAAAACAGCCATCGGTAGCACAGGCATGGGATAAAAGACGGCCATACTCGGCAAACCATCCACGAGCACAGGCTCTGAATGCTGGCATTGCAAAACTCCTGTCCCTTGAAATGCTGTCATTCAGGCTGGTGGAGACTGACAGTTTCCGTAACTTAATGGCATTGGCAGTCCCACAATACAATGTGCCCAGCCGATTTTATTTCAGCAGGCAAGCCGTCCCTGGTCTGCAAAAGCATGTTGAGGGAAAAATTAAACATGCGCTACTAAACGCCGTCAGTAGCAAGGTCCACCTGACCACCGATGCGTGGACCAGTACCAATGGCCAGGGACGATACCTTTCCCTCACTGCCCATTGGGTCAATGTTGTGGAGCCGGGTACAGATCTTGCGAGTGGCGCTGTACGTGTTCTGCCAACTCCAAGGATTGCAGGAATCAAGTCTGTCCACATTGACTCCTCCTCCTACTCCAGTTCCTCAGAATCATCGCTGCACGAGCCGTCACGGTCTACCTCCACATGGACCCGTGAACGCTTACCTGATGCGACCGATATGAGCACAGCCGTGGCCAAACGTCAACAGGCCGTCCTCAAATTAATTTCAATGGGGAATCGAAGCCACACAGCGCAGGAGGTCTGGAATGCCATCAAGAAGGAGAGCGACGTGTGGTTTTTGCCAGCGAATCTCCAGCCAGGCTTGGTAGTGTGTGACAATGGCCGAAATCTGGTGGCAGCTCTGGGCCTTGGCAACCTCACTCACATACCATGTCTGGCACATGTGCTCAACTTGGTCGTGCAGAGTTTTTTGAGGGACTATCCGGATCTTGATGCACTGCTGCACAAGGTCCGCCTAGAGTGCGCTCACTTGCGACGTTCCAGCATGGCCAGATCGCGCATTGCAGCTCTGAAACGCAGATTTCGCCTTCCAGAACATCGCATCATATGTGACGTACCCACCAGGTGGAATTCCACGTTACATATGTTGGAGCGGTTGTGTGAGCAGCAGCCAGCAGTAATGGAGTATCAGCTGCATCAGGCGCAATCAACTCGCAATTTGCGCCGTTCACACTTCACCACTACTGAGTGGGCCTCTATGAAGGACATCTGCCACGTTTTGCGTCCGTTTGATGAGTCAACGCGGATGGCGAGTGCAGATGATGCACTAGTCAGCCTGACTGTCCCCCTTATCTGCCTGCTTCAAACAACACTGCAAGCACTAAGGGATGAGGTTTTGGAAGAGGTGGAGGATGAGGAGTCACAAATTCCATCACCTTCTGGACAGTCAGCGCAACGTGGTTCCTCACAAAGGGCTGGGCAGGGCTCACTTTGTGAGGAGGATGAGGAGGAGTCAATGGAGGAGGAAGACATCGCTCCAGAGGGAGGTACACAACGCTCTAGTCAGTATGTAGAGCGAGGGTGGGGTGATGCAGAGCAGGCAGAGATTACGCCTCTTGCAGGGGACAGCGTTTCTTGGCTAGTTGGGAGTCTGCAGCACATGGTTGATTTCATGCTGCAGTGCCTGAGAAACGACCGCCGCATCGCCCACATTCTCACCACGTCTGATTATTGGGTGTACACCCTCCTAGACCCTCGCTACCGGGACAACTTACAAAGCCTCATCACACCGTTGAACCGGGAGCGTAAAATGCGGGAGTACCAAGACACACTGGTGCAATCCATAATGTTCTCCATTCCAGCCGAGAGCACTGCTGCTGGTACTGCTTTACAAAGCAGCTCTGTGCGTCGAGGCAGTGGAGACAGCTCTGCAACAAGAGGGAGCACAAGCAGCGCCTCTGCACAGGGCAAGACCAGTATGTTCCAAATGTTGCAAAGTTTTGTGGCAGCGCCACAAATGTCTACACCATCCGAGACGGCTCCAGTCAGCAGGAGGCAACGTTTCCGTAAGATGGTGACAGACTACATGTCTTTCCCTCTCAGTGTACTCCCAGATGGCTCTTCCCCATTCAAGTTTTGGGTCTCTAAGCTGGATACATGGCCAGAGCTTAGCCAGTATGCATTGGAGGTGCTGGCTTGCCCTGCTGGCAGTGTATTATCGGAGCGCGTCTTTAGTGCTGCAGGTGGTGTACTAACAGACCGTCGCATGCGACTATCCTCCGATAATGTAGACCGGCTTACTTTTCTGAAAATGAACAAGGCATGGATCTCGCCAGAATTTGTCTGTCTGTTTTCAGATTAAATAACTGGTTCGCAACGTTATCCATGTCTCCTGTTATGTTCATCTTTCTACCACCTGAACTCTACTGCCTGGGCTACAACACTGGCAGTTGCTGCTCAGAAGTGTCGTGTCCACAGACCAATACACAAGCTATAGTGTTACTGGGGTTCAGTAATGTCAGCTGTTCCCCTGCTGTGTGAACGGCAAAAAGTCATGCTGCCTCCACCCTGTTGTCTTCTCATCCCTGGGCTTCAACACCGCCAGTTGTTGCTCGGAAGTGTCATTAGCACGGGTACTCACTCCTGCCCAGACTGGTTACAGCATGCCATCTGTTTCCTGTCAGTGTAAACGTCACTTAGCCTCCAATAAGTTGTCCTGTCGTGTTGCGGTCGGGTTAGCCGACTCTGTGGTGCTTTGAGTTTAGGTGCTTCCTATGTGTGCTGCGGGATATGCAAATAAAGGCTGTTTCCGTTGTGACAATAGGACAATCACCCACTGTAGTACTGTGGGATTCGGTAACTGCGGCCGGCTCGCGGCCTGTCAACTTAAATTTCCATGGGTACCTTCTGCTACCCGTCCAGGTTCCAGTACCGTCAGCTGGTTCTCCACAGTGCCTTTGCCCTAGGTGCCTCCATCTCGGTATCCGAGTTCCAGCAACATCTGCTGGTCCTTGGTAGCGCTTTGGAGCACAGGTACCTCCTGCTTAGTAACCGTGTCCCAGTAACGTCAGCTGGTCCTCGGTTGTGCCATTGGCTCTTTTCCTTCTGCTGCCCCTCCGGGTTCCAGCACAGTCAGCTGGTCCTCGTTACTTGCATTGGCTCTTGTACCTTCTGTTACCCGTCCGGGTTCCAGTACCGTCAACTGGTTCTCCGCAGTGCCTTTGGCCTAGGTGCCTCCATCTCGGTATCCGAGTTCCTGCAACGTCTGCTGGTCCTTGGTAGTGCTTTGGAGCACAGGTACCTCCTGCTTAGTAACCGTGTCCCAGTAACATCAGCTGGTACAAGGTTGTGCTACAAATACAAGATACAGAACAAGAGACACAAGAACAATAAGCAGAAGATCTAAAAGCAGAAGAACATGAAGTATAAGACCAAAATGAAGAGCAAAATATATGCTCTAAATTATAAGCAGAAGAAGACTAAGCAGTGTATGGGGGTGAGTCCGTTCCTCCTCGTGGTGCCCCTGGAAAATGCCTGCTGCTGCTGCAGGCTAAACTGAACACGGACAAATACTGTTGTAATTTAAATCTTTTGTGACAGCAAGAACGGAAGAATGAAAAATTCATACTTTGACAGATTACAAGTACAGGATTCTCTGTCACAAATAAGAATATGATGAAGAAGATGAAGTACAATATGAATTAGAATGATAGTTTAATAAGAAGAATATGAGTAATGTTAACAAAAAGATGAATAGCAAGAAGTTTAAGAAGATAAAGAAGGTAAAGATGAAGAATAATTTGATGAAAAAGATGATGCTGCTGAAGATTATGAAGGAGAAAGTGTGTCAAAAGTTAAAAAGGTGAAGAGCATGGAAGTTGTGAAATATACATATTTGCCAAAATAGAAAAAACGTGAACAACATTGTCAATTTCTTCGTCAATCCGAACATCTTTAAAAAAAAAAATATTAATGCTATTCCATTTGATTGTGTTAAACATCTATGCCTTTAATGTCTCCTCACCTTCCCCAATACATTCTACATTACTCTTTGTTGTTTTCCTTCATGAACAATTAACCAACAAGGCAAGAATGGGGTTTTTTTAATTCCGATATTTTGTTCCCATAGACTTACATTGGACTTCCGGTATCGGTATCGGGTATCGCCGATATTTTTTGGGTATCGGCGATACCATTCCGATTCCGATACTTTTGGATATCGGAAAGTATCGCTCAACTCTACTGAGGAGCCTTCAATGTAGTGGGAGAATCCAATATCTTCTCAACCATATACTCCAAATTGCCCTC